>CM063515.1:0-600000 GCA_032199755.1 Ambrosia artemisiifolia
CTAAACCCTAAACCCTAAACCCTAAACCCTAAACCCTAAACCCTAAACCCTAAACCCTAAACCCTAAACCCTAAACCCTAAACCCTAAACCCTAAACCCTAAACCCTAAACCCTAAACCCTAAACCCTAAACCCTAAACCCTAAACCCTAAACCCTAAACCCTAAACCCTAAACCCTAAACCCTAAACCCTAAACCCTAAACCCTAAACCCTAAACCCTAAACCCTAAACCCTAAACCCTAAACCCTAAACCCTAAACCCTAAACCCTAAACCCTAAACCCTAAACCCTAAACCCTAAACCCTAAACCCTAAACCCTAAACCCTAAACCCTAAACCCTAAACCCTAAACCCTAAACCCTAAACCCTAAACCCTAAACCCTAAACCCTAAACCCTAAACCCTAAACCCTAAACCCTAAACCCTAAACCCTAAACCCTAAACCCTAAACCCTAAACCCTAAACCCTAAACCCTAAACCCTAAACCCTAAACCCTAAACCCTAAACCCTAAACCCTAAACCCTAAACCCTAAACCCTAAACCCTAAACCCTAAACCCTAAACCCTAAACCCTAAACCCTAAACCCTAAACCCTAAACCCTAAACCCTAAACCCTAAACCCTAAACCCTAAACCCTAAACCCTAAACCCTAAACCCTAAACCCTAAACCCTAAACCCTAAACCCTAAACCCTAAACCCTAAACCCTAAACCCTAAACCCTAAACCCTAAACCCTAAACCCTAAACCCTAAACCCTAAACCCTAAACCCTAAACCCTAAACCCTAAACCCTAAACCCTAAACCCTAAACCCTAAACCCTAAACCCTAAACCCTAAACCCTAAACCCTAAACCCTAAACCCTAAACCCTAAACCCTAAACCCTAAACCCTAAACCCTAAACCCTAAACCCTAAACCCTAAACCCTAAACCCTAAACCCTAAACCCTAAACCCTAAACCCTAAACCCTAAACCCTAAACCCTAAACCCTAAACCCTAAACCCTAAACCCTAAACCCTAAACCCTAAACCCTAAACCCTAAACCCTAAACCCTAAACCCTAAACCCTAAACCCTAAACCCTAAACCCTAAACCCTAAACCCTAAACCCTAAACCCTAAACCCTAAACCCTAAACCCTAAACCCTAAACCCTAAACCCTAAACCCTAAACCCTAAACCCTAAACCCTAAACCCTAAACCCTAAACCCTAAACCCTAAACCCTAAACCCTAAACCCTAAACCCTAAACCCTAAACCCTAAACCCTAAACCCTAAACCCTAAACCCTAAACCCTAAACCCTAAACCCTAAACCCTAAACCCTAAACCCTAAACCCTAAACCCTAAACCCTAAACCCTAAACCCTAAACCCTAAACCCTAAACCCTAAACCCTAAACCCTAAACCCTAAACCCTAAACCCTAAACCCTAAACCCTAAACCCTAAACCCTAAACCCTAAACCCTAAACCCTAAACCCTAAACCCTAAACCCTAAACCCTAAACCCTAAACCCTAAACCCTAAACCCTAAACCCTAAACCCTAAACCCTAAACCCTAAACCCTAAACCCTAAACCCTAAACCCTAAACCCTAAACCCTAAACCCTAAACCCTAAACCCTAAACCCTAAACCCTAAACCCTAAACCCTAAACCCTAAACCCTAAACCCTAAACCCTAAACCCTAAACCCTAAACCCTAAACCCTAAACCCTAAACCCTAAACCCTAAACCCTAAACCCTAAACCCTAAACCCTAAACCCTAAACCCTAAACCCTAAACCCTAAACCCTAAACCCTAAACCCTAAACCCTAAACCCTAAACCCTAAACCCTAAACCCTAAACCCTAAACCCTAAACCCTAAACCCTAAACCCTAAACCCTAAACCCTAAACCCTAAACCCTAAACCCTAAACCCTAAACCCTAAACCCTAAACCCTAAACCCTAAACCCTAAACCCTAAACCCTAAACCCTAAACCCTAAACCCTAAACCCTAAACCCTAAACCCTAAACCCTAAACCCTAAACCCTAAACCCTAAACCCTAAACCCTAAACCCTAAACCCTAAACCCTAAACCCTAAACCCTAAACCCTAAACCCTAAACCCTAAACCCTAAACCCTAAACCCTAAACCCTAAACCCTAAACCCTAAACCCTAAACCCTAAACCCTAAACCCTAAACCCTAAACCCTAAACCCTAAACCCTAAACCCTAAACCCTAAACCCTAAACCCTAAACCCTAAACCCTAAACCCTAAACCCTAAACCCTAAACCCTAAACCCTAAACCCTAAACCCTAAACCCTAAACCCTAAACCCTAAACCCTAAACCCTAAACCCTAAACCCTAAACCCTAAACCCTAAACCCTAAACCCTAAACCCTAAACCCTAAACCCTAAACCCTAAACCCTAAACCCTAAACCCTAAACCCTAAACCCTAAACCCTAAACCCTAAACCCTAAACCCTAAACCCTAAACCCTAAACCCTAAACCCTAAACCCTAAACCCTAAACCCTAAACCCTAAACCCTAAACCCTAAACCCTAAACCCTAAACCCTAAACCCTAAACCCTAAACCCTAAACCCTAAACCCTAAACCCTAAACCCTAAACCCTAAACCCTAAACCCTAAACCCTAAACCCTAAACCCTAAACCCTAAACCCTAAACCCTAAACCCTAAACCCTAAACCCTAAACCCTAAACCCTAAACCCTAAACCCTAAACCCTAAACCCTAAACCCTAAACCCTAAACCCTAAACCCTAAACCCTAAACCCTAAACCCTAAACCCTAAACCCTAAACCCTAAACCCTAAACCCTAAACCCTAAACCCTAAACCCTAAACCCTAAACCCTAAACCCTAAACCCTAAACCCTAAACCCTAAACCCTAAACCCTAAACCCTAAACCCTAAACCCTAAACCCTAAACCCTAAACCCTAAACCCTAAACCCTAAACCCTAAACCCTAAACCCTAAACCCTAAACCCTAAACCCTAAACCCTAAACCCTAAACCCTAAACCCTAAACCCTAAACCCTAAACCCTAAACCCTAAACCCTAAACCCTAAACCCTAAACCCTAAACCCTAAACCCTAAACCCTAAACCCTAAACCCTAAACCCTAAACCCTAAACCCTAAACCCTAAACCCTAAACCCTAAACCCTAAACCCTAAACCCTAAACCCTAAACCCTAAACCCTAAACCCTAAACCCTAAACCCTAAACCCTAAACCCTAAACCCTAAACCCTAAACCCTAAACCCTAAACCCTAAACCCTAAACCCTAAACCCTAAACCCTAAACCCTAAACCCTAAACCCTAAACCCTAAACCCTAAACCCTAAACCCTAAACCCTAAACCCTAAACCCTAAACCCTAAACCCTAAACCCTAAACCCTAAACCCTAAACCCTAAACCCTAAACCCTAAACCCTAAACCCTAAACCCTAAACCCTAAACCCTAAACCCTAAACCCTAAACCCTAAACCCTAAACCCTAAACCCTAAACCCTAAACCCTAAACCCTAAACCCTAAACCCTAAACCCTAAACCCTAAACCCTAAACCCTAAACCCTAAACCCTAAACCCTAAACCCTAAACCCTAAACCCTAAACCCTAAACCCTAAACCCTAAACCCTAAACCCTAAACCCTAAACCCTAAACCCTAAACCCTAAACCCTAAACCCTAAACCCTAAACCCTAAACCCTAAACCCTAAACCCTAAACCCTAAACCCTAAACCCTAAACCCTAAACCCTAAACCCTAAACCCTAAACCCTAAACCCTAAACCCTAAACCCTAAACCCTAAACCCTAAACCCTAAACCCTAAACCCTAAACCCTAAACCCTAAACCCTAAACCCTAAACCCTAAACCCTAAACCCTAAACCCTAAACCCTAAACCCTAAACCCTAAACCCTAAACCCTAAACCCTAAACCCTAAACCCTAAACCCTAAACCCTAAACCCTAAACCCTAAACCCTAAACCCTAAACCCTAAACCCTAAACCCTAAACCCTAAACCCTAAACCCTAAACCCTAAACCCTAAACCCTAAACCCTAAACCCTAAACCCTAAACCCTAAACCCTAAACCCTAAACCCTAAACCCTAAACCCTAAACCCTAAACCCTAAACCCTAAACCCTAAACCCTAAACCCTAAACCCTAAACCCTAAACCCTAAACCCTAAACCCTAAACCCTAAACCCTAAACCCTAAACCCTAAACCCTAAACCCTAAACCCTAAACCCTAAACCCTAAACCCTAAACCCTAAACCCTAAACCCTAAACCCTAAACCCTAAACCCTAAACCCTAAACCCTAAACCCTAAACCCTAAACCCTAAACCCTAAACCCTAAACCCTAAACCCTAAACCCTAAACCCTAAACCCTAAACCCTAAACCCTAAACCCTAAACCCTAAACCCTAAACCCTAAACCCTAAACCCTAAACCCTAAACCCTAAACCCTAAACCCTAAACCCTAAACCCTAAACCCTAAACCCTAAACCCTAAACCCTAAACCCTAAACCCTAAACCCTAAACCCTAAACCCTAAACCCTAAACCCTAAACCCTAAACCCTAAACCCTAAACCCTAAACCCTAAACCCTAAACCCTAAACCCTAAACCCTAAACCCTAAACCCTAAACCCTAAACCCTAAACCCTAAACCCTAAACCCTAAACCCTAAACCCTAAACCCTAAACCCTAAACCCTAAACCCTAAACCCTAAACCCTAAACCCTAAACCCTAAACCCTAAACCCTAAACCCTAAACCCTAAACCCTAAACCCTAAACCCTAAACCCTAAACCCTAAACCCTAAACCCTAAACCCTAAACCCTAAACCCTAAACCCTAAACCCTAAACCCTAAACCCTAAACCCTAAACCCTAAACCCTAAACCCTAAACCCTAAACCCTAAACCCTAAACCCTAAACCCTAAACCCTAAACCCTAAACCCTAAACCCTAAACCCTAAACCCTAAACCCTAAACCCTAAACCCTAAACCCTAAACCCTAAACCCTAAACCCTAAACCCTAAACCCTAAACCCTAAACCCTAAACCCTAAACCCTAAACCCTAAACCCTAAACCCTAAACCCTAAACCCTAAACCCTAAACCCTAAACCCTAAACCCTAAACCCTAAACCCTAAACCCTAAACCCTAAACCCTAAACCCTAAACCCTAAACCCTAAACCCTAAACCCTAAACCCTAAACCCTAAACCCTAAACCCTAAACCCTAAACCCTAAACCCTAAACCCTAAACCCTAAACCCTAAACCCTAAACCCTAAACCCTAAACCCTAAACCCTAAACCCTAAACCCTAAACCCTAAACCCTAAACCCTAAACCCTAAACCCTAAACCCTAAACCCTAAACCCTAAACCCTAAACCCTAAACCCTAAACCCTAAACCCTAAACCCTAAACCCTAAACCCTAAACCCTAAACCCTAAACCCTAAACCCTAAACCCTAAACCCTAAACCCTAAACCCTAAACCCTAAACCCTAAACCCTAAACCCTAAACCCTAAACCCTAAACCCTAAACCCTAAACCCTAAACCCTAAACCCTAAACCCTAAACCCTAAACCCTAAACCCTAAACCCTAAACCCTAAACCCTAAACCCTAAACCCTAAACCCTAAACCCTAAACCCTAAACCCTAAACCCTAAACCCTAAACCCTAAACCCTAAACCCTAAACCCTAAACCCTAAACCCTAAACCCTAAACCCTAAACCCTAAACCCTAAACCCTAAACCCTAAACCCTAAACCCTAAACCCTAAACCCTAAACCCTAAACCCTAAACCCTAAACCCTAAACCCTAAACCCTAAACCCTAAACCCTAAACCCTAAACCCTAAACCCTAAACCCTAAACCCTAAACCCTAAACCCTAAACCCTAAACCCTAAACCCTAAACCCTAAACCCTAAACCCTAAACCCTAAACCCTAAACCCTAAACCCTAAACCCTAAACCCTAAACCCTAAACCCTAAACCCTAAACCCTAAACCCTAAACCCTAAACCCTAAACCCTAAACCCTAAACCCTAAACCCTAAACCCTAAACCCTAAACCCTAAACCCTAAACCCTAAACCCTAAACCCTAAACCCTAAACCCTAAACCCTAAACCCTAAACCCTAAACCCTAAACCCTAAACCCTAAACCCTAAACCCTAAACCCTAAACCCTAAACCCTAAACCCTAAACCCTAAACCCTAAACCCTAAACCCTAAACCCTAAACCCTAAACCCTAAACCCTAAACCCTAAACCCTAAACCCTAAACCCTAAACCCTAAACCCTAAACCCTAAACCCTAAACCCTAAACCCTAAACCCTAAACCCTAAACCCTAAACCCTAAACCCTAAACCCTAAACCCTAAACCCTAAACCCTAAACCCTAAACCCTAAACCCTAAACCCTAAACCCTAAACCCTAAACCCTAAACCCTAAACCCTAAACCCTAAACCCTAAACCCTAAACCCTAAACCCTAAACCCTAAACCCTAAACCCTAAACCCTAAACCCTAAACCCTAAACCCTAAACCCTAAACCCTAAACCCTAAACCCTAAACCCTAAACCCTAAACCCTAAACCCTAAACCCTAAACCCTAAACCCTAAACCCTAAACCCTAAACCCTAAACCCTAAACCCTAAACCCTAAACCCTAAACCCTAAACCCTAAACCCTAAACCCTAAACCCTAAACCCTAAACCCTAAACCCTAAACCCTAAACCCTAAACCCTAAACCCTAAACCCTAAACCCTAAACCCTAAACCCTAAACCCTAAACCCTAAACCCTAAACCCTAAACCCTAAACCCTAAACCCTAAACCCTAAACCCTAAACCCTAAACCCTAAACCCTAAACCCTAAACCCTAAACCCTAAACCCTAAACCCTAAACCCTAAACCCTAAACCCTAAACCCTAAACCCTAAACCCTAAACCCTAAACCCTAAACCCTAAACCCTAAACCCTAAACCCTAAACCCTAAACCCTAAACCCTAAACCCTAAACCCTAAACCCTAAACCCTAAACCCTAAACCCTAAACCCTAAACCCTAAACCCTAAACCCTAAACCCTAAACCCTAAACCCTAAACCCTAAACCCTAAACCCTAAACCCTAAACCCTAAACCCTAAACCCTAAACCCTAAACCCTAAACCCTAAACCCTAAACCCTAAACCCTAAACCCTAAACCCTAAACCCTAAACCCTAAACCCTAAACCCTAAACCCTAAACCCTAAACCCTAAACCCTAAACCCTAAACCCTAAACCCTAAACCCTAAACCCTAAACCCTAAACCCTAAACCCTAAACCCTAAACCCTAAACCCTAAACCCTAAACCCTAAACCCTAAACCCTAAACCCTAAACCCTAAACCCTAAACCCTAAACCCTAAACCCTAAACCCTAAACCCTAAACCCTAAACCCTAAACCCTAAACCCTAAACCCTAAACCCTAAACCCTAAACCCTAAACCCTAAACCCTAAACCCTAAACCCTAAACCCTAAACCCTAAACCCTAAACCCTAAACCCTAAACCCTAAACCCTAAACCCTAAACCCTAAACCCTAAACCCTAAACCCTAAACCCTAAACCCTAAACCCTAAACCCTAAACCCTAAACCCTAAACCCTAAACCCTAAACCCTAAACCCTAAACCCTAAACCCTAAACCCTAAACCCTAAACCCTAAACCCTAAACCCTAAGGAATTTCATTTGTGTGTTTTTCTTTCTCTCTCTAACTTCTCTCTACCCGTTCTCTCTTAGCGGCCGATGCTTCTCACCCCTTCCTTCCCTCCTTTTTTCCCTCCTTCTTCTTCTTAATCCGACTATTTTGAGTGTTTCTTCGTCATTATGATTCCTTCAACCGGTGGGGGTAACCCACCGGATCCTTCTCTCTCGCAAACACCCTTTAACCCATCGAATAACCTTCAGTCCAGACGCATGTCGACCAGGTCTGGCTCTGCTTCAAGAAATCAAGTTGGCAACTCTGGTCCTGTTCAAGCACCCAAGAACTCACCCCCGGGTGGTAATTTGTCTGTTGCGAATCCGATTAGCGGTGCTAAGGCAGGTCCGATGGAATCCCAACAACATTTGACCAGTGGTGAAGACAAAGAAGCTCCAATGGAGGTAGACCCTGCTGGGAATGAAGTCGCTGGTGATGGGGCTGGCTCTGTTTCAATTAACGCTGCTGTGTTGGCTATCAATAGCAATTCAGGGGTCGATTCAGGTAAAATTACTCCCTCTAAGTCTCCTTGCTTGCTGAATTCTGTCAATGTTGAGGTCCCTTCCCCTGCTCGTATCCTTGATTTTGATATGTGTGATGAAGGCCTGGGTCAAAACCAAGGGCCACCTGATGCCCATACAGGGGATGGGTATAATTCGGGTAGGGATGATAGTTCTGATGTTGTTAAGGGACCGGAAATGTATCGAGAACACTTGCCCAAGTTCAATGTGTGGAATTCAGCCCACCAGAAGGGTTTGTCTATTGCTGATCGTATTAAAAAGAGCCGGGAAGCAGCGAGGGTGAAAATTCAATATTTCCCCCCTACTATCACTGCTGATGGCAAGAGTAGAATCAAAGTTTCTAAAGAGGACCTGGTAAAATCAGCTAAAGCGTACTCGTTGCACCTATATGGCTATTTTCTGGGCACCTCTATGGACTATAACAGGGTGAACTATTGCCTCAAGAGGGACTGGCAGGCATATGATTTGGCTGAGATAACTAAGAGCCCCTCTGGCTATTTTTATTTTAAGTTTAAGAGCGAAGAAGGTATGCTAGGTGTGCTAGAGGGTGGTCCTTGGTTTGTGAATAACATCCCCCTATGCATCAAAAAATGGGCGCCGGGTGTGTGTCTTGAGAAAACTGAGCCGTCCACTATCCCACTTTGGGTGACTGCTTCCCAGGTCCCTCTTGAACTATGGACGGATACAGGTATATGTAAAATCATGAGCGGCACTGGTTACCCCCTGCTCATGGATAGAGTCACTGAAGAACGTTGTGCTAGCCAATCTGGAAAGATGGGATTTGCTAGAATGTTAGTTGATGTGAAAGCGGAACTAAACCTCCCAACAGAAGTGGAAGCTGAGTACCCAACGGAAGAAGATGTTCCACCTGTGATAGGTACCATAAAGGTGGACTACCATTGGAAACCTCCGGTGTGTAAACATTGTTCTGTCTTTGGTCATTCTTTCAAGCAGTGCAAAATTCGGCCAAAGACTGATGAGGAGGTAGCGGAGTTGCAAAAACAGAAAGAGACACCTAGCGCTGTGGTTCAGAATGCAGAGGGCCAGAAGGAGGATAATTCAGGGTACACCATAGTTAAGAGAAGGAACAAGAGCAAGGCTAACAATAAAGGGGTTAATGGGGTAAATTCTGGTAGAGGTAACCAGAACCAAGGTCAAGTTAACATCGGGAAGGAAAACAGGGGCAGTGGACAGGGGTCAAATGTTATGGGTGGAGGGAATCAAGTGCCAGAACAGGTTCAGAATCAGCCAAGAAAAACAGTGGGGGCTACTCAGAAAAATCAAGGTAGGACTTCAGTGGTAGGAATCTCAACCAGTAGTGATCCTCTTGTCCAACAAAAAATGAAAAAGCTTCACGATGAATTTACTGCAGGGGGTCATGCTAAACAGGGTGGGATGAATGGGGCAGGGTCCAGCAAAGGAGGTAATCAGACAGTTGCAAACAGGTCAGAAGGAGATAGTAAGTTTGTTAGTCCAAAGAAGAAGAAACAAATGATCAGGAAAGAACCGGAAGAAAAGGACAGTGGGCAAGGCATGGTCAGCACTGCAAACAAATTCTATGTCCTCAACGATTTAACAGCTGACCTGCTAATGAGTGGGAGAGATATGTCTGCTCATGCTCTCTCTGATTCCGATTTTGTTTCTAATGGTGATGATGCTTTTGTGGATTGCAGTGAGGAGGACGATGATGAGTCCATGGATAGTGATGTGGACTCTATGGAGGTGTGTATTACGGATGGCCAAAAGAAAGTGATTAGTGAACGGTTGGCTAACTTTGGTTGTGTCAAAGCTACTGATCAAGCCGGTTGGGACCAGGGTGAATGGGAATACTTTAGACTTCAATGTAAGAAGCGCAACATAGACCCTGCTTTTGCTGTTGAAAACGTTCTTCCTGACCAGTCTGGGACAGCTAAGTTCATGATGCAACAGGCAAATTGTGATAGCAGCCGTACTCCAGGGACCAAGGCTGCACAAACACCCAAGACTGTTTAAATGGGGTTGAAAATTACCGCCTGGAATGTCCGTGGGCTGTCTAACGCCCATAATCAGAATAATCTTCGGAAACATATTATTGAGGGTAAATATAATATCTGTGGTGCTTTAGAGACGCATCTTGCTCCTACTAAGATTGTGTCTGCCTGCACCCGGGTCTTTGGGAATTGGGCTTGGGATTCTAATGCCAGTGTTTGTAAAGGGGGATGCCGGATTGTTGTTAGCTGGGACCCTAATATTGTGAACCTCATGATTTTGGATCGTCATCCTCAAGTGGTGCACTGTTTTGTCCAGCCGCTGAACAGTGATAAAGGGTTCTTTTGCTCGTTTGTCTATGCTCATCACCGTATGGTTCCGCGTAGAGAGTGCTGGGCTGCCTTAAATCTTCATAAGCGTGTCGTTAATGATAATCCGTGGCTGCTGCTTGGTGATTTTAATGCCATCATTGATCCGGATGAGCGCTCAGTGGGTGGCTCTTGTATCACCAATAGCATGGAGGAGGCCAGAGATTGCTTTAATGCTGTTGAAATTAATGACATCTGTATGTCTGGTCTTCGGCACACCTGGAACCAGAGTCCAGGGAAGAAGGATGGCCTCCTTAAAAAACTTGATCGTGCCATGTCTAATCACCAGTTCGTGTCCTTGTTCCCTCATGCTAATGCTGTTTTTCTCCCGTTCATGGAGTCTGATCATACGCCTATAGCTGTTTCTATCCCTGAAGTGCCTTACCCCAAACCCAAGCCGTTTAAATTCCCGAACTACATTGCGCTCAAAGAAGAATTTGTCCCTGCTGTCAGGAAAGCTTGGGCTAATCCGGTCTCTGGTTGCTCAATGTTCTGCTTGGTGACAAGACTCAAGGGGCTCAAAAAAGATTTCAGGCGTCTCAACTTTAAACAAGGTAATTTAAGTGAGAAGGTCGTGAAACTTAAAGCTGAGCTTGCTAGCATACAAGCTGATGTGGTCCTCAACCCTGGTAATGAGGACATCAGAGATGAGGAGGCTTGCTACTTGAATGCCTATAAGCAGGCTGTCCAAGACGAGGAAAACTTCCTTAGACAGAAGGCTAAAGCTGAATGGCTTAAAGAAGGCGATCAAAATTCGAAGTATTTTCATCGAGTAGTCAAAGCCAATCAGCACAGGAACCGGATCCATGAAGTGGAAGACGTTAATGGCAATCTGTTCCAAGGTGCTCTGGTTGCGGATCAGTTTGTGAATCATTTCACTAATGTCCTAGGTGCTGCTAGTGAAGTGGTGAACATTGTTGACCCTGATGGTCTGTTTACAACCCGTGTTACTAATGAGGATGCTGCTATCATGATCCACCCTGTTTCCTCTGATGAGATTAAAACTGTTGTGTTTGGTATGGAAGATACGAAAGCCCCGGGCCCTGATGGGTACTCAGCTAAGTTCTTCAAGTCTGCATGGGAGGTCGTTGGGGCAGATTTCTGCCAAGCGATCAAAGCTTTCTTTAACAATGGTAAACTCCTAAAAGAGGTAAACACTACAGTTATTGCCCTTGTCCCTAAAATTGACACCCCTAAGAAGGTTACGGATTTCAGGCCCATCGCTTGTTGTAATGTGATCTACAAATGCATAAGTAAGATCATTGCTAATAGAATCAAGAAAGCTCTCAAATATGTGGTAAATGATAACCAATGTGCGTTTATCCCGGATCGTCTTATTAGTGATAATATTCTTCTCACCCAAGAGCTTATGCGAAATTACCATAGGGATAGAAGTCCAGCTAGATGTGCTTTCAAGATAGATATCCAGAAAGCCTATGACACGGTTGACTGGAGCTTCCTTGAATTCAGTCTCCTCAGGTTTGGATTTCCTAGTCAGATGGTAAAATGGATCATGACGTGTGTGACGACCACTTCGTTTACTGTTGCGATTAATGGGGATCACAAAGGTTTCTTCCATGGTAAGCGTGGGCTCAGGCAAGGCGACCCTATGTCCCCATACCTCTTCACCCTTGTTATGGAAGTGCTTACGCTTATGATAACAAGAAGAGTTCAGGCGGCTGAAAACTTTAAGTTCCATTGGAAGTGTGAGAAAGTTGGGTTAACCCACCTCTGTTTTGCAGATGACCTTTTCCTGTTCTGCCATGGGGATTTGGAATCTGTGACCACTTTAATGGATGCTTTAGAAGAATTCAAGAGTGTGTCAGGCTTGGTCCCGAGTATACCGAAGAGCACAGTCTTCTTTGGCAATGTTGACACAGCTACCCGTATGGCTATTTCCAATTCTATTCAGTTCCGGGTGGGTACTTTGCCTGTGAAGTACCTTGGAGTGCCTCTAATCTCCTCTAGACTCCGTAAAACTCACTGCAGCTTGTTAATTGATAAGGTGAAAAAGAAAGTGCAAGATTGGAAGAACAAGTCCTTGTCGTTCGCTGGGAGGCTGCAACTTATTGCCTCTGTTCTGAATTCGCTGCAAGTCTACTGGTCTTCAGTGTTTATTCTCCCAGTTTCGGTCTCTAAAGAGGTGGAGCAGCTCATGCGTGGGTTTCTTTGGTGTCATGGTGATATGAAGAGGGGTAAAGCGAAAGTAAAATGGAAGGAAGTTTGCATGCCGATGACACAAGGTGGTCTTGGGCTTAAACTCCTTCGCACTTGGAATAAAGCCCTCATTGCCAAGCATACCTGGAATCTTATATCCAGAAAGCAATCGCTGTGGGTCAAATGGATTCACACATACCGCCTTGACAAAGGTAATTTCTGGGAATGTAATAAAACGGAGGACACTTGCTGGAGTTGGAGGAAAATAATGGAGTGTAGGAATGTCCTTCGGAACCATATTGTTCATGTTATTGGTAACGGGCAGGATACGTCTCTGTGGTTTGATAATTGGCATCAGCTGGGCCCTTTGTGCAATTTCATCTCTTACCGTAATATGCATGTGAGTCCTCTTACCAGATTCAGCACTGTTAATGAGGTTGTGGTGGATGGGCAGTGGCAATGGCCTGCTGATTGGCAGACCAGATTCCCAGATCTGTTCAATTCCCCGTGTGTTACCCTTCAGGATAGCAGTAGGGATAGTGTGAAATGGAGGGCCCCTGATGGTAATCTGATGGAGTTCTCTGTCAGTAATGTGTGGGCAGCTATCAGAGAAGTAGGGGTTGAAGTCCCGTGGTTCAAAGTGGTGTGGTTCAGTCAGAATATCCCTCGCCATGCCTTCATTCTCTGGTTAGCGTTAAAGAACAGGCTTAAGACCCATGATGTCATAGGGTCATGGGATCCGGGTGTTCACAATTGTTGTGTCTTCTGCAAATCAACACCGGACTCTCATAATCACTTGTTTTTTGAGTGTGCCATTCCCAACAGTATTTGGAAAGCCTTATATCCAGTCACGAAATGGGGAAATGCACCCAGCAGCCTCCAAAACATCATTCCCCATATGTGTGCCTTACCGCTTAATGGGTCGATATGGAGTATAGTCAACAGGTTATGCTTTGGTGCTACCGTTTATTACATTTGGCAGGAGCGGAATCTGCGTACTAATGAAAACAGGGCCAGGCAGGTTAATGAGATAGTTCGGCTCATCAAAGAAGCTGTTCGTCTCCGATTGATGGGGCTGAAACTTGTTAAATCAGCTACATCGCTGAATGCTGTCAGAATATGGGATCTTTCAGAAGTCCATTGGGTTGAGAAACCCCCCTCCCCTAGTGCTACATCATGATTCAGCTAGCCCATATTTATTTCCTGCTGTGGTGGGGCTGGGGATTACTTATTGGCTGGAATATGAGGGTCATGCTATACAGAGGGATAGTTGGGTCGATGAGAAAGATCTACACACATCTCATGAATTCCTTTTTCATGCATACCCCACTGGTTTGCATCCATATTCTTATATTTTTAATTCGTGGGTGTGGGATGGGAAGGTTTGGGTTCCATGTGCAGGTGCAAAGAGAATGTCCTAACTTGATAGATATGTATGTGTGCTGTTGGCTTTTTTGGGCCTACTTGCTGGGCTGTTGGGATCATATGGGTTGGGATGGAGTTATAAGGGGGGTGAAGGTAGATTACACACTTAGTTTTTCTTGGTGTTGTATGGTGGTTTGCTTCTCTCTTTTCATTTGGTCTTTAGGAGTGTCTTGGTTCCCTTGTATTCTTAAACCGTCTATTACGTGTGGGAGACATGATTGGTGGTTAGGTATTGTGAATATGTTGGGGATCAACATAAACCCGGGAGTTATAAGGATGCACTGGCTTGGGGGATCGTTCTTTCGGAGTAGCCCAAACTTGTTCCCTAACCCCAAGTCGGAAACCCATTTAGGTCTTAGAAACCGTGTCATCCAGATGTTATGGTATGGGGGTATTTCTTTGGGTTGGGCTTTTGGCTTATTGCACTTGTTGTATCAGGTTTGCACTTGGCTGCTGATGTGGAGGGCTCTTGATATTGGGCCTGCTCTGACTCATGGTGTCTGGGAGAGCCGTCTGCATCAGCTTCTCCTCGTGTTTCAAAGCTTCGAGTGCTCCGATGTCTGTTTCGACATAATTGCTCGGTGGTCTGCTTGTAAAAATACTAGGAAGGTCAACGGGATCCAATTTAGCTCGAGGCAGGAGACGTCTCAAGACCAAGTTACTCGGATTCATCACCCCTTTACTTGTATGTGTGCTGGGCTTAAGGGAATAAAGTGGTACCAGGCTAAAGATAGGGATGGATATTTAATATGGGCTCATGATAATAGTATCTACCTGAAGTCCAAGAAGCATCGCTGGAAGAAGGCCCACTGCTGGGTTTTGAGAGCTGTGAAGACTCAAGAGAAGACCAGGCCCAATCGCTTAATTACCCAGATGTTTACTGGGCCGGCTAAATGGATTCGGGCCTGGACTGTTGGTATTGGTTACTTGTTTTCAATGATTAATATGTATTATCTAAACTTTGGGCCTAACTGTAATGGGCCGAATGCTATGTGGTATGGGCACATTTTTGTGGGTTGGGTTCTCTCCCATGTGTCTAGTTTTATGGGAGTTAAAACGTTGTTTTTTTGCGGGCCGCCCCATGTGTTTGGGCCGCCTTGTAAGTGGCTAGTTTACTATAGGTTAGATCGTTGGGGGATCATTATTCACCAAGGTTGCATTTTCCTTTATGCGCCTAGATGCGGATGTATGGTCTCGTATTTTTGGTCCCCGAAGTCTGTTTTGGGTGACGTGTCCGGGGGTATGCCCCCGTGAGGTTGTATTTTTTATGTTTCATCTATATTAGTTTGCCGGGCAAAGCCCTTTACCCAAAAAAAAAAAAAAAACCCTAAACCCTAAACCCTAAACCCTAAACCCTAAACCCTAAACCCTAAACCCTAAACCCTAAACCCTAAACCCTAAACCCTAAACCCTAAACCCTAAACCCTAAACCCTAAACCCTAAACCCTAAACCCTAAACCCTAAACCCTAAACCCTAAACCCTAAACCCTAAACCCTAAACCCTAAACCCTAAACCCTAAACCCTAAACCCTAAACCCTAAACCCTAAACCCTAAACCCTAAACCCTAAACCCTAAACCCTAAACCCTAAACCCTAAACCCTAAACCCTAAACCCTAAACCCTAAACCCTAAACCCTAAACCCTAAACCCTAAACCCTAAACCCTAAACCCTAAACCCTAAACCCTAAACCCTAAACCCTAAACCCTAAACCCTAAACCCTAAACCCTAAACCCTAAACCCTAAACCCTAAACCCTAAACCCTAAACCCTAAACCCTAAACCCTAAACCCTAAACCCTAAACCCTAAACCCTAAACCCTAAACCCTAAACCCTAAACCCTAAACCCTAAACCCTAAACCCTAAACCCTAAACCCTAAACCCTAAACCCTAAACCCTAAACCCTAAACCCTAAACCCTAAACCCTAAACCCTAAACCCTAAACCCTAAACCCTAAACCCTAAACCCTAAACCCTAAACCCTAAACCCTAAACCCTAAACCCTAAACCCTAAACCCTAAACCCTAAACCCTAAACCCTAAACCCTAAACCCTAAACCCTAAACCCTAAACCCTAAACCCTAAACCCTAAACCCTAAACCCTAAACCCTAAACCCTAAACCCTAAACCCTAAACCCTAAACCCTAAACCCTAAACCCTAAACCCTAAACCCTAAACCCTAAACCCTAAACCCTAAACCCTAAACCCTAAACCCTAAACCCTAAACCCTAAACCCTAAACCCTAAACCCTAAACCCTAAACCCTAAACCCTAAACCCTAAACCCTAAACCCTAAACCCTAAACCCTAAACCCTAAACCCTAAACCCTAAACCCTAAACCCTAAACCCTAAACCCTAAACCCTAAACCCTAAACCCTAAACCCTAAACCCTAAACCCTAAACCCTAAACCCTAAACCCTAAACCCTAAACCCTAAACCCTAAACCCTAAACCCTAAACCCTAAACCCTAAACCCTAAACCCTAAACCCTAAACCCTAAACCCTAAACCCTAAACCCTAAACCCTAAACCCTAAACCCTAAACCCTAAACCCTAAACCCTAAACCCTAAACCCTAAACCCTAAACCCTAAACCCTAAACCCTAAACCCTAAACCCTAAACCCTAAACCCTAAACCCTAAACCCTAAACCCTAAACCCTAAACCCTAAACCCTAAACCCTAAACCCTAAACCCTAAACCCTAAACCCTAAACCCTAAACCCTAAACCCTAAACCCTAAACCCTAAACCCTAAACCCTAAACCCTAAACCCTAAACCCTAAACCCTAAACCCTAAACCCTAAACCCTAAACCCTAAACCCTAAACCCTAAACCCTAAACCCTAAACCCTAAACCCTAAACCCTAAACCCTAAACCCTAAACCCTAAACCCTAAACCCTAAACCCTAAACCCTAAACCCTAAACCCTAAACCCTAAACCCTAAACCCTAAACCCTAAACCCTAAACCCTAAACCCTAAACCCTAAACCCTAAACCCTAAACCCTAAACCCTAAACCCTAAACCCTAAACCCTAAACCCTAAACCCTAAACCCTAAACCCTAAACCCTAAACCCTAAACCCTAAACCCTAAACCCTAAACCCTAAACCCTAAACCCTAAACCCTAAACCCTAAACCCTAAACCCTAAACCCTAAACCCTAAACCCTAAACCCTAAACCCTAAACCCTAAACCCTAAACCCTAAACCCTAAACCCTAAACCCTAAACCCTAAACCCTAAACCCTAAACCCTAAACCCTAAACCCTAAACCCTAAACCCTAAACCCTAAACCCTAAACCCTAAACCCTAAACCCTAAACCCTAAACCCTAAACCCTAAACCCTAAACCCTAAACCCTAAACCCTAAACCCTAAACCCTAAACCCTAAACCCTAAACCCTAAACCCTAAACCCTAAACCCTAAACCCTAAACCCTAAACCCTAAACCCTAAACCCTAAACCCTAAACCCTAAACCCTAAACCCTAAACCCTAAGGATTTTCATTTGTGTGATTTTTTTCTCTCTCTAGTTTCTCTCTCTAACCTTTCTCCCTTGTCCGGCTCATGCGATTCTCCCTTTTTCCCTCCAAATTCGTGTGTGCCTGTTGATTTTTACCGCTAATGATGCCTTCATCTGGAGCAAACAAACCTCCAGATCCATCCCAACCCATTGAAAATGTGAATTTGTCCCAAAAAACCTCAAACCGTCGCTCCACAAGACTGACGAGTCACCAAAAAACCCATGAAACCTGTGAACCTGCTTCTGATTCGTGTGAAGGTGGGGAAGTGAGGCAAGGGAAGCATGATAACAAGCGAATCCCCCTTGCAAACATCACCACTACTGAGAATACACTACCCCCTGCCCCATTTCCATTGATTCCAGATGAACCAGGGAACCCTAAGAAGACGAGCATGCCGGATGATTGTACAGCGCCAACCTCCTTCGATGCAGCTGTGCACTCGATCAACCAAGGTAAGAACTCTAATCCGTTACCTGTTACTCCATCGAAATCGCCTTGTATGACCAACTCAATAGCAGCTGAAGTGTTATCTCCCATCCCAAATTGTGATTTTGAGGGGGCAAGTAATACTGAATCGGTGGAAATGTGGGAAACGGAGGGGGATGATGATACTGAGATTGCTGACAGTGAATTGGTGCCCCCTCCAAACATGTATTTTGCCCAAACGACTAGGGGACCTTGTGTTAATTCTGATGGGCAGCAACCACACCCTGTCCTGGCCCCTACTCCTAACCTGGACCCCAAAGTCCAGGTGAACCACAGTGAACAGGGCCACAGCAAACAGGGGAATAGGGATGCCAGGGGTAATGTTAATGTTTGGCAGCAAAATGGTTCAAAGGGAATGTCAATTGCTGATAGGATTAAACAAAGTCAACAGGCTGCAAAAGTTCGGATTGAGTATTTCCCCCCCACAGTCACACCGGAGGGTAAAAATCGTGTTGTCCTCACTAAAGAAGACCTTACTCAGTCGGCAAAAGCCTACTCCCTGCACCTGTACGGGTACTTTCTAGGTACGTCTATGGACTATCATAGAGTTAACTATTGCCTACGTAGGGACTGGGGTAAGCATGACCTGGCAGAGGTGTCCAAGAGCCCAGCTGGTTTCTTTTACTTTAAGTTCAAAAGTGAAAACGGATTAAAGGAGGTCCTAGAGGGAGGGCCTTGGTTTGTCAACAATGTGCCTCTGTTCATTAAGAAATGGGCGCCTGGGTTGTGTCTTGAGAAAATTGAACCTGTCACAGTGCCTCTATGGGTGACTGCTCATAATGTGCCTTTGGAGCTGTGGACAGATACGGGTATATGCAAAATTATGAGTGGCACTGGTCATCCCCTACTCATGGACCAAGTTACAGAAACCAGATGCACGTCCCAAACTGGAAAAATTGGATTTGCTCGAATGCTGGTTGATGTGAAAGCCTGCCATAATATGCCAACAGAGGTTGAAGTTGAATACCCAGAGGTGGAAGATCAGCCCACTAGAATTGGCATAATTAGTATTTCTTATCATTGGAAACCTGCCCTGTGTTCCCATTGCTCTGTCTTTGGCCACAACCCAAAACAGTGCAGGTTTGCCCCAAAAACTGATGTGAATATGCAGACAGCTACCCTCCCCACTGATCAGGTGACTTCTGGCCCTGCTATTGAAGTGCAACAGCTGCAAACGGACCAGGATGGGTATACCTTGGTTAATTCTAAGAAAAAGGGGAGGAAACGAAATGCTGCAGGGAAACAAATCCAAAACAGTGCAAGCCATACGAGTGCAAACATTCCAGCAGGTAAATCCCAGACACAAAGTGCAGGTACGTCTACAAGCAGTGACCCAGTGATCCAGAAAAAGATGAGTGAATTGCACAATGCTCATGTTGCTATGACAAACCAACAAATCAGAGAAAAGAAGAACAACCGTGACCCGTCTGCTGCTGCTACCCAACCTAGAGTCCCTTTAAAACCTCAGAGCCCTGCCGTGACCACTGTGGGAGTTTCAAGTACTCCTTCTACCAAAAAACAGCCACCAAAACACCCCAAACACTCACCTAACCTCCCACCAAAACACCCCTCTACCCCCCAAACTCCAAACATACCCACTGATTCAGCTGAGTTACTCTCCTCAAACCGGTTTTATATGCTCAATGAGTCCAGTGTCAACCTGTTGCTTAAAAACAGAGATACTTCGGAACACTTGGTGCATGATGGAATGGATGAGGATGTGCGTTCTGACCCAAAGGAACTGTTCACTGATGCGCTTGAGGACCAAGAGATGAGTGAAGAAGGGGAGCCTATAGACTATGGTATCACTGATGGACAGAAATTGGCGATAACGAACAGGCTGATGAAATTCAAATCCGTGAGGGCTGTGGACCAAGAAAGCTGGGAACAGGGTGAATGGGACTACTTCTTTGACACTTGCAGGCTCATGAAGCTCTCTCCAGAAGGGGTTATTGAGAATGTGGGGTTAGATAAATCCGGGACTGCGCTTTTCATGATGAAACAAGCGGGTATGAGAAGAAGTGGCACTGCAGAGGCCAACAACACCACCCACTCAAACGTGTATTAATGGTGTTGAACATCACTGCTTGGAATATTCGGGGGCTGTCCAATACCTCGAATCAAAATCAAATGAAGAATCATATCGCTTCTGGTAATTTCAGTGTGTGTGGGATTATTGAAACTCAACTTGCCAAGGCTCGGGTCAACGAGTGTTGTAATCGTGTCTTTGGTCGGTGGTCTTGGGATTCGAATAGTGCTGTTTGTAATGGCAGGTGTCGTATTGCAGTTGGCTGGGACCCTAACCTGGTTGATCTCATGGTTGTTGCTAGACATCCGCAGGTTATGCACTGTTTCATTAGACCTGTTAATGGGGATAAAAGTTTTTACTGTTCCATTGTGTATGCCCATCACCGACAGGTGCCCAGACGGGAGTGTTGGGAAGCGCTTGAAATTCACAAACGAGTGGTCAATGATAATCCGTGGCTGTTGCTTGGTGATTTCAATGCCATTCGGGACCCGAGCGAAAGAAACTTTGGCACTTCTCGGGTTGATGATAGCATGGCTGAAGCTAGGGATTGTTTCAACGTTGTGGAAATCAATGATATTTGTATGACGGGATTGCAATTTACCTGGAACCAAAGACCTGGGAGAACGGATGGGGTCATGAAGAAACTGGATAGGGCAATGGCAAATGCCAAGTTCACTGAGGTGTTTCCCCATGCTCATGCTAAGTTTCTCCCGTTTTTAAAATCTGATCATAGTCCCATAGTGATCAACATCCCTGATGTTCTGAATCCTAAACCTAAACCGTTTAAATTCCCCAACTTCCTAACCCGGAAAGATGGTTTTATTCCGTGTGTGGCTGCTGCCTGGTCTGGTCAAGTTGAGGGATATGCCATGTACGCCCTTGTGACTAAGCTGAAAAAGGTCAAAAAGGAGATCAGGAAACTCCTGTTTCAGCAGGGCAACATCCATGAGAAGGTTTCTAAGCTCAAAGCTGAATTAGAGGCCATTCAAATTGAAGTTGCAAATGACTCCTCAAATGCTTGCTTGAGAGAAGAGGAGAGCATTTACTTGAAAGCGTTTTCAGATGTGGTGCAGGATGAGGAATTGTTTCTTCGTCAAAAGGCGAAGATGACCTGGCTTAAGGAAGGTGACCAGAATACTAAATTTTTCCACCGAATGGTCAAGGCAAATCAGCATCGTAGCCGTATTCATTGTGTGGAAAATTTGAATGGGGAAGTTTTCTGTGGCCACCAGGTTGCAAACCAATTTGTCTGCCATTTCCAGTCTGTGTTGGGTGTTACTTCGATTGTTGAACCCATCTTGGAGCCTAATACCCTATTCACCCGAAGAGTCCCCCAATCTGATGCTGATTTCATGATCCGAGAAGTCACTTCTGATGAGATAAAGGCTGCTCTTTTTGATATCGAGGATGACAAGGCCCCTGGCCCGGATGGTTTTTCAGCTAAGTTCTTCAAGGCTGCGTGGCATATAGTGGGCGAAGATGTGTGCAAAGCTGTGAAAGATTTCTTTTCTAATGGTAAACTCTTGAAAGAAGTGAATGCAACTGTTATTGCTCTTGTCCCGAAGTTGGATACACCGAAAAAGGTGTCGGATTTCAGACCTATAGCGTGCTGCAATGTGATCTACAAAGGGATCAGCAAAATTATCACTAACCGTATCAAAGGAGTGTTGGACAAAGTGGTTGATGAAAATCAATGTGCCTTTATTCCTGGCCGCCTCATTAGTGATAACATCCTTCTCACTCAGGAGCTCATGCGGAATTATCACAGGGACACGGGCCAACCTAGGTGTGCTTTCAAGGTTGATATTCAGAAGGCCTATGATACGGTGGATTGGAACTTCTTAAGGTCAGCCCTTACTCATTTTGGTTTCCCAAATGAAATGATAAAATGGATCATGACCTGTGTCACCTCGACTCAGTTCTCCATTGCTGTAAATGGGGACCATCATGGGTATTTCAAAGGGAAAAGAGGGCTGCGTCAGGGCGATCCCATGTCGCCTTACCTTTTTACCCTTGTTATGGAGGTTTTAACCCTTATTATTCGTCGTAGAGTGAGTGGTAACGAGGGGTTTAAGTACCACTGGAGATGTGAGAATGTTGGCCTAACTCATCTGTGCTTTGCTGACGATCTCTTCTTATTCTGTCATGGAGATAGTTCCTCGGTCAGCACCCTTATGGATGCTCTGGATGAATTCAGCAATGTTTCTGGATTGGTTCCGAGCTTGCCCAAGAGCACGGTGTATTATGGTAATGTTGAACCTGATATTCGTGATCAGATTAGTGACTTGATTCGATTTAATGTTGGAGAGCTTCCGGTTAAGTACCTTGGCGTCCCTCTTATCTCTACCAGGTTACGCAAAAGGGACTGTGCCCCTTTGATTGATAAAGTTAAGTGCAGAATAATGGACTGGAGGAACAAGGCTTTGTCTTTTGCGGGCCGTTTACAGCTCATCACTTCAGTCCTGAATTCCCTGCATGTCTATTGGTCCTCTGTGTTCATCCTTCCAGTTTCAGTCTCTAAGGATATAGAAAGGCTCATGAGAGGTTTCCTTTGGTGCCATGGTGATATGAAAAAAGGTAAAGCCAAGGTGAAATGGAAAGATGTGTGTGTTCCTATGAAACATGGTGGCCTTGGTCTCAAACGGCTTAGGACATGGAATCATGCTCTTATAGCCAAGCACACTTGGAACATTATTACCCGCAAGACCTCTCTATGGGTTAAATGGGTGTACGAATATAGATTGTCTGATTACAATTTCTGGGAAGTGAATGATAATGGGGATCTTAGTTGGAGCTGGAGGAAAATCTTAGAGCTCAGATCCCTCCTAAGGTCTCATATTGTTCATGTCATAGGTAATGGGGAAACTGCGTCAGCCTGGTATGATAACTGGCACCCTCTTGGCCCCTTGAGTAACCTTGTTACTCACAGAAATATGAATGAGGCTCACCTCACCAGACAAGCGAAGGTCCGGGATATCATTTGTGGAGGAGAATGGGACCTGCCACCGGATTGGCAGACCAGATTCCCGGACATTACTAATTCCCCCTGTGGAACTCTGAACCCTGCTGTCCCGGATAAGGTTATGTGGAAAACTAATAGTGGAGATCTCACCGGTTTTGAGGTGAGTACAGTCTGGTCCGACATTCGTGAAGAGGGCAGCCAGGTCCCGTGGATGCACTTGGTGTGGTTTAATCAAAATATTCCTCGTCATGCGTTTATCATGTGGCTTGCTACGAAAGGCAAATTACAGACTCAAGATGTTGTTGGAAGATGGCAAGGTATTGGGACTCTCCGGTGTGTGTTTTGTGAGGATGGGCCGGATTCTCATGACCACCTATTCTTTGCATGTACATATCCTAAGGAGATTTGGAATGAGGTGAAGAAACTGACTTGCTGGGGCCCCATCCCAGATGAGCTCAGCCAAATTGTGACACATTTGTGTTCTCAACCGATTAACAACACTATCTGGAGTGTTGTTAACAGGCTTGTTCTGGCTGCTGCTATATATTATGTGTGGCAGGAGCGAAATCGTCGTTTGCATGAGTCTGTTAGACGGCCAACTGAGGAGGTTACTAATTTAATTTATCAGTCAGTTAAACATCGGCTAATGGGTCTCCCAATAGTCAAAACGGCCACGTCTATGCAGGTTTGTAAAGTCTGGGATATCCAAGGGATCCATTGGTTCGTTCCTCTAAGTCGTAAGGATGTTTCAAATGGTACCTAAGCTGATGCTCTGTTGGTTACTGGGCTGGTTCAGGGGCCTGATGTACACGGCTGGTTTCAAAGGGTATGAGATTGAGTATGGCTGGGCTAGAAAATATATCACACATTGTTTGAAAATCCTTTCTTCCTTCACTCTCACTCAAAATATTTGTGCTATTTGGGGGATGGGCTGGGACCAGGGTTGGGTGTACTTATGCAGGTATCCTGCTGTTTGTCTGGCCAGATGCAGCCATGGTAACCCGATGCAATGGTTTTGTGGGTTTCATATGGGTGGTCTGGGTTGGAGATACAAGGGCTGGGGCTGCTGTCTCAGTTTGGGTTCAGGTGGGTACAGGATTGGGCCTGTTGCTGTTGATGGGTTCTGGTTGGGCTGGGTTGGGGTTTGTACTGCTGCCTCTTCGCTGCTGCTGCTTCTTACTGCCTGGGGTGGTCTGGTTTGGGCTGGCGATATAAGGGGGTGGAGGGTAGAACCTATACTTAGCTTTTCTTGGTGGCATTTGGTGGTTTGTTTCTTCCTCTTTCTTTGGTCTGTAGGTATCTTGGTGTCTTGTTCCCTTTCGTTTCTTAAACATAAACGGAATAGGAGACATGTGTGGAGATTAGGCTTTGTCCGAGTGCCTGGGATAGGCACAAAACCTGGAGAGATAAGGCTGGACTGGATAGGGGAGCAGTTCTTTCGGGTGACCAATTTCTTGTTCCTTGCCCCGAATCCAGAAACCCATACTGTGTCTAAACCTTGTGTGTCTAGTCCTATTTTGTTTCATTCTCTGTTGGGTGTTGATTTTAGGGTGGGTTGGGTCACTTGGGCTACGGGAATGGGGCTGGGTTACAGGTTATTGTTGTTGATGGCTTTGGTTCTTCAACGTTTTTGGAACGTAAAGAACTGGTGGCATCAATCGATCAAGATTCGAGACAGCTGGAAAAAGACTTGCTGGAAAAGGAAAAGACTCAAGTTCTGTTGTGACAAGAAAAGAATCAGTTGGGCTCATAATCGGACCAAGATAAAGGATAATCAAACTGGGTATATGAAGACTGATAGGAATGCATGGTTTTGGAAGCAACATGGGCTGAAGCTGCTCCTGGATGACCAGACCTGGTGGGGGGAGCCCACTGGAAGACGGGTAAAAGGCTCTCTTTGGGCCCACGTTCAGGCCCATACTCAAGCGCTGGTGGGTATGTTCAAGTGGATTGTGGGCTGGTTACTAAGCTGGTGGAGGAAGGCCCAAGTTAATTGGGTTTTTCTCAGAGCTAGGGAGACGAAGGCCTGGGCTGCTGTCCATTGCTGGAGCCCAGGTAGTCAGCAGGATAGTGGGCCGCACAGTTATGGGCCGGCCTATGTGCAAGCCTTTTTGATATGGGTTAAAGATATAGTTAATAGAATGGCTTGGAAATGTAACATTTATTTTTTTGGGCCGTGGATATGGCTTGGGCTTAAGCACACTTGGGGTTGGGGGTATCCGGTTTACTTAGAGCCAAGGTGCTCCCGGAGTACCAAATTTTGTAGGCCGAGTCCTATGTATGACCGGTCTTGTAACTTTGGCATAGGGGTTAGATCGCGAGTGCGTGGTTGGTATGTTTTAGTTAGTAGTAACTTTTGTAAGCTCCCTCATGTGGGCCTCATGGTGTCGTATTTTTGGTCCCCTAGTTTTGTGTTGGGGATGATGCGGGGGAATGCCCCCTTGATGATGTAATTATTTAGAGTTGTGTTATAAAATCTTTGCCGGGCTATGCCCTTTACCCAAAAAAAAAAAACCCTAAACCCTAAACCCTAAACCCTAAACCCTAAACCCTAAACCCTAAACCCTAAACCCTAAACCCTAAACCCTAAACCCTAAACCCTAAACCCTAAACCCTATGGATTTTCATTTGCACAATTTTTTTCTCTCTCTACTTTCTCTCTCTAAAAATTCTCTCTAAAAATTCGGCTGACTTCTTCTTCTCCATGTCCGTCAATCCATCATTAGTGGGAGATATCCCACAAAATCCACCCCCTAAGCCTCCAATCCCTCCTGATCCTTTGAGTAACCCTCTTTCATTCGCTGATTTGGCTCCATCGTCCCTTACGAACCCTCAAACCCACCTCTTAAAACAGCCGTCTCCCACTGTTGTACAGCACAACACTTCTGACCAGTTACAACATCCCTCACTCGAGCATCCTTGTCCCCCCATTAACCCAATCGAACACCTAATTCCCACCCCAAATGATGCGGGTGCTGATTTAGCCCGTATTCGAGCAGAAAACATAGCACATGATGCTCAGGTGATGCGTGAAGCAGGCTTACCTCCGTGTGGGTACAAGTCAGCGAACCCAAAAGCTGTTGGACTAAAAATCAAGGGGCTTCGGAGCCCTAACAGAACAAAACCTGTTGTCAAGTATGGTCCCCTGCTGTCCGACCTGCGAATCAAAGGTTTTGTGGAGGAAACAAAGAGAATTGCTGCAAAATCGAAGCAAAGGAAGCTGAAATGGTCTGAAGTTTGGGCTGAAAAGGTACAAGGAGGTGATGAGGTTGTTATTTCGGATGAAGAGGAAGATCAGAGTCAAAACACAGCTTCGGAAACTGATATGGACGAAGACGTCCAGGTAGAAGGTGTAGACAAGGTCCATCAAGATGTAAGCATGCTGGACTGCCAACTCCCCAGCCGAGGCCCTCCTAGTGCCCATGATACAGGTATGAATTCTGTCCACCACTTGCCTAATCAAGCCGGTTCTGCTTGTGTTGATGAGCCTGTTAGAAATGTTTGGGATCAACATAATAGTTCGGGTATGACATTTGCTGAGAGAATTAAAGCGAACAGGGAAGAATCTGGTGAAAAACTTGAATTTATCCCCCCTATTATTACTCCGGAGGGTAAATGTCGGGTAATATTTACGAAAGAAGACATGAAGTTATCGGCTCAGGCCTTCCCCTTATATCTGTATGGTTACTTTTTGGGCACGTCTATGGATTTTAGCAAGGTCAATCTGAATTTGAAACGGTTATGGAAGGCGTATGATGTCGTAGAAATCTCTAAAAATTCCACAGGTTTCTTCTTTGTTAAATTTGGTAGTGAAATGGGGCTTAATGGGGTTCTTGAAAATGGTCCTTGGTTGGTGAATAACATCCCTATCATCTTGAATACTTGGGAACCGGGTTTATGTCTTAAGCAGGAGGAACCGAAGACCATCCCCCTTTGGGTCACTGTGCATGACGTTCCTATGGAACTATGGACCAAGAGGGGTATGAGTATCATGTTTAGTGGTGTAGGTGAGCCGTTGCTTATGGACAGAGTTACTCAAGCGAGAGTGGCAAGTAAATCTGGCAAAATGGGTTATGCTCGAGTTCTTGTAGACGCTAAAGTTGAGTTGAAATTACCGAATGAGGTTGAGGTGGAGTATCCGAGCAGGTCTAATGGTGAGACCCGTGTGGGGGTGTTAAAAACCTCTTACCAATGGAAACCCAAACTATGTGACCATTGCATGGTTTTTGGCCACTCCACAAAGCTGTGTCAGTTAAGGCCTCGCACAGAAGCTGAAATGGCTGCTGCTCAGGCGAAATCAGCGAAAAAACCAGCCCCAGTAGCTGCTAATAACGACCATAACAGGGCTACTAGCAAAGAAGATGTGGCCAAAAATAGTAGTGTTAACAAAGCGCCTACTGTGAATGAGGCTGCAAACAAGAACATAGTAGATGGGTTCACGCGTGTTACTCGTAAAAGAAATAAGCACCAGCCTGCAAACTCGCTGCAAACTTCTGTGAATTCTGTTCCTATTCCAGGGGCGAAGGGCTTTCAAAAGGGTGAGGCTAGTGGGGTAAAAAAATCTGGGTCGGGCTTTAATTTTGCTCGTGCTATTCAAGGCGTCAACAGTCAGAACCCGAGTAATAATCAAAAGCCTCAAAAGACTGCAGTGAAAGAACCAGAACAATTATGCAACAATCGCTTTTCTGTGTTGGATGTTGAAGCCTCGGCTAGAACAGGTATGTTGGTCGGGGACCCGATTGATTTATATCCGAATGACACTCACATTGGGGAAACTTGTACCTTGAATAAACAACAAGTGTTTGAACCGAATCGTATCATCCCGAAGTGGCCGGATCCTAAGCCGGCTACCGGTATGGTGGAAACCATGTTGAACAACATCATTGAGTACTCGGACTCGGAATGCTCAGACAAAGATTATGACATCACCGAGGAGCAACGCCGCACTATACGCAGGGCCATAGTCAAGAACAAATGCGTAAAACATGAAGTTACCACTAATTGGTCGCAAGGCGAGTGGGAATATTTCAGGGACCAATGTGACATTCTTGGGATCGATCCGGATATGTTAATTGAAAACGTGGGTGAAGATATGAGCGGTACGGCTCAATTTTTTACTCGTCAATTAAGGTCGGGTAAGTATTTTGACCCGGTTGTGTCTCGTCCCTCTCCCCGTAAATAATCATGTCTGTGGCCAAGGTGTTTAGGGTGGTGGTTGGATGGGTTGTTTTGTTGTTGATGTTGGTTTTTGTCCCTCTGTTATTTGTTAAACTGCTTATTTTTGGGACCTTTTCGATCCTTCTTTTTGGATATAACATACTGGTTGGCTGGTTTACTATCTTCATAAATAATGGATCGAATGGGGGGAGTCTGATTATCTTTTTGGTTGGCCCAGCGATTGTGTTTTTTGGAGCACAGGTTGATATTAAAACTAGATTAATCTTTAGGCCTGGTGGGCCTCTATGTCCAGCCGTTTATGCAGGCCCAAAGGATGGTATTGTGGGAATGTGTCTAAGTCCAATGGGATTCGTTATGGGGGCCCAATTCTGGTGGTTGGTGTCTGGTTTTTGTTGCCTGCTGAAGGCCCACGCGTGGGTATTGTTTAAGTTGGGCCGCTGCTACTTTTGGTTGAGAAGGCCCTTTTGTGGGTTTGTTAGTTGTGGTGCCATGGCTTGTTTTATTGTATTTTCTTTATTGTATTTTCTTGGTAGAAAAAATATGTAATCTACTAGGTCCTTTAACGATGTAGT
The DNA here is from genome assembly GCA_032199755.1 of Ambrosia artemisiifolia. Lineage (NCBI taxonomy): Eukaryota > Viridiplantae > Streptophyta > Magnoliopsida > Asterales > Asteraceae > Ambrosia > Ambrosia artemisiifolia. The sequence continues at coordinate 28,855 of CM063515.1, forward strand.
AGGATATTTATTTTTTCTCGTTTAGAGGTCCCCGTAGCATGTTTCGGGTGGTGTCCTCTTTTAGGAGTTCTCGGGGGGTATGCCCCCTTAAAACCTGTACAATCACCATTTTGGGATTTATATATTTGCCGGGCAACGCCCATTACCCAAAAAAAAAAAAAAAAAACCCTAAACCCTAAACCCTAAACCCTAAACCCTAAACCCTAAACCCTAAACCCTAAACCCTAAACCCTAAACCCTAAACCCTAAACCCTAAACCCTAAACCCTAAACCCTAAACCCTAAACCCTAAACCCTAAACCCTAAACCCTAAACCCTAAACCCTAAACCCTAAACCCTAAACCCTAAACCCTAAACCCTAAACCCTAAACCCTAAACCCTAAACCCTAAACCCTAAACCCTAAACCCTAAACCCTAAACCCTAAACCCTAAACCCTAAACCCTAAACCCTAAACCCTAAACCCTAAACCCTAAACCCCAAACCCCAAACCCTAAACCCTAAACCCCAAACCCCAAACCCCAAACCCCAAACCCCAAACCCCAAACCCCAAACCCCAAACCCCAAACCCCAAACCCCAAACCCCAAACCCCAAACCCCAAACCCCAAACCCCAAACCCCAAACCCCAAACCCCAAACCCCAAACCCCAAACCCCAAACCCCAAACCCCAAACCCTAAACCCTAAACCCTAAACCCTAAACCCTAAACCCTAAACCCTAACCCCAAACCCCAAACCCTAAACCCTAAACCCTAAACCCTAAACCCTAAACCCTAAACCCTAAACCCTAAACCCTAAACCCTAAACCCTAAACCCTAAACCCTAAACCCTAAACCCTAAACCCTAAACCCTAAACCCTAAACCCTAAACCCTAAACCCTAAACCCTAAACCCTAAACCCTAAACCCTAAACCCTAAACCCTAAACCCTAAACCCTAAACCCTAAACCCTAAACCCTAAACCCTAAACCCTAAACCCTAAACCCTAAACCCTAAACCCTAAACCCTAAACCCTAAACCCTAAACCCTAAACCCTAAACCCTAAACCCCAAACCCTAAACCCTAAACCCCAAACCCCAAACCCCAAACCCCAAACCCCAAACCCCAAACCCCAAACCCCAAACCCCAAACCCCAAACCCCAAACCCCAAACCCCAAACCCCAAACCCCAAACCCCAAACCCCAAACCCCAAACCCCAAACCCCAAACCCCAAACCCCAAACCCTAAACCCTAAACCCTAAACCCTAAACCCTAAACCCTAAACCCTAACCCCAAACCCCAAACCCTAAACCCTAAACCCTAAACCCTAAACCCTAAACCCTAAACCCTAAACCCTAAACCCTAAACCCTAAACCCTAAACCCTAAACCCTAAACCCTAAACCCTAAACCCTAAACCCTAAACCCTAAACCCTAAACCCTAAACCCTAAACCCTAAACCCTAAACCCTAAACCCTAAACCCTAAACCCTAAACCCTAAACCCTAAACCCTAAACCCTAAACCCTAAACCCTAAACCCTAAACCCTAAACCCTAAACCCTAAACCCTAAACCCTAAACCCTAAACCCTAAACCCTAAACCCTAAACCCTAAACCCTAAACCCTAAACCCTAAACCCTAAACCCTAAACCCTAAACCCTAGGATTCTCTCATTTGCAACTTTTTGTGTGTGTTTTCCAAGGTGTTTCTCTCTAGCTCTCAACACCTTTCCTCCTCTAGCAAAAACTTACGGCCCTTTCTAGGGATTTCGAGTCTTGATTCTTGGCTTTCCTATTCTTTTTCCAATCAAAAGTGATTCTTAAATACTCCATATCGGATTGTATTGGGAATTAGACATGCAACATGTATTACGTTGGTGTTCATTCATGATTACGATTGGAATGGAGAACCGGTTTCGAGTTCGATATTACTATCATGTTGATTACTCACATGATACTGTCACTTGGCTTCGTTGATAATCCACGTAGCCATAATATTCAATCTTTGATTGATGAAAGACAACGTAAGGCTAGAGGCTCCAAGGATTGGTAGAGAGAGCAAAGGAGTTAACGTTTTTTTGCTTCTGTTCGTGGCTCAATTTCTTGTTTTGGAAGCTTATATCACCACTTGGAACATTGGGCTGAGTTCCAGGAATAATCGAATGGGTGTGGGAGAATGAAGCACGAAGATACAAGAATACGGTTACGATTCGGTTGTGGAAAACCTGGGTCGCATATGCTTGAGAAGCAACGAGAGATCTTCCGGTTCCATGAGAATCGTGAATGGTTATGGTTGAATGTTTGAAGATGTTTATGCTCCATGTGGTCGTTTCTATTATCTGGGAGCCGAGAATGATGAGTGTTTATAACCGGAGTGGATCCAATACGCATGACGCACAACCGAAGACTGGAAACTATTGGCCGCTTATTGGTATCACGTTGAATCCGAGGTATTTTCATGTTTTCGATTATATTTCGGTTGTCGAGGGTTGGGTTTTCATGTTTGACGGATCTTCGGATGGTTGTTTTAATAAGTTTATGATGGATTATGAATGTTGGTATGCATGTTAAGAGCCTGTTAATGATCATGTTTCGAATACGATATCAATGATTAGTTTGAAGATCCATGTTATATGGAATACGATATCAAAGGAATATGGGGTTCTTCCGGTTCCATGTTATATGGAGCCGTGATTGTTCTTAGTTGGATTACGGGATGAAACTAAATGGGTGCTTGGATGTTCGCTTGTCAAGATTCACATTTGGAATGAAAGAAAAAGGAAGCTTCATTGAAGATCGTTTGCAATTTCGCTAAGATCGAACTCCGAATTTAACTAGGTATTAAGTTCTATTCGGTTATGATTCTTTCATTATTTTCGTCTATTATGTGCTTGAAGGGCTGTGAATGTTCATGGGGTTTGATGGTTTTCGGGGTTGTTATGATTGAGATTGGTTGAATGCTCACGGGGCTAGCTGTTTATCATGGTTGTTTTTATGTGTTCATGTTCGTCTCTTTGCTATGTTCTTGATTTGGAGGTCTGTAGTCTATACTAGGCATTAGACCAAATCCCGGGACTAGTTATCGTATTCGACTATGCCTCGGTTAATCATCATAGCTTCGTTCATGTTCATCTTTAGTGGACCGTGATTTTGTTTTATGTGCCCTTCATGTTTACGAGTTCGAGTTTGTAATCCGGGTTTAAGGTTGCAATGGGTTTGATTGTATGGTTATTGGTTGCGGGTTTGAGTTTATGGAGGATTATGGCCGATGGGTTTATGTTCGTAGTTTGTTTGATATGGAGGTCTGTAAGATTCCTTTATTGATCAGCATGGTCATTTGATATGTATGGTTTGGAGATCCATAACCAATAATAGGTGTTAGATCGAACTCCAAGCCATGTTAAGTATCCGACTTGTTCTTGGTTAACCATCAAATATCTTTTGTTCTTGAGCTGTTCAAAGGAATCACACATAATATGGATCTTCCTAGTTTGTTTGGTTATGTTAGCATGTTTGATTGCATGGGGATTCAAATCCAGGTTCGGATTCTGTTAATGGATCCGGAACTAATTATGGAGAGAGTTAATTTTGGAGATTTGTTTCCTTATTTTAAGCTACAAATATGGAAGGTTGTTATTAGCATGAAATGCAAATATTGAATGGATGAGTTTGAAAACTTAGGCGCCAAGGCTTACGTATGGATTGCATGGTTTACGCAGTGGGCTTCAATTTTGGGTCTGGTTTGGGTTTTGAAATACATAGGGTATGTATGGGTCTATTGGGCTTACTACAACTTGCTGAGCTGCTTTCCAAAATGGGTTCCTAAGGCGGCTATCACATGGGCCGGTTGTATTGCACACAAAGTACCGAGTTTATTGTCAATGGGCTTACCTCTTGGGCTTACAGTTTGGATTAAAGGTGGTGATGTCCTTTGGGCCGCATAATTATTCAGGGATTTGAGCACCTACTAGTATGAGTTTGGATCTTATTTGGGCCTGCGTGCCTATGCTTGTTTCATGTCTTGTTTTGGGCCTGCGTGCCCTTTAGTATGTTTCATGTTTGGTTTGGGCCTGCGTGCCCTCTAGTATGTTTCATGTTTGGTTTGGGCCTGCGCGCCTATCTAGTATGTCTCACTGGTTCTTCCCCCCTCCATGGTAAAACGCCCAGGAGGGGGGGGGGGGACCACTTTTTCAGGCTTTGCTGTTTTCTAGTCTGGCGCTCTGGTCTGGGCTAGCAGCTTAGTCTTTTTTTGTACCTTTTATTTTTTAGTTTAATAGATTTGCCTGGGGTTCCGTCCCCTTTCCCAAAAAAAAAAAAAAAAACCCTAAACCCTAAACCCTAAACCCTAAACCCTAAACCCTAAACCCTAAACCCTAAACCCTAAACCCTAAACCCTAAACCCCTTGTTTTGTTTTTATTTGTTTCGTTTGTATTTTGGTAGAAAATATATGTCGCCTACTAGGTTGAGTAGAGATGTAGTAGGATGGGTATATTTTCTCTTATAGAGGTTCCCGAAGTCTGTTTCGGGGGTGTCCTCTTTTAGGAGTTCTCGGGGGGAATGCCCCCTTAAAACCTGTACAATCACCATTTGGGATTGATACAATTTCTTCATCATAGGATGATTATATGGGCTTTATTGTCATCGTTTAATAACACCGATGGATAATTATTATCATTTCATCATCCTATGATTATTATGGTAGTTTCATTGTCATGTTATGATAACCCGTATGGGTTATCATTGTGATTTCATCATCATATAACGATAATACGGGTTTCTTGTCATCATATGATACAATTTCTTCATCATAGGATGATTATATGGGCTTTATTGCCATCGTATGATAACACCGATGGATAATTATTATCATTTCATCATCCTATGATGATAATAGTAGTTTCATTGTCTTGATATGATAACCCATACGGGTTATCATACTGATTTCAATATCACATAATGATAATCCGGGTTTCTTGTCATCATATGATACAATTTGTTCATCATAGGATGATTATATGGGCTTTATTGCCATCGTATGATAACACCGATGGATAATTATTATCATTTCATCATCCTATGATGATCATAGTGGTTTCATTGTCTTGATATGATAACCCGTGTGGGTTATCATAATGATTTCATCATCATTTAATCATAATACGGGTTTTTTTGTCATCATATGATACAATTTCTTCATCATAGGATGATTATATGGGCTTTATTGCCATCGTATGATAACACCGATGGATAATTATTATCATTTCATCATCCTATGATGATTATAGTGGTTTCATTGTCTTGATATGATAACCCGTATGGGTTATCATTGTGATTTCATCATCATATAACGATAATACGGGTTTCTTGTCATCATATGATACAATTTCTTCATCATAGGATGATTATATGGTCTTTATTGTCATCGTTTAACAACACCGATGGATAATTATTATCATTTCATCATCCTATGATTATTATGGTAGTTTCATTGTCATGATATGATAACCCGTATGGGTTATCATTATGATTTCATCATCATATAATGATAATACGGGTTTCCTGTCAATCAATGTATGTATGTGATACAATTTGTTCATCATAGGATGATTATATAGGCTTTATTGCCATCGTATGATAACACCGATGGATAATTATTATCATTTCATCATCGTATGATGATCATAGTGGTTTCATTGTCTAGATATGATAACCCGTGTGGGTTATCATAATGATTTCATCATCACATAATGATAATACAGGTTTCTTGTCATCATATGATACAATTTATTCATCATAGGATGATTATATGGGCTTTATTACCATCGTTGATAACACTGATGGATAATTATTATCATTCATCATCCTATGATGTTCATAGTGGTTTCATTGTCTTGATACCCGTGTGGGTTATCATAATGATTTCATCATCACTTAATCATAATACGGGTTTCTTGTCATCATATGATACAATTTCTTCATCAGAGGATGATTATATGGGCTTTATTGCCATCGTATGATAACACCGATGGATAATTATTATCATTTCATCATCCTATGATGATCATAGTGGTTTCATTGTCTTGATATGATAACCCGTGTGGGTTATCATAATGATTTCATCATCACTTAATCATAATACGGGTTTCTTGTCATCATATGATACAATTTCTTCATCATAGGATGATTATATGGAATTTATTGCCATCGTTTAATAACACCGATGGATAATTATTATCATTTCATCATCCTATGATGATTATAGTGGTTTCATTGTCTTGATATGATAACCCGTATGGGTTATCATTGTGATTTCATCATCATATAACGATAATACGGGTTTCTTGTCATCATATGATACAATTTCTTCATCATAGGATGATTATATGGGCTTTATTGTCATCGTTTAATAACACCGATGGATAATTATTATCATTTCATCATCCTATGATTATTATGGTAGTTTCATTGTCATGTTATGATAACCCGTATGGGTTATCATTGTGATTTCATCATCATATAACGATAATACGGGTTTCTTGTCATCATATGATACAATTTCTTCATCATAGGATGATTATATGGGCTTTATTGCCATCGTATGATAACACCGATGGATAATTATTATCATTTCATCATCCTATGATGATAATAGTAGTTTCATTGTCTTGATATGATAACCCATACGGGTTATCATACTGATTTCAATATCACATAATGATAATCCGGGTTTCTTGTCATCATATGATACAGTTTGTTCATCATAGGATGATTATATGGGCTTTATTGCCATCGTATGATAACACCGATGGATAATTATTATCATTTCATCATCCTATGATGATCATAGTGGTTTCATTGTCTTGATATGATAACCCGTGTGGGTTATCATAATGATTTCATCATCATTTAATCATAATACGGGTTTTTTGTCATCATATGATACAATTTCTTCATCATAGGATGATTATATGGGCTTTATTGCCATCGTATGATAACACCGATGGATAATTATTATCATTTCATCATCCTATGATGATTATAGTGGTTTCATTGTCTTGATATGATAACCCGTATGGGTTATCATAATGATTTCATCATCATATAACGATAATACGGGTTTCTTTTCATCATATGATACAATTTCTTCATCATAGGATGATTGTATGGGCATTATTGCCATCGTTTGATAACACCGATGGATAATTATAATCATTTCATCATCCTATGATGATCATAGTGGTTTTATTGTCTTGATATGATAACCCGTGTGGGTTATCATAATGATTTCATCATCACTTAATCATAATACGGGTTTCTTGTCATCATATGATACAATTTCTTCATCATAGGATGATTATATGGGCTTTATTGCCATCGTATGATAACACCGATGGATAATTATTATCATTTCATCATCCTATGATGATTATAGTGGTTTCATTGTCTTGATATGTTAACCCGTATGGGTTATCATTGTGATTTCATCATCATATAACGATAATACGGGCTTCTTGTCATCATATGATACAATTTCTTCATCATAGGATGATTATATGGAATTTATTGCCATCGTTTAATAACACCGATGGATAATTATTATCATTTCATCATCCTATGATGATTATAGTAGTTTCATTGTCTTGATATGATAACCCGCATGGGTTATCATTATGATTTCATCGTCATATAATGATAATACGGGTTTCCTGTCATCATATGACACAATTTCTACATCATAGGATGATTATATGGGCTTTATTGCCATCGTAGGATAACACCGATGGATCATTATTATCATTTCATCATCCTATGATGATTATAGTAGTTTCATTGTCTTGATATGATAACCCATACGGGTTATCATACTGATTTCAATATCACATAATGATAATCCGGGTTTCTTGTCATCATATGATACAATTTGTTCATCATAGGATGATTATATGGGCTTTATTGCCATCGTATGATAACACCGTTGGATAATTATTATCATTTCATCATCCTATGATGATCATAGTGGTTTCATTGTCTTGATATGATAACCCGTGTGGGTTATCATAATGATTTCATCATTATTTAATCATAATACGGGTTTTTTGTCATCATATGATACAATTTCTTCATCATAGGATGATTATATGGGCTTTATTGCCATCGTATGATAACACCGATGGATAATTATTATCATTTCATCATCCTATGATGATTATAGTGGTTTCATTGTCTTGATATGATAACCCGTATGGGTTATCATTGTGATTTCATCATCATATAACGATAATACGGGTTTCTTGTCATCATATGATACAATTTCTTCATCATAGGATGATTATATGGTCTTTATTGTCATCGTTATTATTATCATTTCATCATCCTATGATTATTATGGTAGTTTCATTGTCATGATATGATAACCCGTATGGGTTATCATTATGATTTCATCATCATATAATGATAATACGGGTTTCCTGTCATCATATGATACAATTTGTTCATCATAGGATGATTATATGGGCTTTATTGCCATCGTATGATAACACCGATGGATAATTATTATCATTTCATCATCGTATGATGATCATAGTGGTTTCATTGTCTAGATATGATAACCCGTGTGGGTTATCATAATGATTTCATCATCACATAATGATAATACAGGTTTCTTGTCATCATATGATACAATTTATTCATCATAGGATGATTATATGGGCTTTATTACCATCGTTGATAACACTGATGGATAATTATTATCATTCATCATCCTATGATGTTCATAGTGGTTTCATTGTCTTGATACCCATGTGGGTTATCATAATGATTTCATCATCACTTAATCATAATACGGGTTTCTTGTCATCATATGATACAATTTCTTCATCAGAGGATGATTATATGGGCTTTATTGCCATCGTATGATAACACCGATGGATAATTATTATCATTTCATCATCCTATGATGATCATAGTGGTTTCATTGTCTTGATATGATAACCCGTGTGGGTTATCATAATGATTTCATCATCACTTAATCATAATACGGGTTTCTTTTCATCATATGATACAATTTCTTCATCATAGGATGATTATATGGGCTTTATTGCCATCGTATGATAACTCTGATGGATAATTATTATCATTTCATCATCCTATGATGATGATAGTGGTTTCATTGTCTTGATATGATAACCCGTATGGGTTATCATGGTGATTTCATCATCATATAACAATAATACGGGTTTCCTGTCATCATATGATACAATTTCTTCATCATAGGATGATTATATGGGCTTTATTGCCATCGTATGATAACACCGATGGATAATTATTATCATTTCATCATCCAATGATGATCATAGTGGTTTCATTTTCTTGATATGATAACCCGTGTGGGTTATCATAATGATTTCATCATCACATAATGATAATACGGGTTTCTTGTCATCATATGATACAATTTATTCATCATAGGATGATTACATGGGCTTTATTGCCATCGTTTGATAACACCGATGGATAATTATAATCATTTCATCATCCTATGATGATTATAGTAGTTTCATTGTCTTGATATGATAACCCGTATGGGTTATCATTATGATTTCATCATCATATAATGATAATACGGGTTTCCTGTCATCATATGATACAATTTCTTCATCATAGGATGATTATATGGGCTTTATTGCCATCGTAGTATAACATCGATGGAAAATTATTATCATTTCATCATCCTATGATGATCATAGTAGTTTCATTGGCAGGATATGATAGCCCCTATGGGTTATCATTAGGTTTTCATCATCATTTAATAATAATACGGGTTTCTTGTCATCATATGATACAATTTCTTCATCATAGGATGAGTATATGGGACTTATTGCCATCGTATGATAACACCGATGGATAATTATTATCATTTAATCATCCAATGATAATCATAATGGTTTCGTTGTCATGATATGATAACCCATATGGGTTATCATTGTGATTTCATCATCATATAACGATAATACGGGTTTCTTGTCTTCATATGATACAATTTCTTCATCATAGGATGATTATATGGGCTTTATTGCCATCGTATGATAACACCGATGGATAATTATTATCATTTCATCATCCTATGATGATTATAGTGGTTTCATTGTCTTGATATGATAACCCGTATGGGTTATCATAATTATTTCATCATCATATAACGATAATACGGGTTTCTTGTCATCATATGATACAATTTCTTCATCATAGGATGATTGTATGGGCATTATTGCCATCATTTGATAACACCGATGGATAATTATAATCATTTCACCATCCTATGATGATCATAGTGGTTTTATTGTCTTGATATGATAACCCGTGTGGGTTATCATAATGATTTCATCATCACTTAATCATAATACGGGTTTCTTGTCATCATATGATACAATTTCTTCATCATAGGATGATTATATGGGCTTTATTGCCATCGTATGATAACACCGATGGATAATTATTATCATTTCATCATCCTATGATGATTATAGTGGTTTCATTGTCTTGATATGATAACCCGTATGGGTTATCATTGTGATTTCATCATCATATAACGATAATACGGGTTTCTTGTCATCATATGATACAATTTCTTCATCATAGGATGATTATATGGATTTTATTGCCATCGTTTAATAACACCGATGGATAATTATTATTATTTCATCATCCTATGATGATTATAGTAGTTTCATTGTCTTGATATGATAACCCGTATGGGTTATCATTATGATTTCATCATCATATAATGATAATACGGGTTTCCTGTCATCATATGATACAATTTCTACATCATAGGATGATTATATGGGCTTTATTGCCATCGTAGGATAACACCGATGGATAATTATTATCATTTCATCATCCTATGATGATTATAGTGGTTTCATTGTCTTGATATGTTAACCCGTATGGGTTATCATAATGATTTCATCATCACTTAATCATAATACGGGTTTCTTGTCATCATATGATACAATTTCTTCATCATAGGATGATTATATGGGCTTTATTGCCATCGTATGATAACACCGATGGATAATTATTATCATTTCATCATCCTGTGATGATCATAGTGGTTTCATTGTCTTGATATGATAACCCGTGTGGGTTATCATAATGATTTCATCATCATTTAATCATAATACGGGTTTTTTGTCATCATATGATACAATTTCTTCATCATAGGATTATTATATGGGCTTTATTGCCATCGTATGATAACACCGATGGATAATTATTATCATTTCATCATCCTATGATGATTATAGTGGTTTCATTGTCTTGATATGATAACCCGTATGGGTTATCATTGTGATTTCATCATCATATAACGATAATACGGGTTTCTTGTCATCATATGATAGAATTTCTTCATCATAGGATGATTATATGGGCTTTATTCTCATCGTTTAATAACACCGATGGATAATTATTATCATTTCATCATCCTATGATTATTATGGTAGTTTCATTGTCATGATATGATAACCCGTATGGGTTATCATTGTGATTTCATCATCATATAACGATAATACGGGTTTCTTGTCATCATATCATACAATTTCTTCATCATAGGATGATTATATAGGCTTTATTGCCATCGTATGATAACACCGATGGATAATTATTATCATTTCATCATCCTATGATGATTATAGTGGTTTCATTGTCTTGATATGATAACCCGTATGGGTTATCATAATGATTTCATCGTCATATAACGATAATACGGGTTTCTTGTCATCATATGATACAATTTCTTCATCATAGGATGATTGTATGGGCATTATTGCCATCGTATGATAACACCGATGGATAATTATTATCATTTCATCATCCTATGATGATTATAGTGGTTTCATTGTCATGATATGATAACCCGTATGGGTTATCATTGTGATTTCATCATCATATAACGATAATACGGGTTTCTTGTCATCATATGATACAATTTCTTCATCATAGGATGATTATATGGGCTTTATTGCCATCGTATGATAACACCGATGGATAATTATAATCATTTCATCATCCTATGATGATTATAGTGGTTTCATTGTCTTGATATGATAACCCGTATGGGTTATCATTGTGATTTCATCATCATATAACGATAATACGGGTTTCTTGTCATCATATGATACAATTTCTTCATCATAGGATGATTATATGGGCTTTATTGCCATCGTATGATAACACCGATGGATAATTATTATCATTTCATCATCCTATGATGATTATAGTGGTTTCATTGTCTTGATATGATAACCCGTATGGGTTATCATAATGATTTCATCATCATATAACGATAATACGGGTTTCTTGTCATCATATGATACAATTTCTTCATCATAGGATGATTGTATGGGCATTATTGCCATCGTTTGATAACACCGATGGATAATTATAATCATTTCATCATCCTATGATGATCATAGTGGTTTTATTGTCTTGATATGATAACCCGTGTGGGTTATCATAATGATTTCATCATCACTTAATCATAATACGGGTTTCTTGTCATCATATGATACAATTTCTTCATCATAGGATGATTAAATGGGCATTATTGCCATCGTTTGATAACACCGAAGGATAATTATAATCATTTCATCATCCTATGATGATCATAGTGGTTTTATTGTCTTGATATGATAACCCGTGTGGGTTATCATAATGATTTCATCAGCACTTAATCATAATACAAGTTTCTTGTCATCATATGATACAATTTCTTCATCATAGGAAGATTATATGGGCTTTATTGCCATCGTATGATAACACCGATGGATAATTATTATCATTTCATCATCCTATGATGATTATAGTGGTTTCATTGTCTTGATATGTTAACCCGTATGGGTTATCATAATGATTTCATCATCACTTAATCATAATACGGGTTTCTTGTCATCATATGATACAATTTCTTCATCATAGGATGATTATATGGGCTTTATTGCCATCGTATGATAACACCGATGGATAATTATTATCATTTCATCATCCTATGATGATTATAGTGGTTTCATTGCCTTGATATGATAACCCGTATGGGTTATCATTGTGATTTCATCATCATATAACGATAATACGGGTTTCTTGTCATCATATGATAGAATTTCTTCATCATAGGATGATTATATGGGCTTTATTACCATCGTTGATAACACTGATGGATAATTATTATCATTCATCATCCTATGATGTTCATAGTGGTTTCATTGTCTTGATACCCGTGTGGGTTATCATAATGATTTCATCATCACTTAATCATAATACGGGTTTCTTGTCATCATATGATACAATTTCTTCATCAGAGGATGATTATATGGGCTTTATTGCCATCGTATGATAACACCGATGGATAATTATTATCATTTCATCATCCTATGATGATCATAGTGGTTTCATTGTGTTGATATGATAACCCGTGTGGGTTATCATATTGATTTCATCATCACTTAATCATAATACGGGTTTCTTGTCATCATATGATACAATTTCTTCATCATAGGATGATTATATGGAATTTATTGCCATCGTTTAATAACACCGATGGATAATTATTATCATTTCATCATCCTATGATGATTATAGTGGTTTCATTGTCTTGATATGATAACCCGTATGGGTTATCATTGTGATTTCATCATCATATAACGATAATACGGGTTTCTTGTCATCATATGATACAATTTCTTCATCATAGGATGATTATATGGGCTTTATTGTCATCGTTTAATAACACCGATGGATAATTATTATCATTTCATCATCCTATGATTATTATGGTAGTTTCATTGTCATGTTATGATAACCCGTATGGGTTATCATTGTGATTTCATCATCATATAACGATAATACGGGTTTCTTGTCATCATATGATACAATTTCTTCATCATAGGATGATTATATGGGCTTTATTGCCATCGTATGATAACACCGATGGATAATTATTATCATTTCATCATCCTATGATGATTATAGTGGTTTCATTGTCTTGATATGATAACCCGTATGGGTTATCATAATGATTTCATCATCATATAACGATAATACGGGTTTCTTGTCATCATATGATACAATTTCTTCATCATAGGATGATTGTATGGGCATTATTGCCATCGTTTGATAACACCGATGGATAATTATAATCATTTCATCATCCTATGATGATCATAGTGGTTTTATTGTCTTGATATGATAACCCGTGTGGGTTATCATAATGATTTCATCATCACTTAATCATAATACGGGTTTCTTGTCATCATATGATACAATTTCTTCATCATAGGATGATTAAATGGGCATTATTGCCATCGTTTGATAACACCGATGGATAATTATAATCATTTCATCATCCTATGATGATCATAGTGGTTTTATTGTCTTGATATGATAACCCGTGTGGGTTATCATAATGATTTCATCAGCACTTAATCATAATACAAGTTTCTTGTCATCATATGATACAATTTCTTCATCATAGGAAGATTATATGGGCTTTATTGCCATCGTATGATAACACCGATGGATAATTATTATCATTTCATCATCCTATGATGATTATAGTGGTTTCATTGTCTTGATATGTTAACCCGTATGGGTTATCATAATGATTTCATCATCACTTAATCATAATACGGGTTTCTTGTCATCATATGATACAATTTCTTCATCATAGGATGATTATATGGGCTTTATTGCCATCGTATGATAACACCGATGGATAATTATTATCATTTCATCATCCTATGATGATCATAGTGGTTTCATTGTCTTGATATGATAACCCGTATGGGTTATCATAATGATTTCATCATCATATAACGATAATACGGGTTTCTTGTCATCATATGATACAATTTCTTCATCATAGGATGATTGTATGGGCATTATTGCCATCGTTTGATAACACCGATGGATAATTATAATCATTTCATCATCCTATGATGATCATAGTGGTTTTATTGTCTTGATATGATAACCCGTGTGGGTTATCATAATGATTTCATCATCACTTAATCATAATACGGGTTTCTTGTCATCATATGATACAATTTCTTCATCATAGGATGATTAAATGGGCATTATTGCCATCGTTTGATAACACCGATGGATAATTATAATCATTTCATCATCCTATGATGATCATAGTGGTTTTATTGTCTTGATATGATAACCCGTGTGGGTTATCATAATGATTTCATCAGCACTTAATCATAATACAAGTTTCTTGTCATCATATGATACAATTTCTTCATCATAGGAAGATTATATGGGCTTTATTGCCATCGTATGATAACACCGATGGATAATTATTATCATTTCATCATCCTATGATGATCATAGTGGTTTCATTGTCTTGATATGATAACCCGTATGGGTTATCATTGTGATTTCATCATCATATAACGATAATACGGGTTTCTTGTCATCATATGATAGAATTTCTTCATCATAGGATGATTATATGGGCTTTATTACCATCGTTGATAACACTGATGGATAATTATTATCATTCATCATCCTATGATGTTCATAGTGGTTTCATTGTCTTGATACCCGTGTGGGTTATCATAATGATTTCATCATCACTTAATCATAATACGGGTTTCTTGTCATCATATGATACAATTTCTTCATCAGAGGATGATTATATGGGCTTTATTGCCATCGTATGATAACACCGATGGATAATTATTATCATTTCATCATCCTATGATGATCATAGTGGTTTCATTGTCTTGATATGATAACCCGTGTGGGTTATCATAATGATTTCATCATCACTTAATCATAATACGGGTTTCTTGTCATCATATGATACAATTTCTTCATCATAGGATGATTATATGGAATTTATTGCCATCGTTTAATAACACCGATGGATAATTATTATCATTTCATCATCCTATGATGATTATAGTGGTTTCATTGTCTTGATATGATAACCCGTATGGGTTATCATTGTGATTTCATCATCATATAACGATAATACGGGTTTCTTGTCATCATATGATACAATTTCTTCATCATAGGATGATTATATGGGCTTTATTGTCATCGTTTAATAACACCGATGGATAATTATTATCATTTCATCATCCTATGATTATTATGGTAGTTTCATTGTCATGTTATGATAACCCGTATGGGTTATCATTGTGATTTCATCATCATATAACGATAATACGGGTTTCTTGTCATCATATGATACAATTTCTTCATCATAGGATGATTATATGGGCTTTATTGCCATCGTATGATAACACCGATGGATAATTATTATCATTTCATCATCCTATGATGATTATAGTGGTTTCATTGTCTTGATATGATAACCCGTATGGGTTATCATAATGATTTCATCATCATATAACGATAATACGGGTTTCTTTTCATCATATGATACAATTTCTTCATCATAGGATGATTGTATGGGCATTATTGCCATCGTTTGATAACACCGATGGATAATTATAATCATTTCATCATCCTATGATGATCATAGTGGTTTTATTGTCTTGATATGATAACCCGTGTGGGTTATCATAATGATTTCATCATCACTTAATCATAATACGGGTTTCTTGTCATCATATGATACAATTTCTTCATCATAGGATGATTATATGGGCTTTATTGCCATCGTATGATAACACCGATGGATAATTATTATCATTTCATCATCCTATGATGATTATAGTGGTTTCGTTGTCTTGATATGTTAACCCGTATGGGTTATCATTGTGATTTCATCATCATATAACGATAATACGGGCTTCTTGTCATCATATGATACAATTTCTTCATCATAGGATGATTATATGGAATTTATTGCCATCGTTTAATAACACCGATGGATAATTATTATCATTTCATCATCCTATGATGATTATAGTAGTTTCATTGTCTTGATATGATAACCCGTATGGGTTATCATTATGATTTCATCGTCATATAATGATAATACGGGTTTCCTGTCATCATATGACACAATTTCTACATCATAGGATGATTATATGGGCTTTATTGCCATCGTAGGATAACACCGATGGATAATTATTATCATTTCATCATCCTATGATGATTATAGTAGTTTCATTGTGTCACACCCTCAAATTTCCACTGCGGGGTTTTACCGCGAGGCGCGTGACACACCAGGATCCCATAGCCATAAGTCATATGAACGAACTCTAAATGCCCAAACCATTTAGTTCGTTTTCAAAAATCAGGTTTAGTTAAGCTGCGGAAGCGTAAACCAAATTAAAACCTTTTAAAAGCCATGCGCAAAACAACGCGCCCAGATTAAAGCCATATGAAGGAAAATGTAAAAGCATAATATGTAATTTAGGTGTATGCCCGAGACCCCAAATGCAGTGAAGTGTGCAGTGCTTTCTAATCCTGGCACCGGAAGCTAACTACCTGCAAAAGCATGTAAATCGTGGGTCAACAAACAATGCTGGTGAGTTCACTAAGTAAAGTAGATGAGTATGTAACTGCGCTGGTTTCCAAAACCATGTAAACAAGTAATTGAGTTGGTTCCAAGAACCGTGTAAACACTAGTTCATCGCATGTCAAGGGTAGCTAACCCATTCATGATAACTAACACCGATATACCGAACTGCTGATGTACGTGTAGCCACAAATGTGAGCCGCATGCCTTACATCATTGCCTATCAACAATGATAAAATCTGTTAAGTTATAGTTCACTCCCGCACTCCCCCGAGCCGGTGTGAGGTTTGTCAGACCTAATAGCGCTATCAACTAATAACCCGCTTGCCATAACCCGGCAACTCATTCGGTATGTGAAGGACTTACAGATGATAGAGTTGGTTTAGTTCATCAAGGACACAGTTTGCGAACTAGTAAAAACCGACCCACACAAGGATCCATAGCATCCCAACCCGGGATGTGTAAGTAGTCCCAAATCGGACTAGAAAGTAGTAGTCCCAACCCGGACTAGAAAAAGTTAATTACGTTGTCTCAACTCGAGACGCATGCTTTTGAGAGAAGAGTAGTGAAACTCACCTTAGGTTGCAAGCAAAAATATCCAAACTCCAACGTAATAGAGACTCGCTACCGACTCCCTTGCAATGCTAGACTCCTTAACACTCCAAGATATCACCCGAATCAACTTGAACTAGTGAGAATTTGATGAAGATTGAAATTGCAAGGTGAGTGTGTGTGGTGTGTGGGTTCACGGCGCAAAGAGTGGTATGTAGGGTTTCTTTTATTTTTTTTATATAATAAGCTAGGGTTAAGCTCATGGGCCAAGTCCTTCGGGCTTTGGTGGGTTTTTGTCTGATAATTGAGCCCATTAGCCCTAACTAACCCTCGAGATCAATCCCGACAATAATAGGTCATACTAGCATATATAAAACTACTGTTTTATCAATACGTATTATGTTTATCATAAGTGCACGTATCTCATAACGTTTACGTACCAGTTAATTAATACGCAATAATTCACATAAGCATGTAACTTACATACACGTGTTAATCCACATACATCAACACTCAATTGTTCACATAATCATGCATGTCCAACAAATCACCAACGTTCGGGTTATAGGATTCGTGTGTGTGTCAAGACAAAACCTTCCTAGTTATACGTGCGTTAATATCATCTAACATATGTTATTATCCCATAACATATCGAAAGACCTTCTTAGCTAACCCTAGTTAAGTGTTTAGTCATGAATGCACATGAAAGTTAACTAGAGTTTAGTAAAAGAGTTAACATTGTAGTCCCAAAATACTAGATCTTAAGTGTGCACTAGATTGTTATCAACTAGAAACACCTATTTGTTAGGTGTTTTAGTTGATTAATCAAGACAAGTTAAAGAACTAGATGAAGATTATAAGAACCGACACACAAGAAACATAAAGACACGATTCCATTAAAGATTTCTGCTTCAAACAACCATGGATGATACAAGTTCGCACATTAGATAAGTTCGCACCTTTACAACTTGTGCTCTCAAAGATACATCAAAAACCCTAACCCTAGCTGCACAAATGAGCTTCTATTTATAGGAGAATTCTGAGGACTGCGAACTTAACATTAAGTTCGCAGTCTCCTCCTTTAAGTGCGCACAGCTAGGGTTTCTAGCATAAACTATGCTATAATTACACATCTAACCCTCCAACTCTAACATATAACTAAACATGGTTAAACCTGGTAACTGTGGTCTCATATTAACCCAACAATACTCCCCCTAGACCACAGCTACCAGTACTACACAATCAATCTATCTCGACATCACTCAACTCCCCCTCTTCTCTTGCTTGACGTGCCGGGAGTGCTTGGACTATGCTTTCTTCAATGATTGGTTCTTCAGTGTGAGGTGCTTCAGCATGTGTTTCTTCAGTGGATGGCACTTCAGTGGGTGGCTCTTGAATGAATAACTCAGCTAGATCTACAGTTGTTTGATCTTGCTGAGTCTCTGGAGCTGTGTTTGGAGAGACTGGTGGTTCTTGTGAGGGTTCAGGTTCTGGATCAACTGTTGCTGGAGAAGCTTGTGTTTGAACCTCTGGAGTAGCTTCAGCTTCTGATTTCTTTGCAGCAGCAGCAGCAGCAGCTAGCGCTCTGTCATCTTTCGCTTTGTCAGCTGCGTTGATCTTCGCCACCAGATCGATCAGTTCTTGCTTTCGCTTCAGCGCTCTTTCCACAGCCCTTCTAAACAAGACAGCTTCCTCAAACAACACGTTACCAGCACCAACATTTATCTGATTAGCAAAGAGAGTAGTTAAATCAGATGGATTCAGAGCAAACACGTCCACTGGGTCAACTATTCTCAATGCCTCTGTATCATCTCTCAGTTTGATCACGGCTTCACCGGTTCTGCTGTCATAAAACCACTTCTTGAAATCTGCCAAAAGCACTGGAAGCTCTGGACGAATGGGAACCCTAGTGACGACATCTGGAGGGTCTATCACATAGGTTATCATTCCCCGTCCGGTTGCAGGATCAATTCTTTTCTTCGACATCCTTCGCCTCGGCTTTTGAGGCTTCCAGTTTTTGAAGTCACGAGCACATTCATCTTCAATAAATATAGACACCATGTCAGCAGTGGTACACCCAGAATGGTTTAGAAAAGGTGTTCTGCACATCTCTCGAATGTCCCATCTTGGAAGGGTCTTCAAATTCGGTCTTCCCTTGAAATACTGAATAACACCTCCCCTTCGCTTTACAAAGAAAAGACGTTTGAACCCATCATAGCCCCAGCAGACGACTCTTTCCTGATGAGATGCACGAGTATGGTGAATGGTCTGGTGCAACGCAGGAATGGTGATTGGTCTTCTTGGAAACCAACTTGCTCTCTCAGGATCCAATACGTACCCATCATCCATCTCATACACTGTGTTTTCCCCCGCACCGATTTCTACAAACGTCTCAGGCATCTCGTCTTCACTTATCTCATCTACATCACTCTCTTCCTCCTTTCTTTCTTTTTCCTTTTCTTCTTCCATAAATTTTCCGAAATCAAACACTTCATCAAACGTCAATTTTGGAGCATCGGTACCCTGAGTCTTTAACTCCTGAAGCATATCAAACATCTTCATCTGGACCTCAGTCTGAAACTTTATCAGATAGCGCTGATCTTTAACCACCTTTTCAAGACTTCGGTTCTTGTGCTTCAACTTCTTTAGCTTCTTTCTCAACTCTTGATTATTATAGATCTGATTCTTCAACATACAGATTTCCTTGGCAGCATTCTTTCCCACTTCCTTAGATAACTTCTCATACAATTCTTGATGCACCGGTTTTTGACGAGATGCACCAGGAACAGACGAGGAAGGTACTGATTGTTTCTTTGCGGGAGGCTTGGGAATAGGAGGTCTTGCTGACGAAGGGCCAGGCCTGGCAGTAGAGGGCCCTGGCCTGTCAGTGGAAGGTCCAGGTTGACCCTCCATACCAAACATTGACTCCAAAATCGCTTCATTTTCCTCATCTTCTTCTGTCATAACCCGTGGTCTTTCAGACTCGGGCAGCTGTTCTCTTCTCCTTCTTCTTTCTGCCTTTGCAATTTCAGCATTCTGTCTGGCAGCCTCAGCTATTTCAAGTTCCTCGGGAGTCAATGATTCTCTCCCTTCCTGTAGTAGACCAGTAGGCCTGTTTCTTTTGGTCGGCCTCTGAGGAACAGGATCAGATGCTGCTCTTTTACCAACCGATCTTTCTCGGGCAACTTCTTCAGCAGTGTGCTGAGGCACTGTAGTAGCAGGAACAGTAGTAGCAGGTTCAGTAGGAGCCGGTTCAGTAGGTTCAGGTTCGGTTGCAGTTGGTTGTTGAGTTCTAGCAGCATATTGTCTTCTTCTCTTCATCTCACTGTACAGCTTCATAACAACTGGATAGCGTTGAGCAGAGTACATGCTTTCCAGCAGGGGTTCCCAATCAGGTGTGTTGCACTCAGTAAAGAATCGTGCACCCTTGGCAAAACCGTATTTATCACCAAGAGGCAAATCCTTATGTTGAGAATCGATCATCATTTGAACAAATCGGGGATACATCGTCCACTTCTTCTTTTCAGCTTGGGCATTCCTCACCATACAATCAAATACCAATCCCGACAGATTAAAGGGCTCATTCTTGCAGACTTTAATCATGGCTGTTGCCCAGTCGGGACTGAGTGCATTATAACCCCCTTTTCGGTGACATAAAGACATCAGGAATACATGACAGATAAGCTTCCAATCTCTGGTTAAATGACTCTTTTTGATATCACCCCTTGCATCGAAGTCTCCTTTGTATCCAAAGTTCAAGAACTCTTGATGAATCACAGTCTTCGGTAAAGATCTGACAGTCTCTGGTTGATCCTGAAATCTTAGAACCTTTCTCACTGTGTCTTCTGTGATGATAACCGCCTTGTTTCTTACTGTGGCTTTAATCCTTTTGACACGAGCCACTGTTTCCACTCTAGCAGATCTCCAGAAGTCTTCAATGTGAGAACTGTAGACTTCAACTTGCTGCTCAACTGCATATCCGATCCTGCTTCTCCTGATCCATGCAACAACGTCCCGAAACTTTGAATCATCAGTTTCCAGAATTATCGCCTGGTTGTGCATTCCTCTAGGATCCCATTCAAGAGCCATCTGTTTTGGACACGTGCACGAAAATTAAGTTAGAATTTTGATTTTGAATTTGACTAATGACAGACACTTCATTTTCTTTGACGGACGACGTACCTAGACTAGGTTTGATTTTAAGTTGGTTTTACGTGTGTTATTCATTTTATGGATTAGATTTTAAAGTGTGTATGACATGTTTCGTTTTTCATTTTAACAGTCATTTTAGTCCAGTTTCAGTTTTAAGGATTAATGAGTCAAGGTACGTGGTCCAGTCAAATGTCCTGAAAAGTCAAGTCACTGGTCAACAGTTTGGTCCAAGATTAAGTCCACAGATTAAGTTCGCAGTCCAAATCAACAGGTCAGGTTAGGTAACCTAAGTGCGCACTTGGTTTTACTCGGGAATGTTTGGTGCGCACTTGGTTTTACTCGGGCATGGTAACGGCTTGGAAGGGTTATCAGGTCTGCGTACTAGACTAGTACGCAGACACCTAAACCTTCGTTTAGGATTTTAAGTTCACACCCAAGTGCGCAGTTAGTTAGGGTTTTTCATTCTTGATTCATATGAAGCAAGTGCGCATTCATATAAAACAAGTGCGCAGTTCTTCAAGTTTTAGGTGCGCAGTTTATCAAAAACCCAAAAAAATCAAACTGATTTCAAGACAAGTTAGAATCTGCATAACTACCTTTAACAAACACAAAAACAAGTAAAGAAAATAGATGAAATGGATCAATAGGTGGTGGTGCTTCGTTGAAACAGTGGTGGTTGATGGTGGTTTGGAAGAAGACGGCGGTGTGAAGGTGGGTGAAAAATTTAGGGTTTGTAAGAATTTTAGATAAAAAGTTAAAACACAAATTAACTGCGTATTTATAGGAGTAGTGATTGGGCCGCGTACTTGACATTTAAGTGCGCAGGCCCATGAGCCCAGTCAAGTACGCGAGCCCAGTTAAGAATCTTAAAGAAAGCCTTTAAGTGCGCAGGCCCAATTAAGAATTTTAAAGAAGACTTTTAAGTGCGCAGGCCCACAATCAACAAAATAGCCTTTTTAACCAAAGATTTGAGTTTAGAGATCAACCGTTTCTCACCTTTTGCATCAAGATCATACTAGTCATACCTGCCAGACTACGTTTCAACTTTCCGTTGGATAGCTGCAGCCCAAGAAAAACTGTCGGTATATTTGTCCACTTAAATCCATGCCTCTCGTCTTTCAACATACTTTATATGATGATCTTTATCATGTTTTGGTAATATTGACGACATGTTAATGGACCCCACTTGTGCCAGGTGTAAGCCTACCAATCCTCAAGGTTTATTGAGATATAATGATGAGAGCTTCAGGTCTATGTTTCCATAAGCAGAGAAGATGATCATTATGTCAATCAGATGATGAGAGCTTCAGGTCTATGTTCCCATAACAGAGAAGATGATCATCTGATTGCTTTTTGAGCTATCTATATGTTTGCACGTCACTAACATTGCGTGTCTTTTGTTGCTCATTTTGATTTTGATAGCCCCGCTTTGGTAGCTTGCACTCTTAGGTGTCTTTTGATTGCTTATGCACAAAATTTTCTGTGTCTTTTGATCTCTCAACCTGTGTATGACCGGACTCAGCTTGTGCAAGCCTGAAGCACAGTGGGAATCCAGCACCTCGTGTAGACTTTTAGTTTGTCATCTTTTAGCAGTTTACTCAATTCCAGGCTGAATCTACCGACATGTCGTTGCTTGAAGCCACAACGTCCTCTGGGTCCTATTCACATGCTGACACATATGATTAGTTCCTATCATTTCTTGATTGTTTTTGAAAAAGTTTTTAAAACTTGCAAATTCAGGGATCTACCGGTTTATTTCTCCCCCAAAAATCTTTATTTTATTTTAAAACATAAGATTTTTCTATAATTTATTCACAAAGTAAAGTTTTTTTTTTTTTTTTTTTTTTTATTTTTTATTTTTTAATCATTCAAAGTTGATCATTTCTAACCAAGTTACCAACTGACGAAAACGGGTTTTGTCGAAAGCTTTGGTAAAGATATCTGCCTTTTGATCAGCAGTATCTATAGGCAACACCTGAATGTACCCCTTGTCGTGCGCATCGCGAATTGAATGAATCCGAATTTCAATATGTTTAGTTTTCGAATGATCAATTGGATTCTTCACGATGTCACGACAGGCATCATTATCAATGTAGATAGGGGTTCTCATGATATTCAAACCATAATCCAAAAGCTGATTTTGGATCCACAACACTTGACAGCAACAACTGGATGCGGCTGTGTACTCAGCTTGAGCAGTAGATATCGACACAGTGGTCTGCTTCTTGCTTTGCCATGACACGAGCCGGTTTCCAAGAAATTGACAGCCACCAGAGACAGACTTTCGGTCAATCCTGCAACCTGCATGATCACTATCAGAGTACGCAATTAGGTCAAAATTGTCACTCTTAGGATACCATAAACCAAGTTTTGGTGTTCCTTTGAGGTAGCGGAAGATTCTTTTGACTGCAGTCTCATGAGATTGCTTTGGATTTGACTGAAAGCGAGCACAACATCCAACTGCCCACATGATGTCCGGTCTGCTGGCTGTAAGATACATCAAGGAGCCAATCATAGAACGGTAAGTGTGCGGGTTCACAGAAGGTCCTTCAAGATCTGGTACAAGTGTTGTTTGAGCTGCAAAAGGAGTGTTGGATGGTTTGCAATCCGACAGGTTGTACTTTGCCAGAATGTCTCTTGTGTATTTTGCTTGATGGATGAGAATACCGTCTTCCTTTTGTTGGACTTCAAGACCTAAGAAAAATGATAGTTCTCCCATCATGCTCATTTCAAATTGAGACTTCATGATGCTTTCAAATTCCCTGCACAAATTTTCGTCAGTTGAACCAAAGATAATATCATCAACATAAATCTGAACAAGGATAGAATGTTTGTTGACTTCTTTGGTGAACAAGGTCATGTCGATCTTCCCTCTCGTGTATCCATTTTGTAACAGATATGAGGACAAGGTCTCATACCAAGCTCTAGGAGCTTGATGGAGACCATAGAGAGCCTTGTCCAATTTGTAGTATCTGTTTGGATGATGAGGGTCTTCGAATCCGGGCGGTTGGCACACATAGACTTCTTCTTTGATCTTCCCATATAAGAAAGCGCTCTTCACGTCCATCTGAAAGACTTTAAAATTTCGATATGAAGCATATGCTAAGAAGATGCGTATGGCTTCAAGTCGAGCTACTGGAGCGAAGACTTCCTCATAATCAATCCCCTCCTGCTGGCGAAATCCTTGAACAACTAGACGAGCTTTGTTCTTGATTACCACGCCACGTTCATCCATCTTGTTGCGAAAAACCCATCTTGTCCCAATAGGATATTTTCCTTCAGGCAGATCAACGAGCTCCCACACCTTGAGCTTTCTGAACTGAAACAGTTCTTCCTGCATGGCCTCAACCCAGCTTGCATCTCTAACTGCGTCTTCAATGCTGAAAGGTACTGTTTGAGATAAGAATGCTGAGAGAGCAGTGTTGAGCTTGTCTGTCTGATTTCTGGTAAGAACACCCTCACTGATTGGTCCAATAACATTTTCAATTGGATGGTTCTTAGAAGATTTAAATCCCATATTTTCTTCTTCTTGCACTTGAAGAGGAAGGTTCGAAAGATGATCTCCAGGTGTAGAAGAACTGGATGGATCATTTACAGACTGCTGATTTGATTGTGTTCCTTCAGCATTTGACGTGCCTTCAGGAATGTTGGAGGTTTCAGCAGTAGTATCACCATTAATAAGTTGAGGAACAATAGGATCAGCAACCAGAGGAGAGAAACGGGTGGTAAACGGTGCGACTTCATCATCAGAAGAGTAGAGAATATTTCCAAAGGGAGAAGAGCTTGTGGCTTGATTTTTAGGAGCTGGTTCTGCATGAGCTTGCTGTTCAGGAATGACAAAGTGATTGAACACAACATCCACATCAAAGAACCAGTCAGGACCGGTTCCAACGTTGGTGGAGTTGGATTCTTGCCAGTCAACATAAAAGGATTCCAGAACCATCTTGGTGCGTTTGTTGTATACTCGATAAGCCTTTTGACTAGACGAGTATCCAACAAAGAAACATTCGTCTCCAACAGCATCAAACTTCATGATATTCTCAAAGTTGTTTAAAAGAGTGCAAGAACATCCAAACGGCCTGAAATAATCAATGAGAGGTTTTCTTTTGAAAAGCAATTCATAAGCTGTTTTCCCACGAGGCTTGACAATCAAGACCCTGTTAAGAACATAACAGGCGGTATTCACAGCTTCTGCCCAGAAGATGATCGGTAACTTAGAGTCAATGAGCATGGTTCTGGCAGCTTCAATAAGCGTACGATTCTTCCTTTCAGCCACTCCATTTTGCTGAGGAGTCCTTGTAGCACTATATTGGAGATGAATTCCTTTCCCGCTGCAGAACGTCACAAAAGTTTGGTTCTTGAATTCTGTTCCATGATCACTTCTGATTGACTTTACTTTCAACTTGATTATATTCTCGATCAAAGGAACGAACAGCATCAAGATCTCAGCAGCCTCACTCTTGAATTCCAAGAAGTACACCCATGTAAAGCGAGAGAAGTCATCTGTAATCACCAAACAGTAAGACTTTTTACCCAAGCTTTTTATACTGATAGGACCAAAAAGATCCATATGTAATAATTGAAGAGGAGAGTCAATTGAGTTCACTGTTTTGGACTTGTGCGATTTCTTATGTTGTTTACCTTTGGCACATGCTAAACATTTTTCAGAAAAGGGGAATTCCTTAGAAGGAAGACCTCTGACTAGATTAAGTTTAGAAAGTTTGTTTATATTTTTAAAGTTAACATGACCTAATCGCCTGTGCCATAACAGTGACTCTGACTCGGATGCCTTTGACAGTAGACAAGTCATTGGTTGTTCAGACTTGGCATCCCTCATGTTTATCACATAAGTATTGTTTTGTCTGGGGGCTTTTAGCATGATCATGTCAGTGGATGGTTTAAATCCTGGCTTTAGGAAGATGCATTCCATGTCGTTAAACAACACTGAGATTCCTTTGTCACAGACTTGTGATACACTCAAAAGATTGTAGCACAGTTCTGGAACATAGTTGACGTCCTCAAGTGTTAGCGCGTCAGAGACTACATCTCCTATGCCAACGATCTTCCCACCCTTCTCATTCCCAGCGAACGCTACAAATTCTCCATCGATGAACCGATAGTTCTTGAGGAGTTCTTTCAGTCCTGTCATGTGTCTTGAAGCGCCGCTGTCGACATGCCATAGATATCTCATGAGAGCTATCAGCCATTTTTGTAATTTATTCTGCACAAACAAAAACAAAAGAGAAACAAAGCTAAACTAAAGAAAATCTATGTACAGTGGTGATTCTTCCTGAAACTTAAGTAACTTTGGGAATCCAAGTTTGTTTAATTTTTGATCTGTCATGGTTTTCTCCCAAAGTTGACTCTTGTTTCTTCCAAATTTGTGTATTTTTAACAAAACTTTTTACGGTTTCTTGAAGATTTCTTAATTGATCCGAAAAAGAGTTTTGTGTTTTGACATCTTTTTGTGGTTTAGGTTTTATGTGACAGTTCTTGACCACGTGACCCTCTTTTCCACATCTGAAGCATTTAGAATGCTTAGGCTTGATCTTAGGAGAAGATCTGGATGATGATGGTTGTGATGTTCTTTTCTTGATCTTGTTTGATCTTGAGCTTTCGGTTGAGCTTGATTCTTCCCTGTTGCTACTTGATTCTTCATTGATGTCCAGATTAGTTAAGCTGCAGCTGCTCTCTGTATCACTCAGTGATTCTTCAGAACTTGAGGTACCTGTTTCACTTTGTGATTCTTCAGAACCTGATACATCTGTGGATGAGGGGATAAATTCTGGGATTTCCTCAGTGAGAAATTTCCCAAACCTGTTACGCTTAAGTTCTGGCACAAACACAGATGGTTTGACCACATGATTATCATCAGAGAATGCAGCATTAAGATCAACACACACAGGAATAACATTTTCAACACAAACATTAGATCGTTTGATAGGAGGCTTCCTATCATCGGGAGCCACAGCCCCTTTTAAATCAAGTTTACAGTCATCCAACCTAGTTAAACTATTACAGTCATCCATCCTAGGCAAACTATTACAGTCATCCGATTTAGTTAAAGTTTTACATTCATCCAAAATAGAATTGTTTTTCGAATTTTCATTGTTCCAGATAAACCAATTCACTGTTGAGTAATTGGCACCCGGATGTCCTAAACCCACTGTCTGGCCACCACAACACACATCATCCTCCACCTGAGCCTGTTGGGTCACATCTGCATTACTTTTACTTATGTTAGTATTTGACTCAGATTCATCACATTTATTTTCAAAAAGGTCATTTTTTGGATGAGGTGATGGAATGGGTATGTATTCACTTTGGCTCAAGGGTAAGAATAGAGATCTTTCGATTCCATTCTTATCCTTATACCCAATTCCATCCTTTACGAATGATTGTCTTCCACATTCGATTATATCAGCTTGAGCCCGTTTGCTCACATTCCATTTATCCACAACAATTTGAAGACGAGTTGTCTCATTTCTAGATTTCTCTAGTTTTGAGGTTAAATCGTTTATCAGAAAATCTTTCTTAAGCACAAATTCTTTTAAAGTTTGCATTTCAGCTAGAGTTGCATTTAACTTTCGCTGATATGCCCACTCATTTTCTTTCATTTCAGTATTTATTTTACGAATGTCATCCATTTCTCTTAAAACTCGTCTGTTGTGTGATAAACAGTATGCGACAGCTGTAACACACCTAGGTGAGCACAGTTTAGATTTAATTTCTAAAGGAATATTTACCATGTCCCTTTCCTCAGCTTTCTTAGAAGAACTCTTCACCTCCTCAGCGACCTTCTCAGATGAAGTCTTCTCAGCAATCAGCGCTTCCTCTCTTTTCTCACCATTCACCTTCTCATCAGTCAACACACTCTTCAGCCCGGCATACTTCTGCATTTCCCCCTTTAGAACCTCAGCAGACGATCCTTCAACAGAGTTTACACCATTTGAAGATTTGGTGCAGATTGTGGCCATCAGGGCTTTGTTAACTTCAGCTTCAGCAGCGGCCGCCTCTTCTCCCCAGTCAAAATCTTCAACAACCAAAGCCTTTTGTGGTTCCTTATCATTTCCCTCATTACCATCGGTTATGGCCACCAACCTTTTTGCAGGCTTGATTTCAGCTTGGTTCAGTGTGGGGCATTCGTACTTGAAATGCCCGAGGACCTTGCAGTTGTAACACCTGATCTTGGACTTATCAAACCCAGCCTTTCCCATACCAACTCTTCTTCCGGTTCTGTCTTGAAAACGCTTCACTCGTAAAGTGATCATAGCCATCTGCCATTTCAAATCCATCTCTTCCATGTCATCTGGGTCAACCTGGTACATATCTTCTGGAGACATCATCTCATTCTTAATTTCTCCTGTCTTCAAAGCTTCAAAACTGCTCATGAAAGAGTTGAAAAGTTCCACATGTTCAGCAGCCAGTTTAGCAGCCTGTGGAGTTAGAGTCTTTGCAGCCCTTTCAGAATACATTGGAGCTTTCCCAGAACTTGAACTACCAATCCCTGCAGAATCCACATACGAATGCAACGAACTTGAACTCATATCACCAATTGGGGCCATCAAGGCCAGATTCTTCATAGCACCACTGGGAGTCACCTTCGGGACAGTCTGATTCATTTCTCTTTTAGTGATGTCCATCTCAAATGATTTCAGAGTATTTATGAGATCTGCCAAAGTAGACTGAGCATCCAAGTAGTCCTTTTTGATCAACATACATTGGACACTCCACTCCTTTGGGAGAGAATCGAGCAGCTTCTTGATGGAATTGCGGTTGTTTACAGGAATACCCGCTTTCTTCATCTTGGTCAACAAATTCATGAACCTGTCAATGTGTGAAGACAGACTCTCACCCCGGATACTTCCAAACATGTCGTACTCCTTTTGAATCATATCTTGTTTGTTTTGCCTCATCTCAGCATTGCCTTCATAATACTCACTCAGAGCAAACCACAGATCGTGCGCTGATCCGTATTCTTCAAACATATTGTAAACATCATTTGACAAAGCCATGGTGAGAGCACCGTAGGCTTTGTGATCTCTCTGCAGCAGTTGTTTGTCGAGATCAGTGTATGTGGTGGGATCAGTGTTGAACACTTCTCCAGCATCAGTGGTTCTGGTGGGAATGTGAGGTCCGAGCTGGACAGAGTTCCATTGGGTGTGATCGTTGACAAAGTAGAAAGCTTTCATTCTGTTCTTCCATGTGCCATAATCTTCTGCACCCATCAACTTGGGAATACGTGTTATAGTGCCGGTTTCAAGTTCAGCTTGAGTTATGGGGTTAACTTGGAATGAGTTGTTACCAGACATGATTTAAGATTGATTTTAGGTTGATTTTAGATTGATTTTAGGGTTGAGGTTGAATTGATTAGCAAGTTATAGTCCAAAGTCCTTGAAAAGTCAAAACAGTCCACAAGTACGCAGGTAAGTACGCACTCAGCTCAAGTTCACAGTTTGCAGTCTAAGTTCGCAGTTCTTGGAAACCTGAAACAGATAAACAGCAAAGATAAGTCCCTGATTCTCCTGTTAAGTACGCAGTCCCTGTAGCACACACACTTTGGCTTAAGTTCGCAGTTCAGCCAAGTCAGAGCAGCACAAGTACTCAGTCTTGACTGATCAGCCTGCGCACTTGTACAAGTACGCAGACACTTAAACTCTCGTTTAAGATTTAAGTTCGCAGTAACCCTAGCCAAGTGCTCAGAAAATGCACCTTTTCAGTAAGTTCGCACACCAACTAGAGATTTCAGATAAGTATGCAGAAACCCTAGTTGTGGTGCCAGGAGAGAGAAAGCTATAAAGCCTTGTGTAAATTTAAGTGCTCACACAGACACAAGTGCACACACTTTTGGATTAAGTGCGCAGCTGTGGCTGTTAATAAGTGCACACCTTGAAATATCAAGTATGCAACTTATGAGCTAAGTACTCAACTCTTGAAACAAGTGCTCACAAGCAAGAAACAAGTTCACACTTATGAGACAAGTACGCAAAATTAAGTGCTCAATGCTTGAAACAAGTACTCAGTTTTTGAGACAAGTACTCACAGGCAAGAAACAAGTACTCAAAATCAAGAAATAAGTTCGCAGATTTTGAGCTAAGTTCGCACAATAAGTGCGCAGACTCGGCTGTTTAAATTTTAAACTTACCAGAAACTGATCCAAGAGATTTTCAATTGTTTTGAAGCTCTTGAATGATGTTTCTACTGAAAATAATACCTTTTAAACACCTTAGAAACACTTTTCACGAGATTTTAAGGCAAAACAATGAAAATATTCAAACTTTGATAAACACTAAAATTTTGAAAAACTTGAAAGTAAAAACTAACAAGGAGGGTTTTGATATCTTTAGATAGATACAATCTCGAGCACAGAGGCTCTGATACCAAATTGTAGTCCCAAAATACTAGATCTTAAGTGTGCACTAGATTGTTATCAACTAGAAACACCTATTTGTTAGGTGTTTTAGTTGATTAATCAAGACAAGTTAAAGAACTAGATGAAGATTATAAGAACCGACACACAAGAAACATAAAGACACGATTCCATTAAAGATTTCTGCTTCAAACAACCATGGATGATACAAGTTCGCACATTAGATAAGTTCGCACCTTTACAACTTGTGCTCTCAAAGATACATCAAAAACCCTAACCCTAGCTGCACAAATGAGCTTCTATTTATAGGAGAATTCTGAGGACTGCGAACTTAACATTAAGTTCGCAGTCTCCTCCTTTAAGTGCGCACAGCTAGGGTTTCTAGCATAAACTATGCTATAATTACACATCTAACCCTCCAACTCTAACATATAACTAAACATGGTTAAACCTGGTAACTGTGGTCTCATATTAACCCAACAAACATGAAAATGCGGGGTGTCACATCATCCCCAAGTTGAAAAGAATTTCGTCCCGAAATTCAGCAAGTAAACAGTAAAGTCAGCTAGAAAAATGTGTGCTTGGTTCCCGGATGTCACATCAATCTGTCACACCCTCAAATTTCCACTGCGGGGTTTTACCGCGAGGCGCGTGACACACCAGGATCCCATAGCCATAAGTCATATGAACGAACTCTAAATGCCCAAACCATTTAGTTCGTTTTCAAAAATCAGGTTTAGTTAAGCTGCGGAAGCGTAAACCAAATTAAAACCTTTTAAAAGCCATGCGCAAAACAACGCGCCCAGATTAAAGCCATATGAAGGAAAATGTAAAAGCATAATATGTAATTTAGGTGTATGCCCGAGACCCCAAATGCAGTGAAGTGTGCAGTGCTTTCTAATCCTGGCACCGGAAGCTAACTACCTGCAAAAGCATGTAAATCGTGGGTCAACAAACAATGCTGGTGAGTTCACTAAGTAAAGTAGATGAGTATGTAACTGCGCTGGTTTCCAAAACCATGTAAACAAGTAATTGAGTTGGTTCCAAGAACCGTGTAAACACTAGTTCATCGCATGTCAAGGGTAGCTAACCCATTCATGATAACTAACACCGATATACCGAACTGCTGATGTACGTGTAGCCACAAATGTGAGCCGCATGCCTTACATCATTGCCTATCAACAATGATAAAATCTGTTAAGTTATAGTTCACTCCCGCACTCCCCCGAGCCGGTGTGAGGTTTGTCAGACCTAATAGCGCTATCAACTAATAACCCGCTTGCCATAACCCGGCAACTCATTCGGTATGTGAAGGACTTACAGATGATAGAGTTGGTTTAGTTCATCAAGGACACAGTTTGCGAACTAGTAAAAACCGACCCACACAAGGATCCATAGCATCCCAACCCGGGATGTGTAAGTAGTCCCAAATCGGACTAGAAAGTAGTAGTCCCAACCCGGACTAGAAAAAGTTAATTACGTTGTCTCAACTCGAGACGCATGCTTTTGAGAGAAGAGTAGTGAAACTCACCTTAGGTTGCAAGCAAAAATATCCAAACTCCAACGTAATAGAGACTCGCTACCGACTCCCTTGCAATGCTAGACTCCTTAACACTCCAAGATATCACCCGAATCAACTTGAACTAGTGAGAATTTGATGAAGATTGAAATTGCAAGGTGAGTGTGTGTGGTGTGTGGGTTCACGGCGCAAAGAGTGGTATGTAGGGTTTCTTTTATTTTTTTTTATATAATAAGCTAGGGTTAAGCTCATGGGCCAAGTCCTTCGGGCTTTGGTGGGTTTTTGTCTGATAATTGAGCCCATTAGCCCTAACTAACCCTCGAGATCAATCCCGACAATAATAGGTCATACTAGCATATATAAAACTACTGTTTTATCAATACGTATTATGTTTATCATAAGTGCACGTATCTCATAACGTTTACGTACCAGTTAATTAATACGCAATAATTCACATAAGCATGTAACTTACATACACGTGTTAATCCACATACATCAACACTCAATTGTTCACATAATCATGCATGTCCAACAAATCACCAACGTTCGGGTTATAGGATTCGTGTGTGTGTCAAGACAAAACCTTCCTAGTTATACGTGCGTTAATATCATCTAACATATGTTATTATCCCATAACATATCGAAAGACCTTCTTAGCTAACCCTAGTTAAGTGTTTAGTCATGAATGCACATGAAAGTTAACTAGAGTTTAGTAAAAGAGTTAACATGAAAATGCGGGGTGTCACATCATCCCCAAGTTGAAAAGAATTTCGTCCCGAAATTCAGCAAGTAAACAGTAAAGTCAGCTAGAAAAATGTGTGCTTGGTTCCCGGATGTCACATCATCCCCAAGTTGAAAGGAATTTCGCCCCGAAATTCACTTTGAGATAGTTGCTTTACGTTTAGTGTTTGGTTTATGCGTAGTTTCAGGTTCGGTAAAGAGATGTGGGTATTTAAGCCGCATTTGATCCATGCGTTCCCACGTGTATTCCGGTCCTAAACGGGAATTCCGTAGTACCTTAATAATAGGTATAGTGTTTTGTCCGAGTTTCTTGACGCCCCGCTCAAGAATCTCCACCGGTTCTTCCAGGAACCGTAGCTGATCGTCCACCTGGATCTCCTCCAGTGGCACCACCAGTGTTGTATCCGATAAGCATTTCTTTAAGTTTGATACGTGGAATACGTTGCGTACTCCACTGAGTTCATCAGGCAAGTTTAACTTGTAAGCTACCGGACCAATCCTTTCGATAATCTCAAATGGTCCAACGTATCGTGGGTTCAATTTTCCCCGTTTTTCCAAAGCGTATCACCCCCTTCCAAGGTGACACCTTCAATAGACCTTGTCCCCAACCTGGAACTCCAAAGGTTTCCTACGCTTATCAGCGTAACTTTTCTGTCGATCACGAGCAGCAGCCATCCAATTTCTGATTTGCACTATCTCCTCAGAAGTTTCGTGCACAAGTCCGGGACCTGTTAGCTGGCTATCTCCAACTTCAGTCCAGCAGATGGGAGACCTACACTTGCCTCCATAAAGTGCCTCTAAAGGCGCACACTGTATCGAAATGTGGTAATTGTTATACGAGAATTCAATCAAAGGCAAGTGCTTATCCCAACTGTTGCCAAAATCCGCTACGCACACTCGTAGCAGATCTTCTTTTGTTTGGATGGTTCGTTCACTCTATCCATCCGTCTGTGGGTGATAGGCCGTGCTCATACCTAAGCGAGTTCCCAAAGCGTTTTGGAGAGTAGTCCAAAAATGAGAAGTGAATCGCGCATCGCGATCAGATATAATAGAAGTAGGCACCCCCATGCCTAGAGACTACATCCTTGACGTAGAGATTTGCTGGTTTCTCCAGCGAGTCCGTTTCCTTTATTTCCAGAAAGTGTGCCGATTTGGTTAAACGATCCACGATAACCCAAATCATGTTATGGCCCGTTGGCGTTTTAGGAAGCTTTGTGATAAAATCCATAGAAATTCCATCCTATTTCCACGTAGGGATTTCTAGTTGCCGGAGTAGGCCTGAAGGTTTCTGATATTTAATCTTAACCTTCGCACAAGTCAAGCACTTACTAACATAAGTGGCTATTTCAGCTTTCATGTTTGGCCACCAGTAGCGAGTTTAAGGATCTTGGTACCTCTTGTCCGAAACAGGATGTACCGAATATCGAGAGGTGTAAGCTTCATCGAGCACCAGTTGTCTGAGATCCCCAAAACGTGGTGTCGAGACTCGATTCATAAAGTATTGAAGACCATCCGTCTTCCGTTCCAAGTGCTTATCCGCACCATGTAAAGTTTCAAACCCGATGTTTTCTTCTTTCAAAGCCTCGCCCTGGGCTTCACGTATCTTATCAAGAAGATTAGAATGTACGGTAAGTTGTAAAGCTCGCACTCGTTTGGGTTTCGTTTCCTTACGACTGAGGGCATCAGCTACTAAGTTAGCTTTCCCGGGATGATACTTGATGGCACAGTCATAATCATTCAGAAGCTTGACCCATCGACGCTGTCGCATGTTCAGCTCCTTTTGATCGAATATGAGTTGGAGGCTCTTGTGGTCAGTGAATATCGTACACTTCGCCCCATAGAGATAATGCCTCCAGATCTTTAGAGAAAAAACCATTGCTCCCAGTTCCAAGTCATGGGTGGTGTAATTCTTCTCATGAACCTTTAATTGACGTGAGGCATACGCGATCACCTTATCACTCTGCATCAGCACACACCCTAACCTTTGGATAGACGCATCACAGTACACCACGAAGTCCTCTGTACCCTCAGGTAGTGATAGTATAGGTGCACTGCAAAGTTTTGACTTTAATAATTGAAAAGCAGATTCTCGGGCATCTCCCCACTTGTAAGTAATACCCTTCTGTGTCAAAGCAGTGAGGGGTTGAGTGATCTTAGAGAATCCCTCAATGAATCTACGATAATATCCCGCAAGACCAAGAAACTGGCGCACCTCTGTGGGAGTTTTGAAGCCTCCCACTTTTTAATAGCATCAATCTTGGCGGGATCGACATGTATTCCTGCCTTGTTAACCACATGTCCAAGAAATTAGACTTCTCGAATCCAAAAGTCACATTTAGAAAATTTTGCATACAACTGCTCATTTCTCAAGAGTTCCAAGATCAGCTGCAGGTGTTGCTCGTGCTCTTCCCTGCTCTTGGAATAAATCAGTATGTCATCTATGAACACTATGACGAATTTGTCCAAATAAGGCTTGCACACGCGGTTCATTAGATCCATGAACACAACCGGTGCATTGGTTAGCCCAAATGGCATCACCAAAAACTCATAATGTCCATAACGAGTTCGAAAGGCTGTCTTCGCCACATCCTTCTCTCGGACTCTCAGTTGATGATATCCTGACCTCAAGTCAATCTTAGAATAGAAAATCGACCCTTGAAGTTGGTCGAACAGGTCATCAATACGAGGTAAAGGGTAGCGGTTCTCAACCGTTACTTTGTTCAACTTCTGATACACCTGCGGAAACTCCCACCATTCTTCTTATCAAACAGAACTGGAGCTCCTCATGGCGAAGAACTAGGTCTAATAAAGCCCCCTATCCAATAGCTCTTGGAGTTGGGTAGACAGTTCTTGAAATTCGCCTAGTGCTAGGCGGTACGGCGCGCGTGTAACTGGAGCTGCTCCAGGTACAAGGTCAATTTGAAACTCCACTTGACTAACAGGTGGAAGTCCAGGTAGTTCCTCTTGGGAAAATATCTGGGAAATCTCGGACTACTGGGATGTCCTCAATCTTAGTTTCAGTTTCAGTTTCAGTTTCAGTTTCAGTTTCAGCTCGAGTGTCAGATATGTTAGCCAAAATGGCTGGATAGCCCTTACGTATACACTTCTGGGCTTTCAAGAAGAGATGATGCTCACCATGGCACCACCATGATTACCCTGTATAGATAAAAGTTCTCCACCCGGGAGGGGGACACGAACAATCTTCTCCCGACAGAGAATTTCAGCGGGATGCTTGGACAACCAGTCCATGCCAACCACGAGATCAAAGCTTCCAAGGGTGATAGGTAAAATGTGATGGCAAACGATTGCCCATCCAACTCGAGCTTACAATTACAATGGGTGTGGGTTACCTCAACAGGCTTCCCATCAGCTAGCTTTATGGTGTACGGGGTATCAAGAAGAGTAGGAACCATCCCTAGTTGTTTGCTAAGTTTTGATGACACAACACTATAGTCCGCACCAGTATCATATAAAATAGAAGCAAGAGGGTTGTACCCGTCACGACATTGTTATCAGTCCTAGCTTCCCCAGAGCCAATCACAATTGCTATTCCACGAGTCCCATTGTTGTTGTTACCGTTGTGGTTACCAAAAGTCCCATTGTTGAAGGACTTGTACCTCACACTATCCCAAGTTCTCTTGCTATCACCAAAAGTAGAAGATGAAGCTCTATGCTTCGGAAAAGTACCATGCTCAACAGCCTCATCAATGAGGTTGCGAGCCAGGTGAAAGATTTGTTAGATTCTGGGTAGGTGAGCTGCAGTGGCCAAGCCACGAATCGTTGGGACCCACCCTTTTGGTATGAAATCCGATCCACTGGTAAAGTAGGTTAAATAGATTTGAGCACAAAGTTCTAACTCCCGTAGCTTGGTAGTGTAGGCGCCGATCTCAGACCCATCCATCAAATTTCTAGATTTCATCATAGGGTGCAACGTTCTCCATCCAAGTATCTGTAACTCATCGAGTGTGCATGTAGCATACATTACCCCATCCTGCCCGGGGCAAATGCGCATGGAAATGACTTATACTATCGAAGCAATCAGACGGTCTCCTTCAGTTCCGTTAGTGTTATCGAGGTTTACGACCAATAAAAGGCTTGAAAATATGATGGTAGGTTGTTGTTGTGGCCTGTGCGTTCAAGGAATAAGAAAGTTCAAATGTGGAAGTCAGGGAAACGATTGATTTAGCAAGATGGATCTTTACTAGCTTGGAAAGATGCGAGGGTTTCAACCACCCTATCGTTGATCATAAGAACTCAGTCTTATCTAAGATAGTAAAGAAAGAAAAGATAGGTAAGAAAAGGTAAGAGCCAATCGTCGCCACGCTCTGTCTTAGATAGTAGATCATTCATCCTCTCTTCTCATGTGCTCGTCCTGCTCAGGTTCCCCTTCCATCCCTTATCCTTCCTCTTTCGCGATGTCAATGTTATATGGTTCTCATCACGTACAGTCTTCTTTTCCGGTCCTGTGTAAGTCAGCTCAATGGTCAACAGCACCATTCGTTCCTCCAATCGTGACTGTCAGTCACTAGTAGATTTTGTCTTCCTTTGAGATGTTGCACTGCATCACCGACCTTCGTAACTCCCCAAGAGTGTGTGTAACAAGCCCCAATCTAATGTGTTCCCATGAATCTACCATCTACTTATGAGTAACAGGGATATGCAGTCATACGTCCGCCCGTTCACACTAGGTGTAAGGTACTAAAGTAAGAAATAAGTTCTATATGTGTAACCCAGTTCCGTTTGGATTTCAAATGGAAGTAAGAAAGATCAAGTAACAAGGAACAGAAACTAATTGTCTACTTGCTCAGTGAAAAAGGATAAGTCTCGGTATTTGAATTTCTTCACAATTGATTTGGTTTGATAGTATCACGTCATGCGCATCGTGCAGCCTTCCTGTGTACGTGCGCCACAATGCTCGCCATGGCTTTCTCCCCTGTACAATTGTTGTTTCCTCATCCACGAGGTTTGTTAGGATACTACTCCCAGTAATGCGCCACCTGGTGTAACCCTGGGTTCCCACCATTGACGTGTTCAGAATTAGGTCTAGAACTAGAAGATAACATATTTCCCGAAATTATGTGTTGTAGATATACGTAGCTAAAAGTTAGTTGCGCACTTAAGTTGTGAGTGTACTTATGCTATGATGATTATAGACTAGACTCAACATGCAGTCCTAGTTCACTATAACCAATGGCTCTGATACCAATCTGTCACACCCTCAAATTTCCACTGCGGGGTTTTACCGCGAGGCGCGTGACACACCAGGATCCCATAGCCATAAGTCATATGAACGAACTCTAAATGCCCAAACCATTTAGTTCGTTTTCAAAAATCAGGTTTAGTTAAGCTGCGGAAGCGTAAACCAAATTAAAACCTTTTAAAAGCCATGCGCAAAACAACGCGCCCAGATTAAAGCCATATGAAGGAAAATGTAAAAGCATAATATGTAATTTAGGTGTATGCCCGAGACCCCAAATGCAGTGAAGTGTGCAGTGCTTTCTAATCCTGGCACCGGAAGCTAACTACCTGCAAAAGCATGTAAATCGTGGGTCAACAAACAATGCTGGTGAGTTCACTAAGTAAAGTAGATGAGTATGTAACTGCGCTGGTTTCCAAAACCATGTAAACAAGTAATTGAGTTGGTTCCAAGAACCGTGTAAACACTAGTTCATCGCATGTCAAGGGTAGCTAACCCATTCATGATAACTAACACCGATATACCGAACTGCTGATGTACGTGTAGCCACAAATGTGAGCCGCATGCCTTACATCATTGCCTATCAACAATGATAAAATCTGTTAAGTTATAGTTCACTCCCGCACTCCCCCGAGCCGGTGTGAGGTTTGTCAGACCTAATAGCGCTATCAACTAATAACCCGCTTGCCATAACCCGGCAACTCATTCGGTATGTGAAGGACTTACAGATGATAGAGTTGGTTTAGTTCATCAAGGACACAGTTTGCGAACTAGTAAAAACCGACCCACACAAGGATCCATAGCATCCCAACCCGGGATGTGTAAGTAGTCCCAAATCGGACTAGAAAGTAGTAGTCCCAACCCGGACTAGAAAAAGTTAATTACGTTGTCTCAACTCGAGACGCATGCTTTTGAGAGAAGAGTAGTGAAACTCACCTTAGGTTGCAAGCAAAAATATCCAAACTCCAACGTAATAGAGACTCGCTACCGACTCCCTTGCAATGCTAGACTCCTTAACACTCCAAGATATCACCCGAATCAACTTGAACTAGTGAGAATTTGATGAAGATTGAAATTGCAAGGTGAGTGTGTGTGGTGTGTGGGTTCACGGCGCAAAGAGTGGTATGTAGGGTTTCTTTTATTTTTTTTTATTTAATAAGCTAGGGTTAAGCTCATGGGCCAAGTCCTTCGGGCTTTGGTGGGTTTTTGTCTGATAA
Organism: Ambrosia artemisiifolia; assembly: GCA_032199755.1. Lineage (NCBI taxonomy): Eukaryota > Viridiplantae > Streptophyta > Magnoliopsida > Asterales > Asteraceae > Ambrosia > Ambrosia artemisiifolia. The sequence continues at coordinate 69,073 of CM063515.1, forward strand.
TTGAGCCCATTAGCCCTAACTAACCCTCGAGATCAATCCCGACAATAATAGGTCATACTAGCATATATAAAACTACTGTTTTATCAATACGTATTATGTTTATCATAAGTGCACGTATCTCATAACGTTTACGTACCAGTTAATTAATACGCAATAATTCACATAAGCATGTAACTTACATACACGTGTTAATCCACATACATCAACACTCAATTGTTCACATAATCATGCATGTCCAACAAATCACCAACGTTCGGGTTATAGGATTCGTGTGTGTGTCAAGACAAAACCTTCCTAGTTATACGTGCGTTAATATCATCTAACATATGTTATTATCCCATAACATATCGAAAGACCTTCTTAGCTAACCCTAGTTAAGTGTTTAGTCATGAATGCACATGAAAGTTAACTAGAGTTTAGTAAAAGAGTTAACATGAAAATGCGGGGTGTCACACATTGTCTTGATATGATAACCCATACGGGTTATCATACTGATTTCAATATCACATAATGATAATCCGGGTTTCTTGTCATCATATGATACAATTTGTTCATCATAGGATGATTATATGGGCTTTATTGCCATCGTATGATAACACCGTTGGATAATTATTATCATTTCATCATCCTATGATGATCATAGTGGTTTCATTGTCTTGATATGATAACCCGTGTGGGTTATCATAATGATTTCATCATCATTTAATCATAATACGGGTTTTTTGTCATCATATGATACAATTTCTTCATCATAGGATGATTATATGGGCTTTATTGCCATCGTATGATAACACCGATGGATAATTATTATCATTTCATCATCCTATGATGATTATAGTGGTTTCATTGTCTTGATATGATAACACGTATGGGTTATCATTGTGATTTCATCATCATATAACGATAATACGGGTTTCTTGTCATCATATGATACAATTTCTTCATCATAGGATGATTATATGGTCTTTATTGTCATCGTTTAACAACACCGATGGATAATTATTATCATTTCATCATCCTATGATTATTATGGTAGTTTCATTGTCATGATATGATAACCCGTATGGGTTATCATTATGATTTCATCATCATATAATGATAATACGGGTTTCCTGTCATCATATGATACAATTTGTTCATCATAGGATGATTATATGGGCTTTATTGCCATCGTATGATAACACCGATGGATAATTATTATCATTTCATCATCGTATGATGATCATAGTGGTTTCATTGTCTAGATATGATAACCCGTGTGGGTTATCATAATGATTTCATCATCACATAATGATAATACAGGTTTCTTGTCATCATATGATACAATTTATTCATCATAGGATGATTATATGGGCTTTATTACCATCGTTGATAACACTGATGGATAATTATTATCATTCATCATCCTATGATGTTCATAGTGGTTTCATTGTCTTGATACCCGTGTGGGTTATCATAATGATTTCATCATCACTTAATCATAATACGGGTTTCTTGTCATCATATGATACAATTTCTTCATCAGAGGATGATTATATGGGCTTTATTGCCATCGTATGATAACACCGATGGATAATTATTATCATTTCATCATCCTATGATGATCATAGTGGTTTCATTGTCTTGATATGATAACCCGTGTGGGTTATCATAATGATTTCATCATCACTTAATCATAATACGGGTTTCTTTTCATCATATGATACAATTTCTTCATCATAGGATGATTATATGGGCTTTATTGCCATCGTATGATAACTCTGATGGATAATTATTATCATTTCATCATCCTATGATGATGATAGTGGTTTCATTGTCTTGATATGATAACCCGTATGGGTTATCATGGTGATTTCATCATCATATAACAATAATACGGGTTTCCTGTCATCATATGATACAATTTCTTCATCATAGGATGATTATATGGGCTTTATTGCCATCGTATGATAACACCGATGGATAATTATTATCATTTCATCATCCTATGATGATCATAGTGGTTTCATTTTCTTGATATGATAACACGTGTGGGTTATCATAATGATTTCATCATCACATAATGATAATACGGGTTTCTTGTCATCATATGATACAATTTATTCATCATAGGATGATTACATGGGCTTTATTGCCATCGTTTGATAACACCGATGGATAATTATAATCATTTCATCATCCTATGATGATTATAGTAGTTTCATTGTCTTGATATGATAACCCGTATGGGTTATCATTATGATTTCATCATCATATAATGATAATACGGGTTTCCTGTCATCATATGATACAATTTCTTCATCATAGGATGATTATATGGGCTTTATTGCCATCGTAGTATAACATCGATGGAAAATTATTATCATTTCATCATCCTATGATGATCATAGTAGTTTCATTGGCAGGATATGATAGCCCCTATGGGTTATCATTAGGTTTTCATCATCATTTAATAATAATACGGGTTTCTTGTCATCATATGATACAATTTCTTCATCATAGGATGAGTATATGGGACTTATTGCCATCGTATGATAACACCGATGGATAATTATTATCATTTAATCATCCAATGATAATCATAATGGTTTCGTTGTCATGATATGATAACCCATATGGGTTATCATTGTGATTTCATCATCATATAACGATAATACGGGTTTCATGTCATCATATGATACAATTTCTTCATCATAGGATGATTATATGGGCTTTATTGCCATCGTATGATAACACCGATGGATAATTATTATCATTTCATCATCCTATGATGATTATAGTGGTTTCATTGTCTTGATATGATAACCCGTATGGGTTATCATAATTATTTCATCATCATATAACGATAATACGGGTTTCTTGTCATCATATGATACAATTTCTTCATCATAGGATGATTGTATGGGCATTATTGCCATCGTTTGATAACACCGATGGATAATTATAATCATTTCACCATCCTATGATGATCATAGTGGTTTTATTGTCTTGATATGATAACCCGTGTGGGTTATCATAATGATTTCATCATCACTTAATCATAATACGGGTTTCTTGTCATCATATGATACAATTTCTTCATCATAGGATGATTATATGGGCTTTATTGCCATCGTATGATAACACCGATGGATAATTATTATCATTTCATCATCCTATGATGATTATAGTGGTTTCATTGTCTTGATATGATAACCCGTATGGGTTATCATTGTGATTTCATCATCATATAACGATAATACGGGTTTCTTGTCATCATATGATACAATTTCTTCATCATAGGATGATTATATGGACTTTATTGCCATCGTTTAACAACACCGATGGATAATTATTATTATTTCATCATCCTATGATGTTCATAGTGGTTTCATTGTCTTGATACCCGTGTGGGTTATCATTATGATTTCATCATCACTTAATCATAATACGGGTTTCTTGTCATCATATGATACAATTTCTTCATCAGAGGATGATTATATGGGCTTTATTGCCATCGTATGATAACACCGATGGATAATTATTATCATTTCATCATCCTATGATGATTATAGTGGTTTCATTGTCTTGATATGATAACCCGTGTGGGTTATCATAATGATTTCATCATCACTTAATCATAATACGGGTTTCTTTTCATCATATGATACAATTTCTTCATCATAGGATGATTATATGGGCTTTATTGCCATCGTATGATAACTCTGATGGATAATTATTATCATTTCATCATCCTATGATGATGATAGTGGTTTCATTGTCTTGATATGATAACCCGTATGGGTTATCATGGTGATTTCATCATCATATAACAATAATACGGGTTTCCTGTCATCATATGATACAATTTCTTCATCATAGGATGATTATATGGGCTTTATTGCCATCGTATGATAACACCGATGGATAATTATTATCATTTCATCATCCTATGATGATCATAGTGGTTTCATTTTCTTGATATGATAACACGTGTGGGTTATCATAATGATTTCATCATCACATAATGATAATACGGGTTTCTTGTCATCATATGATACAATTTATTCATCATAGGATGATTACATGGGCTTTATTGCCATCGTTTGATAACACCGATGGATAATTATAATCATTTCATCATCCTATGATGATTATAGTAGTTTCATTGTCTTGATATGATAACCCGTATGGGTTATCATTATGATTTCATCATCATATAATGATAATACGGGTTTCCTGTCATCATATGATACAATTTCTTCATCATAGGATGATTATATGGGCTTTATTGCCATCGTAGTATAACATCGATGGAAAATTATTATCATTTCATCATCCTATGATGATCATAGTAGTTTCATTGGCAGGATATGATAGCCCCTATGGGTTATCATTAGGTTTTCATCATCATTTAATAATAATACGGGTTTCTTGTCATCATATGATACAATTTCTTCATCATAGGATGAGTATATGGGACTTATTGCCATCGTATGATAACACCGATGGATAATTATTATCATTTAATCATCCAATGATAATCATAATGGTTTCGTTGTCATGATATGATAACCCATATGGGTTATCATTGTGATTTCATCATCATATAACGATAATACGGGTTTCATGTCATCATATGATACAATTTCTTCATCATAGGATGATTATATGGGCTTTATTGCCATCGTATGATAACACCGATGGATAATTATTATCATTTCATCATCCTATGATGATTATAGTGGTTTCATTGTCTTGATATGATAACCCATATGGGTTATCATAATTATTTCATCATCATATAACGATAATACGGGTTTCTTGTCATCATATGATACAATTTCTTCATCATAGGATGATTGTATGGGCATTATTGCCATCGTTTGATAACACCGATGGATAATTATAATCATTTCACCATCCTATGATGATCATAGTGGTTTTATTGTCTTGATATGATAACCCGTGTGGGTTATCATAATGATTTCATCATCACTTAATCATAATACGGGTTTCTTGTCATCATATGATACAATTTCTTCATCATAGGATGATTATATGGGCTTTATTGCCATCGTATGATAACACCGATGGATAATTATTATCATTTCATCATCCTATGATGATTATAGTGGTTTCATTGTCTTGATATGATAACCCGTATGGGTTATCATTGTGATTTCATCATCATATAACGATAATACGGGTTTCTTGTCATCATATGATACAATTTCTTCATCATAGGATGATTATATGGACTTTATTGCCATCGTTTAATAACACCGATGGATAATTATTATTATTTCATCATCCTATGATGATTATAGTAGTTTCATTGTCTTGATATGATAACTCGTATGGGTTATCATTATGATTTCATCATCGTATAATGATAATACGGGTTTCCTGTCATCATATGATACAATTTCTACATCATAGGATGATTATATGGGCTTTATTGCCATCGTAGGATAACACCGATGGATAATTATTATCATTTCATCATCCTATGATGATTATAGTGGTTTCATTGTCTTGGTATGTTAACCCGTATGGGTTATCATAATGATTTCATCATCACTTAATCATAATACGGGTTTCTTGTCATCATATGATACAATTTCTTCATCATAGGATGATTATATGGGCTTTATTGCCATCGTATGATAACACCGATGGATAATTATTATCATTTCATCATCCTGTGATGATCATAGAGGTTTCATTGTCTTGATATGATAACCCGTGTGGGTTATCATAATGATTTCATCATCATTTAATCATAATACGGGTTTTTTGTCATCATATGATACAATTTCTTCATCATAGGATGATTATATGGGCTTTATTGCCATCGTATGATAACACCGATGGATAATTATTATCATTTCATCATCCTATGATGATTATAGTGGTTTCATTGTCTTGATATGATAACCCGTATGGGTTATCATTGTGATTTCATCATCATATAACGATAATACGGGTTTCTTGTCATCATATGATAGAATTTCTTCATCATAGGATGATTATATGGGCTTTATTCTCATCGTTTAATAACACCGATGGATAATTATTATCATTTCATCATCCTATGATTATTATGGTAGTTTCATTGTCATGATATGATAACCCGTATGGGTTATCATTGTGATTTCATCATCATATAACGATAATACGGGTTTCTTGTCATCATATCATACAATTTCTTCATCATAGGATGATTATATGGGCTTTATTGCCATCGTATGATAACACCGATGGATAATTATTATCATTTCATCATCCTATGATGATTATAGTGGTTTCATTGTCTTGATATGATAACCCGTATGGGTTATCATAATGATTTCATCGTCATATAACGATAATACGGGTTTCTTGTCATCATATGATACAATTTCTTCATCATAGGATGATTGTATGGGCATTATTGCCATCGTATGATAACACCGATGGATAATTATTATCATTTCATCATCCTATGATGATTATAGTGGTTTCATTGTCTTGATATGATAACCCGTATGGGTTATCATTGTGATTTCATCATCATATAACGATAATACGGGTTTCTTGTCATCATATGATACAATTTCTTCATCATAGGATGATTATATGGGCTTTATTGCCATGGTATGATAACACCGATGGATAATTATAATCATTTCATCATCCTATGATGATTATAGTGGTTTCATTGTCTTGATATGATACCCCGTATGGGTTATCATTGTGATTTCATCATCATATAACGATAATACGGGTTTCTTGTCATCATATGATACAATTTCTTCATCATAGGATGATTATATGGGCTTTATTGCCATCGTATGATAACACCGATGGATAATTATTATCATTTCATCATCCTATGATGATTATAGTGATTTCATTGTCTTGATATGTTAACCCGTATGGGTTATCATAATGATTTCATCATCATATAACGATAATACGGGTTTCTTGTCATCATATGATACAATTTCTTCATCATAGGATGATTGTATGGGCATTATTGCCATCGTTTGATAACACCGATGGATAATTATAATCATTTCATCATCCTATGATGATCATAGTGGTTTTATTGTCTTGATATGATAACCCGTGTGGGTTATCATAATGATTTCATCATCACTTAATCATAATACGGGTTTCTTGTCATCATATGATACAATTTCTTCATCATAGGATGATTAAATGGGCATTATTGCCATCGTTTGATAACACCGATGGATAATTATAATCATTTCATCATCCTATGATGATCATAGTGGTTTTATTGTCTTGATATGATAACCCGTGTGGGTTATCATAATGATTTCATCATCACTTAATCATAATACAAGTTTCTTGTCATCATATGATACAATTTCTTCATCATAGGATGATTATATGGGCTTTATTGCCATCGTATGATAACACCGATGGATAATTATTATCATTTCATCATCCTATGATGATTATAGTGGTTTCATTGTCTTGATATGTTAACCCGTATGGGTTATCATAATGATTTCATCATCACTTAATCATAATACGGGTTTCTTGTCATCATATGATACAATTTCTTCATCATAGGATGATTATATGGGCTTTATTGCCATCGTATGATAACACCGATGGATAATTATTATCATTTCATCATCCTATGATGATTATAGTGGTTTCATTGTCTTGATATGATAACCCGTATGGGTTATCATTGTGATTTCATCGTCATATAACGATAATACGGGTTTCTTGTCATCATATGATAGAATTTCTTCATCATAGGATGATTATATGGGCTTTATTCTCATCGTTTAATAACACCGATGGATAATTATTATCATTTCATCATCCTATGATTATTATGGTAGTTTCATTGTCATGATATGATAACCCGTATGGGTTATCATTGTGATTTCATCATCATATAACGATAATACGGGTTTCTTGTCATCATATGATACAATTTCTTCATCATAGGATGATTATATGGGCTTTATTGCCATCGTATGATAACACCGATGGATAATTATTATCATTTCATCATCCTATGATGATTATAGTGGTTTCATTGTCTTGATATGATAACCCGTATGGGTTATCATAATGATTTCATCATCATATAACGATAATACGGGTTTCTTGTCATCATATGATACAATTTTTTCATCATAGGATGATTGTATGGGCATTATTGCCATCGTTTGATAACACCGATGGATAATTATAATCACTTCATCATCCTATGATGATCATAGTGGTTTTATTGTCTTGATATGATAACCCGTGTGGGTTATCATAATGATTTCATCATCACTTAATCATAATACGGGTTTCTTGTCATCATATGATACAATTTCTTCATCATAGGATGATTATATGGGCTTTATTGCCATCGTATGATAACACCGATGGATAATTATTATCATTTCATCATCCTATGATGATTATAGTGGTTTCATTGTCTTGATATGTTAACCCGTATGGGTTATCATTGTGATTTCATCATCATATAACGATAATACGGGTTTCTTGTCATCATATGATACAATTTCTTCATCATATGATGATTATATGGACTTTATTGCCATCGTTTAATAACACCGATGGATAATTATTATCAATTCATCATCCTATGATGATTATAGTAGTTTCATGTCTTGATATGATAACCCGTATGGGTTATCATTATGATTTCATCATCATATAATGATAATACGGGTTTCCTGTCATCATATGATACAATTTCTACATCATAGGATGATTATATGGGCTTTATTGCCATCGTAGGATAACACCGATGGATAATTATTATCATTTCATCATCCTATGATGATTATAGTAGTTTCATTGTCTTGATATGATAACCCGTATGGGTTATCATACTGATTTCAATATCACACAATGATAATCCGGGTTTCTTGTCATCATATGATACAATTTGGTCATCATAGGATGATTATATGGGCTTTATTGCCATCGTATGATAACACCGATGGATAATTATTATCATTTCATCATCCTATGATGATCATAGTGGTTTCATTTTCTTGATATGATAACCCGTGTGGGTTATCATAATGATTTCATCATCACATAATGATAATACGGGTTTCTTGTCATCATATGATACAATTTCTTCATCATAGGATGATTATATGGGCTTTATTGCCATCGTATGATAACACCGATGGATAATTATTATCATTTCATCATCCTATGATGATTATAGTGGTTTCATTGTCTTGATATGATAACCCGTATGGGTTATCATTGTGATTTCATCATCATATAACAATAATACGGGTTTCTTGTCATCATATGATACAATTTCTTCATCATAGGATGATTATATGGGCTTTATTGTCATCGTTTAATAACACCGATGGATAATTATTATCATTTCATCATCCTATGATTATTATGGTAGTTTCATTGTCATGATATGATAACCCGTATGGGTATCATTATGATTTCATCATCATATAATGATAATACGGGTTTCCTGTCATCATATGATACAATTTGTTCATCATAGGATGATTATATGGGCTTTATTGCCATCGTATGATAACACCGATGGATAATTATTATCATTTCATCATCCTATGATGATCATAGTGGTTTCATTGTCTTGATATGATAACCCGTGTGGGTTATCATAATGATTTCATCATCACATAATGATAATACCGGTTTCTTGTCATCATATGATAAAATTTATTCATCATAGGATGATTATATGGGCTTTATTGCCAGCGTATGATAACACCGATGGATAATTATTATCATTTCATCATCCTATGATGATCATAGTGGTTTCATTGTCTTGATATGATAACCCGTATGGGTTATCATTGTGATTTCATCATCATATAACGATAATATGGGTTTCTTGTCATCATATGATACAATTTCTTCATCATAGGATGATTATATGGACTTTATTGCCATCGTTTAATAACACCGATGGATAATTATTATCATTTCATCATCCTATGATGATTATAGTAGTTTCATTGTCTTGATATGATAACCCGTATGGGTTATCATTACGATTTCATCATCATATAATGATAATACGGGTTTCCTGTCATCATATGATACAATTTCTACATCATAGGATGATTATACGGGCTTTATTGCCATCGTAGGATAACACCGATGGATAATTATTATCATTTCATCATCCTATGATGATTATAGTAGATTCATTGTCTTGATATGATAACCCGTATGGGTTATCATACTGATGTTATTATCACATAATGATAATCCGGATTTCGTGTCATCATATGATACAATTTCTTCATCATAGGATGATTATATGGGCTTTATTGCCATCGTATGATAACACCGATGGATAATTATTATCATATCATCATCCTATGATGATCGTAGTGGTTTCATTGTCTTGATATGATAACCCGTATGGGTTATCATTGTGATTTCATCATCATATAACGATAATACGGGTTTCCTGTCATCATATGATACAATTTCTACATCATAGGATGATTATATGGGCTTTATTGCCATCGTAGGATAACACCGATGGATAATTATTATCATTTCATCATCCTATCATGATTATAGTGGTTTCATTGTCTTGATATGTTAACCCGTATGGGTTATCATAATGATTTCATCATCACTTAATCATAATACGGGTTTCTTGTCATCATATGATACAATTTCTTCATCATAGGATGATTATATGGGCTTTATTGCCATCGTATGATAACACCGATGGATAATTATTATCATTTCATCATCCTGTGATGATCATAGTGGTTTCATTGTCTTGATATGATAACCCGTGTGGGTTATCATAATGATTTCATCATCACATAATGATAATACGGGTTTCTTGTCATCATATGATACAATTTATTCATCATAGGATGATTATATGGGCTTTATTGCCAGCGTATGATAACACCGATGGATAATTATTATCATTTCATCATCCTATGATGATCATAGTGGTTTCATTGTCTTGATATGATAACCCGTATGGGTTATCATTGTGATTTCATCATCATATAACGATAATACGGGTTTCTTGTCATCATATGATACAATTTCTTCATCATAGGATGATTATATGGGCTTTATTGCCATCGTATGATAACACCGATGGATAATTATTATCATTTCATCATCCTATGATGATTATAGTGGTTTCATTGTCTTGATATGATAACCCGTATGGGTTATCATTGTGATTTCATCGTCATATAACGATAATACGGGTTTCTTGTCATCATATGATAGAATTTCTTCATCATAGGATGATTATATGGGCTTTATTCTCATCGTTTAATAACACCGATGGATAATTATTATCATTTCATCATCCTATGATTATTATGGTAGTTTCATTGTCATGATATGATAACCCGTATGGGTTATCATTGTGATTTCATCATCATATAACGATAATACGGGTTTCTTGTCATCATATGATACAATTTCTTCATCATAGGATGATTATATGGGCTTTATTGCCATCGTATGATAACACCGATGGATAATTATTATCATTTCATCATCCTATGATGATTATAGTGGTTTCATTGTCTTGATATGATAACCCGTATGGGTTATCATAATGATTTCATCATCATATAACGATAATACGGGTTTCTTGTCATCATATGATACAATTTTTTCATCATAGGATGATTGTATGGGCATTATTGCCATCGTTTGATAACACCGATGGATAATTATAATCACTTCATCATCCTATGATGATCATAGTGGTTTTATTGTCTTGATATGATAACCCGTGTGGGTTATCATAATGATTTCATCATCACTTAATCATAATACGGGTTTCTTGTCATCATATGATACAATTTCTTCATCATAGGATGATTATATGGGCTTTATTGCCATCGTATGATAACACCGATGGATAATTATTATCATTTCATCATCCTATGATGATTATAGTGGTTTCATTGTCTTGATATGTTAACCCGTATGGGTTATCATTGTGATTTCATCATCATATAACGATAATACGGGTTTCTTGTCATCATATGATACAATTTCTTCATCATATGATGATTATATGGACTTTATTGCCATCGTTTAATAACACCGATGGATAATTATTATCAATTCATCATCCTATGATGATTATAGTAGTTTCATGTCTTGATATGATAACCCGTATGGGTTATCATTATGATTTCATCATCATATAATGATAATACGGGTTTCCTGTCATCATATGATACAATTTCTACATCATAGGATGATTATTTGGGCTTTATTGCCATCGTAGGATAACACCGATGGATAATTATTATCATTTCATCATCCTATGATGATTATAGTAGTTTCATTGTCTTGATATGATAACCCGTATGGGTTATCATACTGATTTCAATATCACACAATGATAATCCGGGTTTCTTGTCATCATATGATACAATTTGGTCATCATAGGATGATTATATGGGCTTTATTGCCATCGTATGATAACACCGATGGATAATTATTATCATTTCATCATCCTATGATGATCATAGTGGTTTCATTTTCTTGATATGATAACCCGTGTGGGTTATCATAATGATTTCATCATCACATAATGATAATACGGGTTTCTTGTCATCATATGATACAATTTCTTCATCATAGGATGATTATATGGGCTTTATTGCCATCGTATGATAACACCGATGGATAATTATTATCATTTCATCATCCTATGATGATTATAGTGGTTTCATTGTCTTGATATGATAACCCGTATGGGTTATCATTGTGATTTCATCATCATATAACAATAATACGGGTTTCTTGTCATCATATGATACAATTTCTTCATCATAGGATGATTATATGGGCTTTATTGTCATCGTTTAATAACACCGATGGATAATTATTATCATTTCATCATCCTATGATTATTATGGTAGTTTCATTGTCATGATATGATAACCCGTATGGGTATCATTATGATTTCATCATCATATAATGATAATACGGGTTTCCTGTCATCATATGATACAATTTGTTCATCATAGGATGATTATATGGGCTTTATTGCCATCGTATGATAACACCGATGGATAATTATTATCATTTCATCATCCTATGATGATCATAGTGGTTTCATTGTCTTGATATGATAACCCGTGTGGGTTATCATAATGATTTCATCATCACATAATGATAATACCGGTTTCTTGTCATCATATGATAAAATTTATTCATCATAGGATGATTATATGGGCTTTATTGCCAGCGTATGATAACACCGATGGATAATTATTATCATTTCATCATCCTATGATGATCATAGTGGTTTCATTGTCTTGATATGATAACCCGTATGGGTTATCATTGTGATTTCATCATCATATAACGATAATATGGGTTTCTTGTCATCATATGATACAATTTCTTCATCATAGGATGATTATATGGACTTTATTGCCATCGTTTAATAACACCGATGGATAATTATTATCATTTCATCATCCTATGATGATTATAGTAGTTTCATTGTCTTGATATGATAACCCGTATGGGTTATCATTACGATTTCATCATCATATAATGATAATACGGGTTTCCTGTCATCATATGATACAATTTCTACATCATAGGATGATTATACGGGCTTTATTGCCATCGTAGGATAACACCGATGGATAATTATTATCATTTCATCATCCTATGATGATTATAGTAGATTCATTGTCTTGATATGATAACCCGTATGGGTTATCATACTGATGTTATTATCACATAATGATAATCCGGATTTCGTGTCATCATATGATACAATTTCTTCATCATAGGATGATTATATGGGCTTTATTGCCATCGTATGATAACACCGATGGATAATTATTATCATATCATCATCCTATGATGATCGTAGTGGTTTCATTGTCTTGATATGATAACCCGTATGGGTTATCATTGTGATTTCATCATCATATAACGATAATACGGGTTTCCTGTCATCATATGATACAATTTCTACATCATAGGATGATTATATGGGCTTTATTGCCATCGTAGGATAACACCGATGGATAATTATTATCATTTCATCATCCTATGATGATTATAGTGGTTTCATTGTCTTGATATGTTAACCCGTATGGGTTATCATAATGATTTCATCATCACTTAATCATAATACGGGTTTCTTGTCATCATATGATACAATTTCTTCATCATAGGATGATTATATGGGCTTTATTGCCATCGTATGATAACACCGATGGATAATTATTATCATTTCATCATCCTGTGATGATCATAGTGGTTTCATTGTCTTGATATGATAACCCGTGTGGGTTATCATAATGATTTCATCATCACATAATGATAATACGGGTTTCTTGTCATCATATGATACAATTTATTCATCATAGGATGATTATATGGGCTTTATTGCCAGCGTATGATAACACCGATGGATAATTATTATCATTTCATCATCCTATGATGATCATAGTGGTTTCATTGTCTTGATATGATAACCCGTATGGGTTATCATTGTGATTTCATCATCATATAACGATAATACGGGTTTCTTGTCATCATATGATACAATTTCTTCATCATAGGATGATTATATGGACTTTATTGCCATCGTTTAATAACACCGATGGATAATTATTATCAATTCATCATCCTATGATGATTATAGTAGTTTCATTGTCTTGATATGATAACCCGTATGGGTTATCATTACGATTTCATCATCATATAATGATAATACGGGTTTCTTGTCATCATATGATACAATTTCTTCATCATAGCATGATTATATGGGCTTTATTGCCATCGTATGATAACACCGATGGATAATTATTATCATTTCATCATCCAATGATGATCATAGTGGTTTCATTGTCTTGATATGATAACCCGTGTGGGTTATCATAATGATTTCATCATCATTTAATCATAATACGGGTTTTTTGTCATCATATGATACAATTTCTTCATCATAGGATGATTATATGGGCTTTATTGCCATCGTATGATAACACCAATGGATAATTATTATCATTTCATCATCCTATGATGATTATAGTGGTTTCATTCTCTTGATATGATAACCCGTATGGATTATCATTGTGATTTCATCATCATATAACGATAATACGGGTTTCTTGTCATCATATGATAGAATTTCTTCATCATAGGATGATTATATGGGCTTTATTCTCATCGTTTAATAACACCGATGGATAATTATTATCATTTCATCATCCTATGATTATTATGGTAGTTTCATTGTCATGATATGATAACCCGTATGGGTTATCATTGTGATTTCATCATCATATAACGATAATACGGGTGTCTTGTCATCATATGATACAATTTCTTCATCATAGGATGATTATATGGGCTTTATTGCCATCGTATGATAACACCGATGGATAATTATTATCATTTCATCATCCTATGATGATTATAGTGGTTTCATTGTCTTGATATGATAACCCGTATGTGTTATCATAATGATTTCATCATCATATAACGATAATACGGGTTTCTTGTCATCATATGATACAATTTCTTCATCATAGGATGATTGTATGGGCATTATTGCCATCGTTTGATAACACCGATGGATAATTATAATCATTTCATCATCCTATGATGATCATAGTGGTTTTATTGTCTTGATATGATAACCCGTGTGGGTTATCATAATGATTTCATCATCACTTAATCATAATACGGGTTTCTTGTCATCATATGATACAATTTCTTCATCATAGGATGATTATATGGGCTTTATTGCCATCGTATGATAACACCGATGGATAATTATTATCATTTCATCATCCTATGATGATTATAGTGGTTTCATTGTCTTGATATGTTAACCCGTATGGGTTATCATTGTGATTTCATCATCATATAACGATAATACGGGTTTCTTGTCATCATATGATACAATTTCTTCATCATAGGATGATTATATGGACTTTATTGCCATCGTTTAATAACACCGATGGATAATTATTATCATTTCATCATCCTATGATGATTATAGTTGTTTCATTGTCTTGATATGATAACCCGTATGGGTTATCATTATGATTTCATCATCATATAATGATAATACGGGTTTCCTGTCATCATATGATACAATTTCTACATCATAGGATGATTATATGGGTTTTATTGCCATCGTAGGATAACACCGATGGATAATTATTATCATTTCATCATCCTATGATGATTATAGTAGTTTCATTGTCTTGATATGATAACCCGTATGGGTTATCATACTGATTTCAATATCACATAATGATAATCCGGGTTTCTTGTCATCATATGATACAATTTGTTCATCATAGGATGATTATATGGGCTTTATTGCCATCGTATGATAACACCGATGGATAATTTATATCATTTCATCATCCTATGATGATCATAGTGGTTTCATTGTCTTGATATGATAACCCGTGTGGGTTATCATAATGATTTCATCATCATTTAATCATAATACGGGTTTTTTGTCATCATATGATACAATTTCTTCATCATAGGATGATTATATGGGCTTTATTGCCATCGTATGATAACACCGATGGATAATTATTATCATTTCATCATCCTATGATGATTATAGTGGTTTCATTGTCTTGATATGATAACCCGTATGGGTTATCATTGTGATTTCATCATCATATAACAATAATACGGGTTTCTTGTCATCATATGATACAATTTCTTCATCATAGGATGATTATATGGGCTTTATTGTCATCGTTTAATAACACCGATGGATAATTATTATCATTTCATCATCCTATGATTATTATGGTAGTTTCATTGTCATGATATGATAACCCGTATGGGTTATCATTATGATGTCATCATCATATAATGATAATACGGGTTTCCTGTCATCATATGATACAATTTGTTCATCATAGGATGATTATATGGGCTTTATTGCCATCGTATGATAACACCGATGGATAATTATTATCATTTCATCATCCTATGATGATCATAGTGGTTTCATTGTCTTGATATGATAACCCGTGTGGGTTATCATAATGATTTCATCATCACATAATGATAATACGGGTTTCTTGTCATCATATGATACAATTTATTCATCATAGGATGATTATATGGGCTTTATTGCCAGCGTATGATAACACCGATGGATAATTATTATCATTTCATCATCCTATGATGATCATAGTGGTTTCATTGTCTTGATATGATAACCCGTATGGGTTATCATTGTGATTTCATCATCATATAACGATAATACGGGTTTCTTGTCATCATATGATACAATTTCTTCATCATAGGATGATTATATGGACTTTATTGCCATCGTTTAATAACACCGATGGATAATTATTATCAATTCATCATCCTATGATGATTATAGTAGTTTCATTGTCTTGATATGATAACCCGTATGGGTTATCATTACGATTTCATCATCATATAATGATAATACGGGTTTCCTGTCATCATATGATACAATTTCTACATCATAGGATGATTATATGGGCTTTATTGCCATCGTAGGATAACACCGATGGATAATTATTATCATTTCATCATCCTATGATGATTATAGTAGTTTCATTGTCTTGATATGATAACCCGTATGGGTTATCATTATGATTTCATCATCATATAATGATAATACGGGTTTCCTGTCATCATATGATACAATTTGTTCATCATAGGATGATTATATGAGCTTTATTGCCATCGTATGATAACACCGATGGATAGTTATTATCATTTCATCATCCTATGATGATCATAGTGGTTTCATTGTCTTGATATGATAACCCGTGTGGGTTATCATAATGATTTCATCATCATTTAATAATAATACGGGTTTTTTGTCATCATATGATACAATTTCTTCATCATAGGATGATTATATGGGCTTTATTGCCATCGTATGATAACACCGATGGATAATTATTATCATTTCATCATGCTATGATGATTATAGTTGTTTCATTGTCTTGATATGATAACCCGTATGGGTTATCATTGTGATTTCATCATCATATAACGATAATACGGGTTTCTTGTCATCATATGATACAATTTCTTCATCATAGGATGATTATATGGGCTTTATTGTCATCGTTTAATAACACCGATGGATAATTATTATCATTTCATCATCCTATGATTATTATGGTAGTTTCATTGTCATGATATGATAACCCGTATGGGTTATCATTATGATTTCATCATCATATAATGATAATACGGGTTTCCTGTCATCATATGATACAATTTGTTCATCATAGGATGATTATATGGGCTTTATTGCCATCGTATGATAACACCGATGGATAATTATTATCATTTCATCATCCTATGATGATCATAGTGGTTTCATTGTCTTGATATGATAACTCGTGTGGGTTATCATAATGATTTCATCATCACATAATGATAATACGGGTTTCTTGTCATCATATGATACAATTTCTTCATCATAGGATGATTATATGGGCTTTATTGCCAACGTATGATAACACCGATGGATAATTATTATCATTTCATCATCCTATGATGATCATAGTGGTTTCATTGTCTTGATATGATAACCCGTGTGGGTTATCATAATGATTTCATCATCATTTAATCATAATACGGGTTTTTTGTCATCATATGATACAATTTCTTCATCATAGGATGATTATATGGGCTTTATTGCCATCGTATGATAACACCAATGGATAATTATTATCATTTCATCATCCTATGATGATTATAGTGGTTTCATTGTCTTGATATGATAACCCGTATGGGTTATCATTGTGATTTCATCATCATATAACGATAATACGGGTTTCTTGTGATCATATGATAGAATTTCTTCATCATAGGATGATTATATGGGCTTTATTCTCATCGTTTAATAACACCGATGGATAATTATTATCATTTCATCATCCTATGATTATTATGGTAGTTTCATTGTCATGATATGATAACCCGTATGGGTTATCATTGTGATTTCATCATCATATAACGATAATACGGGTTTCTTGTCATCATATGATACAATTTCTTCATCATAGGATGATTATATGGGCTTTATTGCCATCGTATCCGATGGATAATTATTATCATTTCATCATCCTATGATGATTATAGTGGTTTCATTGTCTTGATATGATAACCCGTATGGGTTATCATAATGATTTCATCATCATATAACGATAATACGGGTTTCTTGTCATCATATGATACAATTTCTTCATCATAGGATGATTGTATGGGCATTATTGCCATCGTTTGATAACACCGATGGATAATTATAATCATTTCATCATCCTATGATGATCATAGTGGTTTTATTGTCTTGATATGATAACCCGTGTGGGTTATCATAATGATTTCATCATCACTTAATCATAATACGGGTTTCTTGTCATCATATGATACAATTTCTTCATCATAGGATGATTATATGGGCTTTATTGCCATCGTATGATAACACCAATGGATAATTATTATCATTTCATCATCCTATGATGATTATAGTGGTTTCATTGTCTTGATATGTTAACCCGTATGGGTTATCATTGTGATTTCATCATCATATAACGATAATACGGGTTTCTTGTCATCATAAGATACAATTTCTTCATCATAGGATGATTATATGGACTTTATTGCCATCGTTTAATAACACCGATGGATAATTATTATCATTTCATCATCCTATGATGATTATAGTAGTTTCATTGTCTTGATATGATAACCCGTATGGGTTATCATTATGATTTCATCATCATATAATGATAATACGGGTTTCCTGTCATCATATGATACAATTTCTACATCATAGGATGATTATATGGGCTTTATTGCCATCGTAGGATAACACCGATGGATAATTATTATCATTTAATCATCCTATGATGATTATAGTAGTTTCATTGTCTTGGTATGATAACCCGTATGGGTTATCATACTGATTTCAATATCACATAATGATAATCCGGGTTTCTTGTCATCATATGATACAATTTGTTCATCATAGGATGATTATATGGGCTTTATTGCCATCGTATGATAACACCGATGGATAATTATTATCATTTCATCATCCTATGATGATCATAGTGGTTTCATTGTCTTGATATGATAACCCGTGTGGGTTATCATAATGATTTCATCATCATTTAATCATAATACGGGTTTTTTGTCATCATATGATACAATTTCCTCATCATAGGATGATTATATGGGCTTTATTGCCATCGTATGATAACACCGATGGATAATTATTATCATTTCATCATCCTATGATGATTATAGTGGTTTCATTGTCTTGATATGATAACCCGTATGGGTTATCATTGTGATTTCATCTTCATATAACGATAATACGGGTTTCTTGTCATCATATGATACAATTTCTTCATCATAGGATGATTATATGGGCTTTATTGTCATCGTTTAATAACACCGATGGATAATTATTATCATTTCATCATCCTATGATTATTATGGTAGTTTCATTGTCATGATATGATAACCCGTATGGGTTATCATTATGATTTCATCATCATATAATGATAATACGGGTTTCCTGTCATCATATGATACAATTTGTTCATCATAGGATGATTATATGGGCTTTATTGCCATCGTATGATAACACCGATGGATAATTATTATCATTTCATCATCCTATGATGATCATAGTGGTTTCATTGTCTTGATATGATAACCCGTGTGGGTTATCATAATGATTTCATCATCACATAATGATAATACGGGTTTCTTGTCATCATATGATACAATTTATTCATCATAGGATGATTATATGGGCTTTATTGCCAGCGTATGATAACACCGATGGATAATTATTATCATTTCATCATCATATGATGATCATAGTGGTTTCGTTGTCTTGATATGATAACCCGTATGGGTTATCATTGTGATTTCATCATCATATAACGATAATACGGGTTTCTTGTCATCATATGATACAATTTCTTCATCATAGGATGATTATATGGACTTTATTGCCATCGTTTAATAACACCGATGGATAATTATTATCAATTCATCATCCTATGATGATTATAGTAGTTTCATTGTCTTGATATGATAACCCGTATGGGTTATCATTACGATTTCATCATCATATAATGATAATACGGGTTTCCTGTCATCATATGATACAATTTCTACATCATAGGATGATTATATGGGCTTTATTGCCATCGTAGGATAACACCGATGGATAATTATTATCATTTCATCATCCTATGATGATTATAGTAGTTTCATTGTCTTGATATGATAACCCGTATGGGTTATCATTATGATTTCATCATCATATAATGATAATACGGGTTTCCTGTCATCATATGATACAATTTGTTCATCATAGGATGCTTATATGGGCTTTATTGCCATCGTATGATAACACCGATGGATAGTTATTATCATTTCATCATCCTATGATGATCATAGTGGTTTCATTGTCTTGATATGATAACCCGTGTGGGTTATCATAATGATTTCATCATCACATAATGATAATACGGGTTTCTTGTCATCATATGATACAATTTATTCATCATAGGATGATTATATGGGCTTTATTGCCAGCGTATGATAACACCGATGGATAACTATTATCATTTCATCATCCTATGATGATCATAGTGGTTTCATTGTCTTGATATGATAACCCGTATGGGTTATCATTGTGATTTCATCATCATGTAACGATAATACGGGTTTCTTGTCATCATATGATACAATTTCTTCATCATAGGATGATTATATGGACTTTATTGCCATCGTTTAATAACACCGATGGATAATTATTATCATTTCATCATCCTATGATGATTATAGTAGTTTCATTGTCTTGATATGATAACCCGTATGGGTTATCATTACGATTTCATCATCAAATAATGATAATACGGGTTTCCTGTCATCATATGATACAATTTCTACATCATAGGATGATTATACGGGCTTTATTGCCATCGTAGGATAACACCGATGGATAATTATTATCATTTCATCATCCTATGATGATTATAGTAGATTCATTGTCTTGATATGATAACCCGTATGGGTTATCATACTGATTTCATTATCACATAATGATAATCCGGGTTTCGTGTCATCATATGATACAATTTCTTCATCATAGGATGATTATATGGGCTTTATTGCCATCGTATGATAACACCGATGGATAATTATTATCATATCATCATCCTATGATGATCGTAGTGGTTTCATTGTCTTGATATGATAACCCGTGTGGGTTATCATAATGATTTCATCATCATTTAATCATAATACGAGTTTTTTGTCATCATATGATACAATTTCTTCATCATAGGATGATTATATGGGCTTTATTGCCATCGTACGATAACACCGATGGATAATTATTATCATTTCATCATCCTATGATGATCATAGTGGTTTCATTGTCTTGATATGATAACCCGTGTGGGTTATCATAATGATTTCATCATCATTTAATCATAATACGAGTTTTTTGTCATCATATGATACAATTTCTTCATCATAGGATGATTATATGGACTTTATTGCCATCGTTTAATAACACCGATGGATAATTATTATCAATTCATCATCCTATGATGATTATAGTAGTTTCATTGTCTTGATATGATAACCCGTATGGGTTATCATTACGATTTCATCATCATATAATGATAATACGGGTTTCCTGTCATCATATGATACAATTTCTACATCATAGGATGATTATATGGGCTTTATTGCCATCGTAGGATAACACCGATGGATAATTATTATCATTTCATCATCCTATGATGATTATAGTAGTTTCATTGTCTTGATATGATAACCCGTATGGGTTATCATTATGATTTCATCATCATATAATGATAATACGGGTTTCCTGTCATCATATGATACAATTTGTTCATCATAGGATGCTTATATGGGCTTTATTGCCATCGTATGATAACACCGATGGATAGTTATTATCATTTCATCATCCTATGATGATCATAGTGGTTTCATTGTCTTGATATGATAACCCGTGTGGGTTATCATAATGATTTCATCATCACATAATGATAATACGGGTTTCTTGTCATCATATGATACAATTTATTCATCATAGGATGATTATATGGGCTTTATTGCCAGCGTATGATAACACCGATGGATAATTATTATCATTTCATCATCCTATGATGATCATAGTGGTTTCATTGTCTTGATATGATAACCCGTATGGGTTATCATTGTGATTTCATCATCATGTAACGATAATACGGGTTTCTTGTCATCATATGATACAATTTCTTCATCATAGGATGATTATATGGACTTTATTGCCATCGTTTAATAACACCGATGGATAATTATTATCATTTCATCATCCTATGATGATTATAGTAGTTTCATTGTCTTGATATGATAACCCGTATGGGTTATCATTACGATTTCATCATCAAATAATGATAATACGGGTTTCCTGTCATCATATGATACAATTTCTACATCATAGGATGATTATACGGGCTTTATTGCCATCGTAGGATAACACCGATGGATAATTATTATCATTTCATCATCCTATGATGATTATAGTAGATTCATTGTCTTGATATGATAACCCGTATGGGTTATCATACTGATTTCATTATCACATAATGATAATCCGGGTTTCGTGTCATCATATGATACAATTTCTTCATCATAGGATGATTATATGGGCTTTGTTGCCATCGTATGATAACACCGATGGATAATTATTATCATATCATCATCCTATGATGATCGTAGTGGTTTCATTGTCTTGATATGATAACCCGTGTGGGTTATCATAATGATTTCATCATCATTTAATCATAATACGAGTTTTTTGTCATCAGATGATACAATTTCTTCATCATAGGATGATTATATGGGCTTTTTTGCCATCGTACGATAACACCGATGGATAATTATTATCATTTCATCATCCTATGATGATTATAGTGGTTTCATTGTCTTGATATGATAACCCGTATGGGTTACCATTGTGATTTCATCATCATATAACGATAATACGGGTTTCTTGTTATCATATGATACAATTTCTTCATCATAGGATGATTATATGGACTTTATTGCCATCGTTTAATAACACCGATGGATAATTATTATTATTTCATCATCCTATGATGATTATAGTAGTTTCATTGTCTTGATATGATAACCCGTATGGGTTATCATTATGATTTCATCATCATATAATGATAATACGGGTTTCCTGTCATCATATGATACAATTTCTACATCATAGGATGATTATATGGGCTTTATTGCCATCGTAGGATAACACCGATGGATAATTATTATCATTTCATCTTCCTATGATGATTATAGTAGTTTCATTGTCTTGATATGATAACCCGTATGGGTTATCATATGATAACCCGTATGGGTTATCATACTGATTTCAATATCACATAATGATAATCCGGGTTTCTTGTCATCATATGATACAATTTGTTCATCATAGGATGATTATATGGGCTTTATTGCCATCGTATGATAACACCGATGGATAATTATTATCATTTCATCATCCTATGATGATCATAGTGGTTTCATTGTCTTGATATGATAACCCGTGTGGGTTATCATAATGATTTCATCATCATTTAATCATAATACGGGTTTTTTGTCATCATATGATACAATTTCTTCATCATAGGATGATTATATGGGCTTTATTGCCATCGTATGATAACACCGATGGATAATTATTATCATTTCATCATCCTATGATGATTATAGTGGTTTCATTGTCTTGATATGATAACCCGTATGGGTTATCATTGTGATTTCATCATCATATAACGATAATACGGGTTTCTTGTCATCATATGATACAATTTCTTCATCATAGGATGATTATATGGGCTTTATTGTCATCCTTTAATAACACCGATGGATAATTATTATCATTTCATCATCCTATGATTATTATGGTAGTTTCATTGTCATGATATGATAACCCGTATGGGTTATCATTATGATTTCATCATCATATAATGATAATACGGGTTTCCTGTCATCATATGATACAATTTGTTCATCATAGGATGATTATATGGGCTTTATTGCCATCGTATGATAACACCGATGGATAATTATTATCATTTCATCATCCTATGATGATCATAGTGGTTTCATTGTCTTGATATGATAACCCGTGTGGGTTATCATAATGATTTCATCATCACATAATGATAATACGGGTTTCTTGTCATCATATGATACAGTTTATTCATCATAGCATGATTATATGGGCTTTATTGCCAGCGTATGATAACACCGATGGATAATTATTATCATTTCATCATCCTATGATGATCATAGTGGTTTCATTGTCTTGATATGATAACCCGTATGGGTTATCATTGTGATTTCATCATCATATAACGATAATACGGGTTTCTTGTCATCATATGATACAATTTCTTCATCATAGGATGATTATATGGACTTTATTGCCATCGTTTAATAACACCGATGGATAATTATTATCAATTCATCATCCTATGATGATTATAGTAGTTTCATTGTCTTGATATGATAACCCGTATGGGTTATCATTACGATTTCATCATCATATAATGATAATACGGGTTTCCTGTCATCATATGATACAATTTCTACATCATAGGATGATTATATGGGCTTTATTGCCATCGTAGGATAACACCGATGGATAATTATTATCATTTCATCATCCTATGATGATTATAGTAGTTTCATTGTCTTGATATGATAACCCGTGTGGGTTATCATAATGATTTCATCATCATTTAATCATAATACGGGTTTTTTGTCATCATATGATACAATTTCTTCATCATAGGATGATTGTATGGGCATTATTGCCAACGTTTGATAACACCGATGGATAATTATAATCATTTCATCATCCTATGATGATCATAGTGGTTTTATTGTCTTGATATGATAACCCGTGTGGGTTATCATAATGATTTCATCATCACTTAATCATAATACGGGTTTCTTGTCATCATATGATACAATTTCTTCATCATAGGATGATTATATGGGCTTTATTGCCATCGTATGATAACACCGATGGATAATTATTATCATTTCATCATCCTATGATGATTATAGTGGTTTCATTGTCTTGATATGTTAACCCGTATGGGTTATCATTGTAATTTCATCATCATATAACGATAATACAGGTTTCTTGTCATCATATGATACAATTTCTTCATCATAGGATGATTATATGGACTTTATTGCCATCGTTTAATAACACCGATGGATAATTATTATCATTTCATCATCCTATGATGATTATAGTAGTTTCATTGTCTTGATATGATAACCCGTATGGGTTATCATTATGATTTCATCATCATATAATGATAATACGGGTTTCCTGTCATCATATGATACAATTTCTACATCATAGGATGATTATATGGGCTTTATTGCCATCGTAGGATAACACCGATGGATAATTATTATCATTTAATCATCCTATGATGATTATAGTAGTTTCATTGTCTTGATATGATAACCCATACGGGTTATCATACTGATTTCAATATCACATAATGATAATCCGGGTTTCTTGTCATCATATGATACAATTTGTTCATCATAGGATGATTATATGGGCTTTATTGCCATCGTATGATAACACCGATGGATAATTATTATCATTTCATCATCCTATGATGATCATAGTGGTTTCATTGTCTTGATATGATAACCCGTGTGGGTTATCATAATGATTTCATCATCATTTAATCATAATACGGGTTTTTTGTCATCATATGATACAATTTCTTCATCATAGGATGATTATATGGGCTTTATTGCCATCGTATGATAACACTGATGGATAATTATTATCATTTCATCATCCTATGATGATTATAGTGGTTTCATTGTCTTGATATGATAACCTGTATGGGTTATCATTGTGATTTCATCATCATATAACGATAATACGGGTTTCTTGTCATCATATGATACAATTTCTTCATCATAGGATGATTATATGGGCTTTATTGTCATCGTTTAATAACACCGATGGATAATTATTATCATTTCATCATCCTATGATTATTATGGTAGTTTCATTGTCATGATATGATAACCCGTATGGGTTATCATTATGATTTCATCATCATATAATGATAATACGGGTTTCCTGTCATCATATGATACAATTTGTTCATCATAGGATGATTATATGGGCTTTATTGCCATCGTATGATAACACCGATGGATAATTATTATCATTTCATCATCCTATGATGATCATAGTGGTTTCAATGTCTTGATATGATAACCCGTGTGGGTTATCATAATGATTTCATCATCACATAATGATAATACGGGTTTCTTGTCATCATATGATACAATTTATTCATCATAGGATGATTATATGGGCTTTATTGCCAGCGTATGATAACACCGATGGATAATTATTATCATTTCATCATCCTATGATGATCATAGTGGTTTCATTGTCTTGATATGATAACCCGTATGGGTTATCATTGTGATTTCATCATCATGTAACGATAATACGGGTTTCTTGTCATCATATGATACAATTTCTTCATCATAGGATGATTATATGGACTTTATTGCCATCGTTTAATAACACCGATGGATAATTATTATCATTTCATCATCCTATGATGATTATAGTAGTTTCATTGTCTTGATATGATAACCCGTATGGGTTATCATTACGATTTCATCATCATATAATGATAATACGGGTTTCCTGTCATCATATGATACAATTTCTACATCATAGGATGATTATACGGGCTTTATTGCCATCGTAGGATAACACCGATGGATAATTATTATCATTTCATCATCCTATGATGATTATAGTAGATTCATTGTCTTGATATGATAACCCGTATGGGTTATCATACTGATTTCATTATCACATAATAATAATCCGGGTTTCGTGTCATCATATGATACAATTTCTTCATCATAGGATGATTATATGGGCTTTATTGCCATCGTATGATAACACCGATGGATAATTATTATCATATCATCATCCTATGATGATCGTAGTGGTTTCATTGTCTTGATATGATAACCCATGTGGGTTATCATAATGATTTCATCATCATTTAATCATAATACGAGTTTTTTGTCATCATATGATACAATTTCTTCATCATAGGATGATTATATGGGCTTTATTGCCATCGTATGATAACACCGATGGATAATTATTATCATTTCATCATCCTATGATGATTATAGTGGTTTCATTGTCTTGATATGATAACCCGTATGGGTTATCATTGTGATTTCATCATCATATAACGATAATACGGGTTTCTTGTCATCATATGATACAATTTCTTCATCATAGGATGATTATATGGACTTTATTGCCATCGTTTAATAACACCGATGGATAATTATTATTATTTCATCATCCTATGATGATTCTAGTAGTTTCATTGTCTTGATATGATAACCCGTATGGGTTATCATTATGATTTCATCATCATATAATGATAATACGGGTTTCCTGTCATCATATGATACAATTTCTACATCATAGGATGATTATATGGGCTTTATTGCCATCGTAGGATAACACCGATGGATAATTATTATCATTTCATCATCCTATGATGATTATAGTGGTTTCATTGTCTTGATATGTTAACCCGTATGGGTTATCATAATGATTTCATCATCACTTAATCATAATACGGGTTTCCTGTCATCATATGATACAATTTGTTCATCATAGGATGATTATATGGGCTTTATTGCCATCGTATGATAACACCGATGGATAATTATTATCATTTCATCATCCTATGATGATTATAGTGGTTTCATTGTCTTGATATGATAACCCGTATGGGTTATCATAATGATTTCATCATCATATAACGATAATACGGGTTTCTTGTCATCATATGATACAATTTCTTCATCATAGGATGATTGTATGG
Source organism: Ambrosia artemisiifolia (assembly GCA_032199755.1). Classification (NCBI taxonomy): domain Eukaryota; kingdom Viridiplantae; phylum Streptophyta; class Magnoliopsida; order Asterales; family Asteraceae; genus Ambrosia; species Ambrosia artemisiifolia. Next base: position 98,115 of record CM063515.1, read on the forward strand.
GCATTATTGCCATCGTTTGATAACACCGATGGATAATTATAATCATTTCATCATCCTATGATGATCATAGTGGTTTTATTGTCTTGATATGATAACCCGTGTGGGTTATCATAATGATTTCATCATCACTTAATCATAATACGGGTTTCTTGTCATCATATGATACAATTTCTTCATCATAGGATGATTATATGGGCTTTATTGCCATCGTATGATAACACCGATGGATAATTATTATCATTTCATCATCCTATGATGATTATAGTGGTTTCATTGTCTTGATATGATAACCCGTATGGGTTATCATTGTGATTTCATCATCATATAACGATAATACGGGTTTCTTGTCATCATATGATACAATTTCTTCATCATAGGATGATTATATGGACTTTATTGCCATCGTTTAATAACACCGATGGATAATTATTATTATTTCATCATCCTATGATGATTCTAGTAGTTTCATTGTCTTGATATGATAACCCGTATGGGTTATCATTATGATTTCATCATCATATAATGATAATACGGGTTTCCTGTCATCATATGATACAATTTCTACATCATAGGATGATTATATGGGCTTTATTGCCATCGTAGGATAACACCGATGGATAATTATTATCATTTCATCATCCTATGATGACTATAGTGGTTTCATTGTCTTGATATGTTAACCCGTATGGGTTATCATAATGATTTCATCATCACTTAATCATAATACGGGTTTCCTGTCATCATATGATACAATTTGTTCATCATAGGATGATTATATGGGCTTTATTGCCATCGTATGATAACACCGATGGATAATTATTATCATTTCATCATCCTATGATGATCATAGTGGTTTCATTGTCTTGATATGATAACCCGTATGGGTTATCATTGTGATTTCATCATCATGTAACGATAATACGGGTTTCTTGTCATCATATGATACAATTTCTTCATCATAGGATGATTATATGGACTTTATTGCCATCGTTTAATAACACCGATGGATAATTATTATCATTTCATCATCCTATGATGATTATAGTAGTTTCATTGTCTTTATATGATAACCCGTATGGGTTATCATTACGATTTCATCATCATATAATGATAATACGGGTTTCCTGTCATCATATGATACAATTTCTACATAATAGGATGATTATACGGGCTTTATTGCCATCGTAGGATAACACCGATGGATAATTATTATCATTTCATCATCCTATGATGATTATAGTAGATTCATTGTCTTGATATGATAACCCGTGTGGGTTATCATAATGATTTCATCATCATTTAATCATAATACGAGTTTTTTGTCATCATATGATACAATTTCTTCATCATAGGATGATTATATGGGCTTTATTGCCATCGTATGATAACACCGATGGATAATTATTATCATTTCATCATCCTATGATGATTATAGTGGTTTCATTGTCTTGATATGATAACCCGTATGGGTTATCATTGTGATTTCATCATCATATAACGATAATACGGGTTTCTTGTCATCATATGATACAATTTCTTCATCATAGGATGATTATATGGACTTTATTGCCATCGTTTAATAACACCGATGGATAATTATTATTATTTCATCATCCTATGATGATTCTAGTAGTTTCATTGTCTTGATATGATAACCCGTATGGGTTATCATTATGATTTCATCATCATATAATGATAATACGGGTTTCCTGTCATCATATGATACAATTTCTACATCATAGGATGATTATATGGGCTTTATTGCCATCGTAGGATAACACCGATGGATAATTATTATCATTTCATCATCCTATGATGATTATAGTGGTTTCATTGTCTTGATATGTTAACCCGTATGGGTTATCATAATGATTTCATCATCACTTAATCATAATACGGGTTTCCTGTCATCATATGATACAATTTGTTCATCATAGGATGATTATATGGGCTTTATTGCCCTCGTATGATAACACCGATGGATAATTATTATCATTTCATCATCCTATGATGATTATAGTGGTTTCATTGTCTTGATATGATAACCCGTATGGGTTATCATAATGATTTCATCATCATATAACGATAATACGGGTTTCTTGTCATCATATGATACAATTTCTTCATCATAGGATGATTGTATGGGCATTATTGCCATCGTTTGATAACACCGACGGATAATTATAATCATTTCATCATCCTATGATGATCATAGTGGTTTTATTGTCTTGATATGATAACCCGTGTGGGTTATCATAATGATTTCATCATCACTTAATCATAATACGGGTTTCTTGTCATCATATGATACAATTTCTTCATCATAGGATGATTATATGGGCTTTATTGCCATCGTATGATAACACCGATGGATAATTATTATCATTTCATCATCCTATGATGATTATAGTGGTTTCATTGTCTTGATATGATAACCCGTATGGGTTATCATTGTGATTTCATCATCATATAACGATAATACGGGTTTCTTGTCATCATATGATACAATTTCTTCATCATAGGATGATTATATGGACTTTATTGCCATCGTTTAATAAAACCGATGGATAATTATTATTATTTCATCATCCTATGATGATTCTAGTAGTTTCATTGTCTTGATATGATAACCCGTATGGGTTATCATTATGATTTCATCATCATATAATGATAATACGGGTTTCCTGTCATCATATGATACAATTTCTACATCATAGGATGATTATATGGGCTTTATTGCCATCGTAGGATAACACCGATGGATAATTATTATCATTTCATCATCCTATGATGATTATAGTGGTTTCATTGTCTTGATATGTTAACCCGTATGGGTTATCATAATGATTTCATCATCACTTAATCATAATACGGGTTTCTTGTCATCATATGATACAATTTCTTCATCATAGGATGATTATATGGGCTTTATTGCCATCGTATGATAACACCGATGGATAATTATTATCATTTCATCATCCTATGATGATCATAGTGGTTTCATTGTCTTGATATGATAACCCGTGTGGGTTATCATAATGATTTCATCATCATTTAATCATAATACGGGTTTTTTGTCATCATATGATACAATTTCTTCATCATAGGATGATTATATGGGCTTTATTGCCATCGTATGATAACACCGATGGATAATTATTATCATTTCATCATCCTATGATGATTATAGTGGTTTCATTGTCTTGATATGATAACCCGTATGGGTTATCATTGTGATTTAATCATCATATAACGATAATACGGGTTTCTTGTCATCATATGATAGAATTTCTTCATCATAGGATGATTATATGGGCTTTATTCTCATCGTTTAATAACACCGATGGATAATTATTATCATTTCATCATCCTATGATTATTATGGTAGTTTCATTGTCATGATATGATAACCCGTATGGGTTATCATTGTGATTTCATCATCATATAACGATAATACGGGTTTCTTGTCATCATATGATACAATTTCTTCATCATAGGATGATTATATGGGCTTTATTGCCATCGTATGATAACACCGATGGATAATTATTATCATTTCATCATCCTATGATGATTATAGTGGTTTCATTGTCTTGATATGATAACCCGTATGGGTTATCATAATGATTTCATCATCATATAACGATAATACGGGTTTCTTGTCATCATATGATACAATTTCTTCATCATAGGATGATTGTATGGGCATTATTGCCATCGTTTGATAACACCGATGGATAATTATAATCATTTCATCATCCTATGATGATCATAGTGGTTTTATTGTCTTGATATGATAACCCGTGTGGGTTATCATAATGATTTCATCATCACTTAATCATAATACGGGTTTCTTGTCATCATATGATACAATTTCTTCATCATAGGATGATTATATGGGCTTTATTGCCATCGTATGATAACACCGATGGATAATTATTATCATTGCCATCGTTTAATAACACCGATGGATAATTATTATCATTTCATCATCCTATGATGATTATAGTAGTTTCATTGTCTTGATATGATAACCCGTATGGGTTATCATTACGATTTCATCATCATATAATGATAATACGGGTTTCCTGTCATCATATGATACAATTTCTATATCATAGGATGATTATACGGGCTTTATTGCCATCGTAGGATAACACCGATGGATAATTATTATCATTTCATCATCCTATGATGATTATAGTTGATTCATTGTCTTGATATGAAAGCCCGTATGGGTTATCATACTGATTTCATTATCACATAATGATAATCCGGGTTTCGTGTCATCATATGATACAATTTCTTCATCATAGGATGATTATATGGGCTTTATTGCCATCGTATGATAACACCGATGGATAATTATTATCATATCATCATCCTATGATGATCGTAGTGGTTTCATTGTCTTGATATGATAACCCGTGTGGGTTATCATAATGATTTCATCATCATTTAATCATAATACGAGTTTTTTGTCATCATATGATACAATTTCTTCATCATAGGATGATTATATGGGCTTTATTGCCATCGTATGATAACACCGATGGATAATTATTATCATTTCATCATCCTATGATGATTATAGTGGTTTCATTGTCTTGATATGATAACCCGTATGGGTTATCATTGTGATTTCATCATCATATAACGATAATACGGGTTTCTTGTCATCATATGATACAATTTCTTCATCATAGGATGATTATATGGGCTTTATTGTCCTCGTTTAATAACACCGATGGATAATTATTATCATTTCATCATCCTATGATTATTATGGTAGTTTCATTGTCATGATATGATAACCCGTATAGGTTATCATTATGATTTCATCATCATATAATGATAATACGGGTTTCCTGTCATCATATGATACAATTTCTTCATCATAGGTTGATTATATGAGCTTTATTGCCATCGTATGATAACACCGATGGATAATTATTAACATTTCATCATCCTATGATGATCATAATGGTTTCATTGTCTTGATACGATTACATGTGTGGGTTATCATAATGATTTCATCATCACATAATGATAATATGGGTTTCTTGTCATCATATGATACAATTTATTCATCATAGGATGATTATATGGGCTTTATTGCCAGCGTATGATAACACCAATGGATAATTATTATCATTTCATCATCCTATGATGATCATAGTGGTTTCATTGTCTTGATATGATAACCCGTGTGGGTTATCCTAATGATTTCATCATCACTTAATCATAATACGGGTTTCTTGTCATCATATGATACAATTTCTTCATCATAGGATGATTATATGGGCTTTATTGCCATCGTTTGATAACCCCGATGCATAATTATAATCATTTCATCATCCTATGATGATTATAGTAGTTTCATTGTCTTGATATGATAACCCGTATGGGTTATCTTTGTGATTTCATGTCACACCCTCAAATTTCCACTTGCGGAGTTCTACCGCGAGGCGTGTGACACACCAGGATCCAAGTCAACGGTCACAATAAACGACGTCTAAATGTAAAACATACGTAAACAAAAACCATGCATAAGTTCAAAACCAACATTCAACAGTGCGGAAGCATTTAAAGTTTACAAAAGTCATGCAGAATTTAAACATAAGTTCAAAAGTTTAATAATTCCGAAACATGCAATGAGACCCTAGACGCGAGACGACTCCAGTGCGACTCCGTGCGCCTATCTGACAGCTGCTACCTTAGCGACCTGAGAAAACATGCTAAAAGAGTCAACATATAATGCTGGTGAGTTCACAGGTTTTATTTAAACGATTAAAGTGATCCTTCGAAAAACCGTTACCATCACAGTTACTACTATGCTTGTGAGAACGCTAGCTAGGCGCAGAATAAGATACTCATACGGGTGAAACCATTGCTGACTAAGCCGTGTAGTGACCCTTAGTTTCCTATGGGCTACCGTCATCACCGGTAGACCTTGTTTTATTAGAGACAATATGCACCCGCTCGGTCCGACCGTCGAGTGGGGCTTGTCAGTTCCCAATAGCGCTATCCATATTTCCCCACCATATACCCATGTTAGTGGTTTCTAAGGGACTTTTTGATGAACCGTATAGTACAATAAGTAAGCCATAGTATAACGTGATAAAGAGTCATGAGTCACAAAGAGTTTAAGATGAAACCGAGCCATAAGTCATAAAAGAGTTTAAGACGAAAATAAGCCATAAGTCATAAAAGAGTTTTAAGCATGTTTCTCCCCCGAAAACAAAAACCGTAAAATGTGGGGCCGTGAACTCACCTTAGGTTGCGTATTCCGTTTATGAGTGAATCGTCTATGTGATATGAGTAAACCGTCTGTAAGATATGATAGCCCCAACTATTGGCGACCTATCATAAGATATGTGTCAAGTTAGACTAATAACCCGTCGGGTTCATTAGTCCCTAAGTCCAGTCCATGACCATTATGTGTCCGAAAAGCGTGTTTGACTGACAACCAGACTACGTAAGACAAGACTCGACATCCCATTGGTGACCCGACGTTCCACGTGTTCATCTCATACACAAACATACACAAATCATGCAACTTAGTACTTAACATGCGTTAAAGTTCAACGAGTCTAACACATAGGTCAAATAACGCACAAACAAGTCCATGCACGTGTTACTATGTTACTAGGCATGTCACGGGGTTCCTAACATGTTCCTAGGTGTCAAATCGGGTTTCGGAATGTCAAAATACACTTATAACAGCATTACACGCGATTAGGAACTTAGCATGCAATTAGGAAAAGTCAACATGTGATTGGGGATGGTCAACAGGCAATTGCAGAGGCTAATCCCCCTTATTATAGGCGATTAGGCCTATCCATGTGCTTATCAGGCGATTATGGTCATAAGACATGCAATTCAGGGCTTAACTAGTGATTAGGATCACAATCGCATGAAATGAAGGCAATTAGGCCCCCAATCGCCTATATACATGCGATTAGGCCTCCTTATCAGGCGATTGGGCTCCCAATCGCCTATAGCATAGGCGATTAGGGTCCCCAATCGCCCTCAGCAGAGCTGTTCCGGTTTTTCGCGCGTTTAACCCTCCAAATCAGATCCGAAACATGCGTAAACACCCAATATCAATCCTAACACATTAACAAACATATTTCAAGCAAAACCCCTAAGTTTTCATCATTCTAACAGTCCCGAATGCGAGCGTTTTCCCAAAATAGCAACTTAACATGTAAACATCACATCAACATGCAAGAACTTGCCCTAAATAGCAAGTATCCAGATTTAATCACATAACCACGTTGTCCGATAGTATCCTACTGCTCTAGCATCATCCTAAAGCGAACCCTAACATCAAACAATCAACAACACACCTCATAGCATCCTTAATCATTCAAAATCATTCAAATGGGTCAAAACATCAAACATTAACAATACACAACCAAAACCATTCAAACTCCTAGAACATCATCATACTAACTTGTAACAGCCATAAACATCTTAATAACACAAAAACAATCAGGTTTCAATCCTAAAAATCCTATCTTTAATCACATATAACACATATAACACACATAAAGGTTTGGGTTTGTTTAAAAACGGTTTTAAATGGATTTTCAAAGACAAAAACATTTATAAGTCAGGTCTGGACGTTTAGGGAGTAAAATATAATCATTTAAAGGTTTGGGTTTGAAGAACACACCTTGGATTTAAGAGGAAATGATGGAATAAGCTTGGAAATGGTTGTTTTGATATAAAAATGAGTTCCAGAGGGTGTTTGTATGTTGGTATGGGTTATGGGACGGCTAGGGTTGCATAAATGGTGTTTTGGAGGTCAAGGGTGGTATTTATAGGCGTTTCTAGTCGTCAGGTGCAGTATAGGCGATTATGCAGCTTTATCAGGCGATTAGGGCTGCTAATCACCTTCACTAACATGCGATTAGCCCCCAATCGCCTATAACAATGCCCAATCACCTATAATATGTTGTTAATCGCCCCTCTGAAGGCGATTAGGACTTCCTAATCGCCCTCAGGGCCTGGTTCTGCGTATTTGGCGCGTTAAACTCTGTTTTAACATATGTTAACACGTTTTCACATACCGACAAGTCACATAATGATTATAAACACATAATACATGAAAATAAACACGTTCACACTCGTTCACCAATTCCCGGGACTTGAGACTTGCGTGTGTTAAAACCCCAATGGTGTGCGACTCGACTCGACTGACCCTGTTATGTGTAATGTATGCGCGACTCGCTAAGGTAGACTTACTAAGTTTTTAAAAAGTTAGTTACCGGAGTTTGCCGGGTGTCACATCATCCCCCTGTTGAAAGAATTTTCGTCCCGAAAATTTCCCGAAGTCGAAGAGAGAAAACAAATAAGAAGAAAAAAAATTTCCAGGTCGTCACATCTCATCATCATTTAACGATAATACGGGTTTCTTGTCATCATATGATACAATTTCCTCATCATAGGATGATTATATGGGCTTTATTGCCATCGTTTGATAACACCGATGGAAAATTATTATCATTTCAACATCCTATGATGATTGTAATGGTTTCATTGTTTTGATATGATAACCCGTATGGGTTATCATTGTGATTTCATCATCATATAACGATAATACGGGTTTCTTGTTATCATATGATATAATTTCTTCATCATAGGATGATTATATGGGCTTTATTGCCATCGTATGATAACATCGATGGATAATTATTATCATTTAATCATCCTATGATAATCATAGTGGTTTCGTTGTCATGATATGATAACCCATATGGGTTATCATTGTGAATTCATCATCTTATAACGATAATACGGGTTTCTTGTCATCATATGATACAATTTCTTCATCATAGGATGATTATATGGGCTTTATTGCCATCGTATGATAACACCGATGGATAATTATTATCATTTCATCTATCATTATATGATGATGAAATCATTATGATAACCCACACGGGTTATCATATCAAGACAATGAAACCACTATGATCATCATAGGATGATGAAATGATAATAATTTTCCATCGATGTTATCCTACGATAGCAATAAAGCCCATAAAATCATCCTATTATGAAGAAATTGTATCATATGATCACAAGAAACCCGTATTATGATTAAGTGATGATGAAATCATTATGATAACCCACACGGGTTATCATATCAAGACAATGAAACCACTATGATCATCATAGGATGATGAAATGATAATAATTATCCATCGGTGTTATCAAACGATTGCAATAAAGCCCATATAATCATCCTATGATGAAGAAATTGTATCATATGATGACAGGAAACCTGTATTATCGTTATATGATGATGAAATCACAATGACAACCCATACAGGTTATCATATCAAGACAATGAAACTAATATAATCATCATAGGATGATGAAATGATAATAATTATCCATCGGTGTTATACTACGATGGCAATAAAGCCCATATAATCATCCTATGATGAAGAAATTGTATCACATGATCCCAAGAAACCCGTATTATCATTATATGATAATGAAATCATAATGATAACCCATACGGGTTATCATATCAAGACAATGAAACTACTATAATCATCATAGGATGATGAAATGATAATTATTATCCATCGATGTTATCCTACGATGGCAATAAAGCCCATATAATCATCCTATGATTAAGAAATTGTATCATATGATCACAAGAAACCCGTATTATAATTAAGTGATGATGAAATCATTATGATAACCCACACGGGTTATCATATCAAGACAATGTAACCACTATGATCATCATAGGTTGATTAAATGATAATAATTATCCATCGGTGTTATCATACGATGGCAATAAAGCCCATATAATCATCCTATGATGAAGAAATTGTACCATATGATGACAAGAAACCCGTATTAATCATTATATGTTGATGAAATCATTTTGATAACCCATACGGGTTATCATATCAAGACAATGAAACCACTATGATCTTCATAAGGTGATGAAATGATAATAATTATCCATCGGTGTTATCCTACGATGACAATAAAGCCCATATAATCATCCTATGATGAAGAAATTGTATCTTATGATCACAAGAAACCCGTATTATGATTAAGTGATGATAAAATCATTATGATAATCCACACAGGTTATCATATCATGACAACGAAACCACTATAATCATCATAGGATGATGAAATGATAATAATTATCCATCGGTGTTATCCTACGTTTGCAATAAAGCCCATATAATCATTCTATGATGAAGAAATTGTATCATATGATCACAAGAAACCCGTATTATGATTAAGTGATGATGAAATCATTATGATAACCCACACGGGTTATCATATCATGACAACGAAACCACTATAATCATCATAGGATGATGAAATGATAATAGTTATCCATCGGTGTTATCATATGATGGCAATAAAGCCCATATAATCATCCTATGATGAAGAAATTGTATCATATGATGACAAGAAACCCGTATTATCGTTATATGATGATAAAATCATAATGATAACCCATACGGGTTATCATATCATGCCAATGAAACTACTATAATCATCATAGGATGATGAAATGATAATAATTATCCATCGGTGTTATCATACGATGGCAATAAAGCCCATATAATCATCCTATGATGAAGAAATTGTATCATATGATCACAAGAAACCCGTATTATGATTAAGTGATAATGAAATCATTATGATAACCCACACGGGTTATCATATCAAGACAATGAAACCACTATGATCATCATAGGATGATTAAATGATAATAATTATCCATCGGTGTTATCATACGATGGCAATAAAGCCCATATAATCATCCTATGATGAAGAAATTGTATCATATGATGACAAGAAACCCGTATTAATCATTATATGATGATGAAATCATTATGATAACCCATACGGGTTATCATATCAAGACAATGAAACCACTATGATCATCATAGGATGATGAAATGATAATAATTATCCATCGGTGTTATCCTACGATGGCAATAAAGCCCATATAATCATCCTATGATGAAGAAATTGTATCATATGATCACAAGAAACCCGTATTATGATTAAGTGATGATGAAATTATTATGATAACCCACACGGGTTATCATATCATGACAACGAAACCACTATAATCATCATAGGATGATGAAATGATAATAATTATCCATCGGTGTTATCCTACGATTGCAATAAAGCCCATATAATCATCCGAATGAGTTCTATTGCTCTATTGTGTATGCTCATCATAGGAGAGTGCCCCGTAGGGACTGTTGGGATGCTCTGCTTGCTCTTAAAGTGGTGGCTAGAGACACCCCTTGGCTCCTATTAGGTGACTTTAATGCCATTATTGATCCGGGGGAACGATCTTTTGGTAGCTCCCGTGTCGATGATAGTATGGCCGAAGCTCGTGACTGTTTTAATACCATTGAAATCAATGACATTTGTATGTCGGGGCTGCAATTCACCTAGAACAAGTCTCCTGGGAAACCTGATGGCCTGCTCAAAAAATTGGACCGCGCCATGTCTAATGCTGCTTTCATCGAGTGTTTTCCCCTTGCCAATGCCAAGTTCCTGCCTTTCTTGAAGTCTGATCATACGCCCATTGTTGTGTCTATCCCTGAAGTGCCCAATCCCAGACCCAAGCCGTTTAAATTCCCTAACTATCTCACCCAAAAAGAGGAGTTCTTACCTTGTATTTCTGCTGCCTGGTCCACTCCTATTGAGGGCTATGCCATGTACGCTCTTGTTTCCAAACTCAAAAAAGTCAAAAAGGATATTCGCAAGCTTAATTTCAAACAGGGGAACCTGCATTCGAAGGTCGTAAAGCTCAAAGTTGAGCTGGAAACCATCCAAGCTGAGGTCAGTAACAACCCTTCTAATGATCTTCTACGCGAAGAGGAGGGTATTTATCTAAAAGCCTATAATGAAGCTGTCAGGGACGAGGAGGTGTTTCTGCAACCTGTTTAACAAGTTTATCCCCCCCATGGAGGCTGATAATATGACTAGGGAGATCACTTCGGTTGAAATTAAATCTGCGTTTTTTGATATTGAGGATGACAAAGCCCCAGGCCCGGATGGATTCTCAGCCAAATTTTTCAAAGCTTCATGGTCAGTGATTGGTGAAGATGTGTGCAAAGCTGTCAAGGATTTTTTTGCCAATGGAAAACTTTTGAAAGAAGTCAATGCTACCGTGCTTGCTCTTGTCCCCAAAATGGAAACCCCGAAGAAAGTCTCGGATTACAGGCCAATAGCTTGTTGCAATGTCGTCTACAAAAGTATCAGCAAAATAATCACTAACCGCATCAAATGTGTTCTGGACAAAATTGTGGATGAGAACCAATGTGCTTTCATTCCTGGGTGCCTCATCAGTGATAATATCCTTCTTACCCAGGAGCTCATGCGAAATTATCACCGTGACACGGGGCAAGCCAGGTGTGCTTTCAAAATAGACATCCAGAAAGCATATGACACCGTGGAGTGGAGCTTCCTTCGTTCCACTCTCAGAAATTTTGGGTTTCCGGATAGGATGATCATGTGGATTATGAATTGCGTGACATCAGCGTCCTTCTCTGTTGCTATAACTGGGGACCACCATGGGTTCTTCAAAGGGAAGAGAGGCCTGAGACAGGGAGACCCCATGTCCCCCTACTTATTTACCCTGGTCATGGAAGTCCTTACTCTCATGATTAGAAGGAGGGTCAGACTGAATGATAATTTTCAATACCACTGGAAGTGCGAAGATGTCAACTTAACCCATCTCTGTTTTGCTGACGACTTGGTCCTTTTTTGTCATGGGGATAGTGAATCGGTTGGTACTCTTATGGCAGCCCTGGATGAGTTTAAGGATACTTCGGGTCTTGTTCCAAGTATCCCTAAGAGCACTATCTACTTTGGTAATGTGGAACCGGATGTTAGGGATACGATTGTTGGCCAAATTCCCTTTCGCATTAGAGATCTCCCAGTCAAATACCTTGGTGTCCCCCTTATTTCTACCAGACTGCACTATAAGGATTGTACCCAACTGATTGATAAGGTTAAATGTCGTATCTTGGATTGGAGAAACAAATCCCTATCGTTTGCTAGTAGGCTCCAGCTCATTACCTCTGTTCTCAATTCCTTACATGTCTACTGGTCCTCAGTGTTTATATTGCCAGTTGAGGTGTCTAGGGAAATAGAGAAACATATGCGAGGCTTCCTTTGGTGCCATGGAGAAATGAAAAAAGGCAAAGCGAAGGTTAAATGGAAAGACGTTTGTGTCCTCATGAACCAAGGTGGATTGGGCTTGAAAAGACTGCGTACGTGGAATCGTGCCCTGATCGCTAAACATATGTGGAATATTGTTAGTAGGAAGAAGTCCCTTTGGGTCAAATGGGTATATGCTAATCACCTCAGGGATTATAATTTTTGGGAGTTAACGGATAAAGGTGACTCATGCTGGGGCTGGAGAAAGATTCTGGAGTTGAGGTCCCTTATCCGTCCTCATATCATTCATAAAATTGGTAATGGGTTGACCACCTCAGCCTGGTTTGATACTTGGCAAGAGACGGGGCCGCTGAGCAACTTCCTGACGCATCGAAATATGAATGAGGACCCCCTGTCTCAGCATGATACCGTCAGTGATATTGTCTCTGCGGATGGTTGGAAATGGCCTTTGGACTGGCAAACCCGGTTCCCAAATATTTGCCAAATCCCTTGTGTTACCCTTAACCCTTTGGATCCTGATAAAGTTGTTTGGGGGACCAACTCTGGTACCATTACTGATTTCGAAGTGAGTGCAGTTTGGAAAGATATTCAGGAAGCTGGTCCCTTGGTTCCCTGGACTAGAGTGGTGTGGTTTAATCAAAACATTCCTCGGCATGCCTTTATCCTCTGGCTGGCGGTTAAGCATAAACTTAAAACACAAGATATTGTGGGTAGATGGCATGGAATTGGCAATTTTAACTGTGTCTTTTGTCGGTGTGGCCCAGACAATCATGACCACTTATTTTTCGGCTGCCCTTCCCTAGTCAAATCTGGGAGACTCTTAAACGGGTCACCACGTGGGGCTGCATGCCCGATACCTTGACCCCCATTGTTAATCACATGTGCTCTTTACCCCAAGATAACTCCATTTGGAGTATAGTGAACCGTCTTGTTTTCGCAGCAGTTGTGTATTATATATGGCAAGAAAGAAATCGCCACATCCATGAGAATGTTAGTAGACCGGTGGAGGAAGTTACCAACTTAATAACTCAGGCTGTCAAACTCCGTCTAATGGGTCTCCCGTTGATTAAAACGACCACGTCCCTTCAAGTGGCCAAAGTTTGGAACCTTAAATGTGTTCAGTGGATACCGACTAAACATCCCCCTGCTCCTAACCATGATTGACTCACCTTGGGTTCAAGATAAATTCCTGGGAGAGATAGGGTATGAGAATGCGGATGCTCGAGTTGAGAAACACCTCACACATCGTATGAAAATCCATACTCACTTCACTCTCACTTTTTTCATTAATATTAGCTTTCTGTTGGAAGGGTGGGTTATGGGTTGGGGCTGTTGTTTCAGGCTGAACCTGTTCAGGAAGGGTATCGGGTGGGGGTTGGGTTTCTTACTGCTGTTTGGGCCCTTGCTGCATGTGTTAGGCCTGCTTATGTGGGCTGGATCAGGCTCTTAAGTTGCTGGGATGGGCTGGTTTGGGCTGGAGGTATTAGGGGGAGGAGGGTAGAACCTGAATCTAGTTTTTCTTGGTGGCCTTTGGTGGTTTGTTTCTCCCCCCTTCTTTGGTCTGTAGGTATCTTGGTGTCTTGTTTCCCTTCGTTTCTTAAACACGTGTGGGTCAGGAGATATTGGTGGTGTTTAGGTTTCGTCTGGGTGCCTGGGATAGGCACAAGCCTTGGAGAGATAAGGATGGACTGGATAGGGGAGCAGTTCTTTCGGTTAGCCAATTTCTTGCCCCTTGCCCCGAATCCAGGAACCTTGGTCGAGTCTAAGCCTTTGTGGTCTGTTGTTAATCTTTTTGTTTTGCTGCTGGGGTTGTTTATATTGTTGGGTTGGGACAAATTGGGTATGGGGACAGGTTTGGTTTACAGGTTGTTGCCTTTGATGGGTTTGGGTCTCAAACGCTCCTGGAACGATGAGAACTGGAACCATCAAATGAATCATTACTGCTATGTCCGAAGATATGCCCAGCGAATGCAAAATCATGTGTTGGATCAAGACATCAAAGTGAAGAACAAAAGGGACCATACTCGGCCCAATCAGAAAAAGACTCAAAAGATCCATAAATTTGTTGCTGTGAAGAATTGGGCCGGTAACCAAAGTGGGCTGAGGATGCTAGGTGAAAGTCAGACCGGGTGGGGGGAGCCCATCGATAGCAAGCCTGGGATTCAAAACCAGTTGGTTAACTGGGCTCGTGTTCTGCTGTTGGGGCCCAATCTCATTTTGCTCCTGGACTTATTATGTTCTACCATGTTAAAGGCCCACTCTATTTGGGTTAAAAATAATCTTAGTTGTTTGAAGACTTGGGCCGCCACTCAAGTGTGGAACCAAGGTGATCAGATTTTGTATTGGGCCGGTATCACTATGGCCAGGGCCCATTTGCATGTGTTTTGGCATTGGACTAGAAGTTTTATAATTATGTGTGTGCAAACTGTTATTGGGCCGTGGCATAGGCCTAGGGATTCTTCTAACTTGGGTTGGGGGTATCCGGTTTGCTTAGAGCCTATGCGCTCCCGGAGTACCAATTTTTGTAGACCATGGTCCATGTTTGACCGGTCTTGTAACTTTGCTATAGCAACAAGAGTTTATGCTTATGAGCGGCTAGTTTTAGCTAGGTGTAGCTTTAGTAAACGACCACGTGTGGGTTTGATGGTTTCGTATTTTTGGTCCCCTACGTATGTGATGGGGATGTTGCGGGGGAATGCCCCCATGATGTTGTAATTATTTAGTGTGGTGTTAATATAATCTTTGCCGGGCGATGCTATTTTCCCAAAAAAAAAACCCTAAACCCTAAAATTCTTTCTACTTTCTCTCTCTAAAAATTCTCTCTAAAATTTCGGCTGATTCTTCTTCTTCATGACCGCTAATCCATCAAATGTGGGAGAATTCCCACCAAATCCACCTCCTAAGCCTCCTATACCCCCAGATCCTTTGATTGTCTCTCATTCAGATGTCAATTTTATCTCTTCATCCCCTTCGAACCCACAAAACCCAGCCAAATGTCAGCCGCCTTCATCTTTTGAACAACAAAACCATGTTTTCAGCCATACCCTCTGTAATCCAAACGATGAGTATGAAAACGACTCTTCACCTGTGGTTCCTCCATTCCCCAATCACTCTGAATCGAACTGTAATCTGGGACATCAACCTGCTACAATGTATTCGGACGAAGCTCTGGCCGTATCCCGTGCTCAAAGTCTTGCCCATGATGCTGTGTTGATGCAAGTGTAGATGCCGTTTTGCGACTAATGATTAGATACTAACATGTGTTAATGGGCGAATGAGAATCAGAAGGGGCGAAGGAGACTGAGAGTGGGCGAAGGAAGCTTTAATATGGACGAAGGAAGATCAGGAATGCACAGAAGAACACATTCGACCAGTGTTACTGGGCGAATGTGGAACACTGTTACATTCGACCACTCACTTTGGGCGAATGTGCAGAGGCTATAAATAGAAATTGGTTTTTTTGTAATGTATAACGAGTCATAGAGAGTGTGTGTTTTGTGTGTGTGTTCCTGAGAGGTTTAAGATTGTCTGTTTGAGGTCTAGATTAACTGTATTGAATCTGTAAGAGTTTATTTGAACAAGTTAATCTATGAAAAGCTTTAAAATGATCTTGATTGTGTTTTGATTGAGTTTACTTCAGTTTGTTCTAAGCTAGGGTTTCCGCACCTGGTTTAGCAACTTGTATGATCGTATAATCCTGTGTTTTTGTCAAATCCCGTCCTCTACAAAGTGGTATCAGAGCGTAGAGGATCATACAACAACAAATTGATAAACTCAGAGCTGATTTGGACATAATTTTCATCAATTCACATCTGTTTTCAATTAAAAATGGTTTTTGTGTGTTTTTGAAACAATTAGAGGTGATTTTGTGGTTAAAATTCAAAATTCCAAGTATTAAAGTTGTTCCAAATCATCTCCGAAGCATAACCTGATTAAGATCAATCAAATCCACAAACTTTTGAAAATCAGAGATCAAAATAACCGTTTTTCAAAGTGTAACCGTTTTTCAAAATTGGAATATGGGCGAACCTGGTTATTGTGGGCGAACGTGAGTGTTTTAGGTCGAAGGAGATAGAAATTCTGGGCGAACCTAGAAGTTTTGGGGCGAACCTAGAGGTTTTCACTTGAATTTTTCACATTCGGGCAACTTTTTGTTCCTTCGATAGATCGGGGGTACGAAGGTGTTTCAGGAACGGACGAACGTAGGAATTTTTGGACGAAGGTAGTATAGTGTCTGTGAGTTTTTACATTCTGGTGAATTTCACATTCGGGTGAGAGTTTTTTGGGCGAACCAACAACAAAAGGGACGAACCTGAAATTATCTTGGACGAACCTAGGATAAATTTTTGTGAAAATTTTTCTAAGTGTTGAATTTTCTCGAAGCGCGTGACTATGTGGCGTTATCAGACTACTCCTTCACCAGCAACTACACAGCCACAACAGCAGGTGATGGACCCATGGACCGTGGCAGCACAGAAGACGAACACACAATCTTCGCAGCCGGTTAACTACATGACTCAGAGTGCACCTACAGTACCACAGTCTGACTACTGGGGAGTAGCAGCAGCGGTGGTAAACACTCAAACTACTAATGCTATTTCCACACTGATTAATGATTTGTCTTCAGGTAGCGGGACTCGGCCACCGAAGCTTATGGAGATTCAGGAATACAATCAGTGGCAGAAAAAGTTTAAGATACACTTGGAAGGCATGGGAGTAGAAGGTGCTGAAGCGTGGAACATGATAGCTAAAGGATACACACCACCAGTTCTGGAGAACACAGGTGAACCAGTGCCATTGGAGAGCATGGCGGAGGATGAGAAAAAGAAGTTTGCTGTGGAAAAGAAGGCGTTCTCCCAACTGACACAAGCTATTACTAATGATCTTTTGCATCAGTTCGGGACGTGCACAACTTCTAAGGCTTTGTGGGATATGCTTAAAAGGAAGCATGATGGGAATGAGAAGACTAGGAATTTGAGGATGGAAGAACTTGTTAAGGAGTTTGAGAATTTTTCTTATGTTGGAAATGAAACTTTGAAAGAACTAACTCCTAGATATAACCATTTGATATCTGAATTGTCTAGCTATGGTGTACAGATTCCTATGGCAAAACAGGTGGACAAGTTTGCTGAAGCATTACCACCTAACTGGGATCAGCATGTGGATGTTCTGAAGGAAAAGGATGCTTTTCAATACTGGTCTCTTCAAGAGTTCGTTGAGAAGCTGGAAAACAAGGAATTGGAAGAGAAGAGGAAGGCTAGGAGAGCACAGATTCCTCAGAATCCAAACTTATACTTTGGAGGTTCTTTAGTTCCAGCAAGCACAAGTTCTGGAGGGCTAGTTACACCACATGTTGCTTGTATATCCAATGCTGTAGAATCACCCATCATTAACTACCATCAACAAACTTCATCTTTATCACAACCACAACCACAGATTCCATATCAATATTCATACATTCCACCATTCTCACCAAAACAACAAGCAGCTTTTTACACTGCTGGTCAAACTCAACCACAACCAATGAACCAACCTAATCAACCAACTGTGGTTTTGGAGACTTCCAATCTTGGAAATGTAACAGTTGAAGTTGCTCAGCAACACATTGCATTAGTCTCTGCAATGGTTTCTTCCTACAATGGGTTAGTTGCTAGTCAAATTGGTAATAACAACTTGACCAATGAAGACTACGCACAGATTGATAAGGAGGAAATGGAACTCATTGACATCCAATGGGCATTTGCGAGCATTATGCGAAGAGCTACAGAGTTTATTGAGAAAACAGGTAGAACCGACTTGGGAACTTCTCCTAATACAACCTACGGGTTCAATAAGGAGAAAGTGACTTGTTTTAATTGTGGGGGTAAAGGTCACTTTAAACGTGAATGCACACAGCCACCGAAACAAGGCAACAGGAATCCATTTAATGCTACCTATCAGAACCGTCAACAACAAAACCAAAACCAAGTTTCTTCCCAAAACAACAACAACTACCAAAACCGTCAAAACAACTTTAACAACAACCAAAATAGACAACCAACCACACCAAACCAGACACAAAACCAAACATCAAACAATACTAACCGAACAGTCATACCAATCACTACAACAGCTGAACAACAGAATACCAATCAAGCATTGGTTACTCAACAAGATGAGAGGTTTGACTGGTCGAGTATTCAGATAGGTGTTGAGGAGATAACTACTGGGGGAAATGTGGCTTGTGTTGCATATCAGGTTGATCTTGAAGAATCAGTGACGATGGAGGAGAAGGTTGAAACTGAAGTTGATAGTGATGAGTCTGAGGCTGAGATGGATGGTGATTTTGAACCTGTTAAGGTTGATTCTGAAGTGAATGTTGAGGTTGAAAATGAAGAGACTAATTCAGGAGTGGTGATTGATACTGTTTCTGACATTCCTGAGGAGTGTGAATCGGTTTATTCTGATTCAGACAGTGATTCAGATACGGAAGCTAGTGTTAATTCTCTTGATGAAGATATTGATCAGTTGCTTGCAGAAGCAGATTTTCTGATGACTAGGAAGTCGTGCATTGCAGATGATGCTTTCACAAAGATTGATTACTCCAGATTCTTTGCAGGAAAGGAAGCTCATTTCGCATTGATGGCCATGACTGACCCACCAAAACCTGTAAGTTCTGCATGTAGTACTGACAATACTAGTGAAAAATATTGTGGTGCTTGTGATAGATTGACTGAGGAGGTTAAACAACTCCGTATTCAACGTGATAGTGCTATCATGAACAGTCAATCTACTCGCAAAGAGTTGAATGCTTTTAACAAAGTATTAGATGGCTACAAAAAGGACATTTCTGACTTGAAAAATACTTTGTCTTTAAAACAATTGGCAATAAACAACTACATTAATGAAATTGAAAACACCAAGTTAGAAATGGCCGCCATTAAATGCTTTGCTGAAAAAGTAAACAAAAAGTTGGAAAGCTACAAGAACGTTGCTTATGTGGTAGACCACATCATTGATGACAAAACAACCAACTATCGGGCTGTACCATCTCCGGTTCTTTTTGAAAACCATAATTGTCACTCAGTGACACCGGAGAGTTCGGTAAAATCTGATTCAGCATCGGAAAATGAATCAAACACTTCAAGTGTTGGTGATCCAAATTCCGATGTTAGACCGATTTTGGGAATCAATGATGAGGGTGTTACTGCTGAAAGTGTTGACTCAGATTCAGAGAGTGATGAGATTGGTTGTAACCAAACTGTTAATGTATGTGATATTCCAAAAGAAAATCACATCATTACTAATGAACCAGTTTCATCATCTCAAATTGTTCCAATGAGAAATGTTCATCATGTGGAAAAGTCTGAGAAGAATGTTGTGAAGAAAGATCTTAATGTGATTAAGAAAGATCTTGAGAGAAATGAGAAAAACGAACAATGTGACAAACCTGTCAAGGTGTTTTATCGGATGGAAGGATCCGATAAGATCATCTCGGACGAGGATTTTCCAATTAAAAATGCCAATTATGCTAAAATTGAAAAGATTTGGCAAGAAAGTACTATTTGGTTCCCTAAACATGAGAGAACAAATGAAATTCCACCAGCTTTGTTGAAAAAGTTGTACTTGGATGTTCCTCAAGAACCAAAGGTCCATGTCACAGAGTTTGTTAAACCCAAAAACAGAGCTAATGGTTTCAATGAGCCTACTTACTCAAAAGGGCCACTCCCTGAGAGTTTAAGGAAGCAACAGTATAATGATCAATATCCTGTTAGATCATTTGCTCAACCAAATGCTCCTAATGTTTTTGAAGAGTACCGTGCGTGCTTTAAATGTGGGGAACGCGGGCATTTACTTGCTCAGTGCCCATATGTAAGGCACAAGAGGCACGAAGTGGAAGTGAGGAATTCTATGCGAAAGCCGATTGATCATTATGTGCCACCTCATAGGAGAGTTGTTCCTCAACAACCACAACAGTTTTATAATCAAAACCATTTTCAAATGAGGAACACTCATCCAATGCATTTTGATAGAAGAAATCGGATTGCCATGGAAAACTCGTGGAGGAAGCCTGTGGTGAACTCAACGTTTGATAGACAAAAGGTTCCACCAAAACCAATTGTCAAATCAAATGTTGGACCTAAGTCTGTTAAATCAGATAAGGTTACCAAGAAAGTTACTTTTGCTAACAATGTTCAGAAACCGACTGAGAACCCAAAGTCTCAGATTCGTATCCTGAAAAGGACTGAACAATCTTGGACACCCAATGGTACTCCAGGAGCCTCATCTTCAAAGGTTAATGAACGACATGAAACTGTTTTGAGCAATCAGAAAAAGATTGATCAAAAAGTTGGTAAAAATGTTTGTGAAAATGTCATTGTGAAACCTGATGTTGAAAGACCCAAGACTCAGGCTTGGGTCCCCCGAAAGCACTAAATGATTTACTTTTTGTGTGCAGGGAGCTTCAGCTGGCCCTATTAGCAGTCTTTGGATTGTTGATAGTGGAGCTTCAGGCCACATGACAGGGGATCTTGCGTTGCTGTTCGACGTGAAGAACATCAATGGAGGGTATGTAGCGTTTGCGGGAAACAAAGGCGGATATATCACGATGGAAGGGAGTGTGAGCAATGGGATAGTGAGTTTTGAGCGGATATCGTATGTAAAGCAGATAGACTACAATCTGTTGAGTGTCAGTCAAATTTGTGACAAGAAATTTACTGTGCATTTTGATGACAAATCCTGCTATATCTTGAAACCGGGCTTTACAATTCCTAAAGAGTGGATAATGTTGAAGGCACCTCGCGTCAACAATCTATACATTCTTGATATGTCCAAGGCGATGACATCACAAGGGCAAATAACATGCTTTTTGTCCAAGGCGACTGAGAAAGAATCGATAATGTGGCACCGAAGAATGGGGCACATTCATCTGAAGAAAATGAATCAACTTGTGAGGAATGGACTTGTCGAGGGAGTAAATGTGAAACATTTCCATTTGAATGACAAGTGTGTGAGTTGTAAAAAGGGGAAGCAGCACAAACAGTCCCACAAAGTGAAAAAGGTTAACTCTGTTGAGATGCCACTAGAGCGATTGCACATGGATCTTTTCGGACCGGTCAAGCGTCATAGTCATCTTGGAGAGCTTTACTGTTTAGTCGTCACTGACGATTACTCAAGATTTTCATGGGTGATGTGTTTGCAGAATAAAAGCGACACTTTTATGAATCTAAAAGTTCTGTTCACTCGATTGGAGAATCTCTATAATGTGAAGATAAAGAGGATTCGGAGTGACAATGGGACGGAGTTCAAAAATGCAAAGATGGATGAACTTTGTGAAAACAAAGGGATACATCATGAATATTCGGCTCCGTACACCCCTCAACAGAACGGTGTTGCTGAACGAAAGAATAGGACTCTAATTGAAGCGGCTAGAACTATGCTTGCTGATTCAAATCTTCCAGTAATGTTCTGGAATGAGGCGATTTATGCAGCAAATTACACATTAAATCGGGTTCTAACAGTGAAGAAGTTTGGCAAAACATCTTATGAGCTGTTACACCGAAGGAAGCCGAACTTAGAGTATCTAGAACCTTTCGGGGCGCCTTGCACTATGTTGAATCCAAGCGAAAAGTTTAGTCCTAAAGCCGAGGAGGGTTACTTTGTTGGATATGCAACCCCACTCAAACGGGTATACAACAAGCGAACTCGTCGTGTGGAAGACTGGGCTAACGTGGAAGTTCAACGATATACTCAAAATATTCAAGGCACGGGTCCTGATTGGATGTTTGATTACAAAGATTTCTTTGAATCATTCAATCTAGATAGCTTGGTTGAAGAAGCTGTTATTCGATTACTTTACGAGTGTGAAAATGCAACAACTTCACCGTTAGTGCGTCCGATCACCGTGAACCCCCTACCAGCTTCTAATGATACCAATGCTCCTATACAAGAAGAAGAGATTTTTCAAGAGGCTTCAACTTCATTAGACACTTCAGAATCTGAAGATGAACAATTTGAAGAAGCTATTCTTGATCAAGTTGAAGAACAGGAGGCACCGCCAGTGAACCCAACTCCAACTTCTGATGTGGCTTCATCATCAAATACGGGTCATGATCTGGATGCTGTAGAGAACTTGACCGTTCAGACGGGAGTGCAAGTACCTGATTATCCGGAATCTCGGATACATCGTATTCACCCGCTGGAGCAAGTTATCGGTGATCCTGGAAGTAGTGTTATGACCAGAGGGCAGCTTAAAAGCGTTAATACGCCAGAGAGTTTTGGTGCTTTAGCTTTATATGCCAAAATTCAACAATCTGGTAGTCAAAATGATTGGTCGTTTGCGTGTTATGTGTCGCAGGTAGAGCCAAGGACATACAAGGACGCTTTGAAGGATGATGCCTGGGTGGAAGCTATGCAGGAGGAGTTATTACAATTCCAGAAATTAGGAGTGTGGACGCTCACGGATTTGCCGCCGGATAGGAAGAAGATTGGCACCAAATGGGTGTTTAAGTGTAAGAAGGATGATCGTGGGGTAATTGTTCGGAACAAAGCCAGATTGGTCGTGCAGGGTTTCCATCAAATCGAAGGGATTGATTATAATGAGATCTATGCACCGGTAGCACGAATCGAAGCTATTCGGATGTTCCTCGCGTTTGCTTCTTATAAGAAATTCAAAGTTTACCAGATGGACGTGAAAAGCGCATTTCTGTACGGGAAAGTCAAGGAAGAGGTGTATGTCGGGCAGCCACCAGGCTTTGAGGACCCAATCCACCGGGATAAGGTCTATGTGTTGAACAAAGCTCTTTATGGCTTGCACCAGGCTCCGAGGCAGTGGTACGAGGAGCTAAGTACATACCTCATCAACAAAGGATTTAAGCGCGGCCTCGTCGATTGCACCCTCTTTACGAAAAAGACGGGAGATGACTTGCTTCTAGTACAGATATACGTTGATGATATAATATTTGGTTCAACTAACGAGCTTTTATGCAGGGATTTTGAATCTGTCATGCAGGAAAAGTTCGAAATGAGCGCAATGGGGGAGATGCAGTTTTTCCTAGGCTTGCAGGTGGACCAAAGACCCGACGGGATCTTCATTCACCAGACAAAATATGTCTCCGACATCTTGAGCCGGTTCCAGATGGAGGACTCAAAGCCAATGGATACCCCGATTCAACCCAATCACGGGATTGGAGTGGACGCTAAGGGGGAGCTGACTGATCCTTTTACATACAGAGCAATCATCGGATCTCTGATGTATTTGACGGCGTCTCGACCAGATATTATGTACGCAACGTGTCTCTGTGCCCGCTATCAATCGAAGCCGAAACAAAGTCATCTGACGGCGGTCAAGCGTATCCTTCGATATCTGAAGGGTTGTCCTTCAAAAGGACTTTGGTACCCTAATGATGATAATTTTGATTTCATATCTTTTAGTGATGCAGATTGGGGCGGCTGTGACAAAGATAGCAAATCTACTACAGCTGGTTGCCAGTTTTTCGGGAGCAGGTTAATCACCTGGCAATGCAAGAAACAGACTTCCGTAGCACAATCTACTTGTGAAGCCGAGTACATTGCAGCCTCGAGTTGCTGTTCGCAAGTACTTTGGATTCAACAACAAATGGTGGATTACGGTTTGCAGTTTCTAAAAACTCCTATTTACTGTGACAACGAAGCCGCAATAGCATTAACTAAAAATTCGGAAAATCATTCTAAAGCGAAACACATCCGGATCAAATATCATTTTATCCGCGATTGTTACGCTAAGGAATTGATTGATATGATCAAAATACATACTGACTACCAACGTGCAGATCTGTTTACTAAAGCTTTTGACCGTTCACGCTTTGAATATCTTTTAAAAGTAAACAATATAAAGGAAAAACAGGACTAATCGGCACCTCGGTTTATCGCTTTTTAGTTTTTAGGTTTTATATTTTGCTAATTGGGAATTTCTCTTTGCTAATTGGGAATTTCTCTTTACTTTCGTAATCCTCAAAGAAGTTGATGCTTTCAAGGGGATTGTTTAATCCTCAAAGAAGTTGATGCTTTCGAGTGGATTGTTTCTTTTAAATTCTGTTTTTGTTTTGTTTTCAGAAAAATGAAAATCCAAAAATATGTTCTTTATTTTAGGGGGAGACATTTTATCAGAAAAGCCAAAAACATTATAAAATTCAAAAAGACCTAAAAATTAGAAAATCAAAAATGATTTCCTGGTAAAACAGAGGAAATGATAGTACATCAGTGGGAATCTGACACAGGCTAAAGAATTGTATAGTTTATGAGGCGTGTGTTGATTACGTGTGATATGCTGATAGGCTTCGTAGACTAAATATTGCGTGCATTAGTGATACAAACATAACGAACTACGCGTTCGTGGCTGAACACCTCATGGGCATATGGTCTTAGTACCGTAATTTCGTTTGATAGGATTGCCAAAATCTGAGGTTTCGGGTCGTTATGTTATAGTTATCCGGGATATTCTGATAAACTTTTGTCGTATTGATTTACGGACCTAGTTTTATCAGAATATTTGCTAAAAAGAGCTTAATTGCCAAAACCGGAAGTTACCGAATTGAGGAACTTTATGTTTTAATTGATCATAGATCATTATTACATCGTATTAATCATCTGATGCAAATCAGTGATTAATATCAGCCTCAACCTAGTGTATACGCACATGTTACTCTGCTGCATTCATTTGCTGACCTGTACACCTCTGTGCTATATACTTTGTAACTTTTACGGATAACTCTGGCATAATCACGCGTTACGACGAAGCTTTGTGCAATTACTTGATACGGGAGTATGTCGTGTGTGTGGGCACCACATCGTGTTAGTCTAATACACTTAACTCGTATCATTTTTAAAGCATTGCGTAATTGTTTGCATGTGAGCTTACGTGGATCACAATATCAGCAATTGCCGTATCACATACTGTTTCTAATGATAATATTAAACAAAAAGATCAACGCTGTGCTCAGATTTCTCAGAAAACTGATATGATCCTCTGACCGGATTTCAAAAATTGTTTATTGTTTTTCATTTACTTTGATGCATTTTATTTGTTGCAATTTACTTTTCATGTCAAAAAGATACAAAATCCAAAAAGATTTTAGGTGTGTTTTGACAAAATTTCAGAAAATCCAAAACTTTTTGCATTTCTGCTTTATTTTTGATAACCGGGGATGCTTGATAGTCAATTTATGAGATTTGACAACACCATCTGGGCTTTGTATCATTTTAAAAGTGAAAATTTGTGTTTTGGAAGCTTAACGGATTGGAAAAATGTTGAACGGGATTCGAATTTGTAATTTGGTAAATTTTTCAAAAGTGCCATTTTACATTCGCCCTTAATTGGGACGAATGTGGCCTTTTTGTTTTACCTTCGACCATTCCAGTTTTGGGCGAATGTGGCTTTTATCCACATTTCACATTCGGGTAGAAGCATTTCACCTTCGGGTCTTTAATTAGGGGCGAAGGTGGAAAGTATCTTCATTCGACCGAACTAAATGGGCGAAGGTGGCAGCCTATAAATAAGCCAACACAGGTTCGGCCAAACACTTCTCAGTTTTTCAAAATTTCCTTCGATACCAAGACCTTGTTGCTTTTGATTCCTTTGCTTGTGTGTTTTGATCCCTGCTTATTACTGATCATTTTCATCTAATTGTTACAGGTAATGGACTTGAAATGATCCCGTAATCGTTGATTTACTAAACGGACCTAGGGTTTAGGAGTTTGGGATTTTCAGTGACTTTTAGTGTTTGATTTTGATAGGCATTCATCCCACATCAGTTTTAGGGGGAGAATGTGTATGGAATTAGGATATAAACAAGTTTTTAGCCACTGATTGATCTATAAAATGATATAAACCCTAATTTCTTTTTAAAACTGTTGTAGAATGAATGTTAATTGAAATTGATGAATGGCGATGCTTAATCGGTCATTTTAGGATAGATTTCAATCAAAATCAAGGCCTGAAAACATGATTTGAAAATTTTTGAATTTTGGGGTTTAACCAGGTTTTACCTTCGGGTCTTCGTATGGACGAAGGTGAACTTGGACGGACGAAGGAGTCTTGAAACGGGCGAATGTATCATTTTTATCAAAATCTTTATACATTCGACCATAATTTTACACCTTCGGCCAAAAGAATCTACATTCGACCAATTAATTTGGGCGAATGTGAAATTTGAAAACCTAAAAATTTGAAATTTTGACGATTTTGTGTTTTGACGTTTTATTTTGATTTTACATTCCAGATGGCTGAAGAACAATCAACTGCTGATATTCCTGTGGATACTACAGTGACTGATCCTATTCCAGAAACAGTGCCAGAAGAAGGATCATCAAGCAGTAGCAAATGGCCGTTTGAGAAGACCCACAACTGTTGTGCATATCTTGGTGATGTAGAGAAGAATGTAGAATTCACTGAGATTATCAAATTTCTGAAGAGATGTAGAGTGGTTTATGCATTGGCAACACCAACTATTATCTACAAGGATATAGTTGAGGACTTTTACAATAATGCCAAATATGATTACTTTGATAATCAGACTATCATCCGAAGTAAAATCCAGGGAATGGAGATGTTCATCACTGAAGCAGATATCAGAGAAGCTCTCCAGATTCAATTTGAAACAAGTGAGGATCCAAGAGAACTTTCCTGGACTGAGCAGAAGGCATGTTTTCTAAGAATGAAATACAAAGGACCGATTACGGATGGTTCTATGTATAAAAGCAAGCTGAGCGTGCAGTTCAAGTATTTTGCTCACGTCATTCTAATAGTATTTGGATGTGTTAGTGGGGGTTATGACGTGATGAGGAAAAGTTTGAGCTCGTTAATGGTTGCATTGACTCTCAATAAACCATTTAACGTTGCTGGGATGATCTTAGACCACATGTTGGAGATGTTGAAGGGATTGAAGAAGAAATACTTCATGCTTTATCCAAGATTTCTTATGATGATTTTTGATCACAAGTATCCAAACTTGAAGAAGGATCCAACACAGATACTTAATATGGATCATATGAATGTGAGAACCTTAGCAAGAATGAAGGGTTATAAAGGTGTACCTGAAAATGAGAGACCACCTTACAGAAGGTTATTTGGAGCCTTGGCTAGAGAGGATTACAATGATCCAGGGAAGAACACAGCAAGGCATCCAGACAGTGATAGTGATAATGATGATCCACTTGTTTATGCTGATGCAAGCACGAAACGGAAAAGGCAGGTTGTCAATCCCGGAGCCAAAGGGAAGGGCAAGGGAAAGGCAGATCAGGGAACTTCAAAACAACAAGCAGTGAGGAAGAAGACTACTGCAAAGAAGGGCACAAGTTTAGTAGATGAGGAGTCTGTTGATTCTGAGGAGACAGAAACTGAAGAACAATGGGATTCGGATGCTGAGAATGTCCAGACTACCAAACAAAAGGCCACTTTGGTTGGTGAGTCTGAATCTCTGAACAAATCAATAGAAGAAGCTAATAAGGGTAAGCAATCTATTGATGCTGTAGATGAAGTTTTGACTGTTAATCTGGATGAGTTGAATGAAGGAGAAACAGTTGTTGTGAATTTGCCCAAGCCCAAACACAAGTCTATGGCTAAGAAGACAAGCACTAAGCAACTCAGAGAGAAGGAGTTGAACTTATTGTTGAAAGGAAAGAGATTACCGGATGCTGGAACATCATCTAAACAATCTTCACCAGCTGCAAAGAAACAAAAGACTAAGGAGGCTACAACATTACCAGTGGAGCAGTTCAATATTGCACTGGATAATGTTCTGAATATGTTTACTAAGCCTCAGAAGGGAAAAGAAGTTGAAGTTGAGCCATCTAAGTCAAAGTCCAAATCGAAGAAAGTCACTGTGGATGATGAAGTGATGAAGCAGATGAACAAAAGAATGGACGATATGATGAAGATGCTTGTGGCTCAACAGTCTGAGATTGCCAAGTTTAAGATGAATGAAGAGAAAATGCTTCAGATCGTTGTTGCTTCTAAAACTAATCAAGATGAAATAGATGAGAAGGTAAAGAAGCTTGAAGCAAAGAATCAGAAGCTTGAAGGTAAAGTTCTTAGAAATAAGAACAGATACAAGGCAATTAAAGAAGATAACAAAGAGCTAAGGGCTGAAAACAAACGCCTTAGTGATCTGATTGATGACTTGTACAACATAGCACCCAAGCTGAAGGAGGGTGAAGAAGATGCAGAGAAAGAAGTTGAACAAGTAGATTTTGAACCATCTGAATCTGATAAAGAGGAGGATGAGGATGATGAGGATGAAGAATCGGATAAGAGTGATGATGAAGGTGATAATAATGATGATGATGATGATGTTGAAGGTTCAGGGAGTCAAAAGGATGATGATGGTAGTAGCAGTGATGACGATGATGGAGGAGATGATATTGCTAAATTCACATTTGAGAAGAGACCACCTTCTAAGAAGAAGAAAGACACAGGTGAGTCTAGTTCGAAGAAAAAGGGAGAGAATGTAGATGATGAGACTGTGTTTTGGAATGAAAAGGTGAGGTCGTTATCTGATGATGCAAAACAAGTTTACAAAGACATGTTAGAGAAGAGAGAGTGGACTATTGAGTTCACAGGTCGTTTTGCAGAAATATTCCAAACAGATGATATGAGATATGAGTTGGAATATAACGATCCTGATCTTGAAGAAGGGGAAGTACCTGCGTCTGTAGCAAAGGAGATACTGGATGGTCTTGCTCAGAGAGTAGGGAAAACTTTTGAAGAGTTCATTATTGATGAGTCGATTCCACCTATTCCTGAAAAGGATGTTGGAACTCACTCTGATGATAAAGAAACCCCTGAGTTTGAGGAAGTTGAGATTGAGGATATTACACATGAGGAATATCCACAGTACTTCAGACAAAATGATGAAGACGTGGTGTTTCCTGATTTTACAGAAAGGCATAATACATCTGCAAAGAAAAAGGCAAGAAAAAGAAGTGCTGAGTTTGTTGAAAAAGTACTTGGAGCTGATTTGCCTGAATCTTCAAATAAGTCTGATGAGTTGAAAGAGTATTTGAAGAAACTAAGACTTATGGATGAAAACCGACCAAAGCCCGAAGCTCAAGGAAACTTCTATAGGTTTCATAATGCAAAGTTCAGAGGGAGAGCTCTTGGGTGGACATACTTGAGCAGGCTGAAGTGCTTAGCTGCTAAGTGGGAATCAGGAATCTTGTATTTCTACAGATTCATTGATTTGCTAACTCTACCGTACTGGGCGGTTAGAGATTTATGCAGATTCCCTATGTCTGGTGCTTCAGTGAATAATACTCATGTTGGTTGGTGTGCAGACAAATTGGTTTGGGAGAGTAGGACGAGATGGAATAGATTCAAGCCACAGTATCCCCGGAGGAAAGTTCACAGGGATACTGATCCACGAACCAAGTTGAAAAGGGTTACCTTGATATACAAGGCACCTGAAGTTATGAGGAAGATTCCTTTGATGCCTATGCCTCAACACTTCAGTGCTGACTTCATATTTTGGTATTATGATTGGAGGAAGGCAGAAGCGGTGATTGTGTTGAGAGATGGAAAGGATAAATACAAGCATGTGCATGTATTTGATCCTATGTGGCTAATCAATTGCACCTTCGAAGACATCATCATGTTATTCTATAATCCGATTCATCATGAGCCAAACGATGCAGATCAAGCAAGGAAATACACACAAGTTGTGGGTGTTTGCTTTGCTTATGACATTAACGCTGGAAGTAATTTGGAAGGGAAACTTGGCAAGAAGGTTAAGATGGCGAATGTGTCGAAACCGGTAAAGAGAAAGTTAGAGCCGGAAATGACGAAAGAGCAGAAAAGTATTCTGAGAATCAAGCTGTTGAATAAAGCCATGGATGAAGATAGGAAAAGATCTAATCAATAGTCGAGGGGGAGTTTGTAGATGCCGTTTTGCGACTAATGATTAGATACTAACATGTGTTAATGGGCGAATGAGAATCAGAAGGGGCGAAGGAGACTGAGAGTGGGCGAAGGAAGCTTTAATATGGACGAAGGAAGATCAGGAATGCACAGAAGAACACATTCGACCAGTGTTACTGGGCGAATGTGGAACACTGTTACATTCGACCACTCACTTTGGGCGAATGTGCAGAGGCTATAAATAGAAATTGGTTTTTTTGTAATGTATAACGAGTCATAGAGAGTGTGTGTTTTGTGTGTGTGTTCCTGAGAGGTTTAAGATTGTCTGTTTGAGGTCTAGATTAACTGTATTGAATCTGTAAGAGTTTATTTGAACAAGTTAATCTATGAAAAGCTTTAAAATGATCTTGATTGTGTTTTGATTGAGTTTACTTCAGTTTGTTCTAAGCTAGGGTTTCCGCACCTGGTTTAGCAACTTGTATGATCGTATAATCCTGTGTTTTTGTCAAATCCCGTCCTCTACAGCAAGAGGCAGGATTACCCCCATGGGGGTACAAATCTGCGAATCCAAGAGCTGTTGGGCTCAAGATAAAAGGCCCCCGAAGGAGCAATCGTACCAAACCAGTGGTGAGGTACAGCCCCCTCCTCGCAGACCTACGTATTAAGGGATTTGTTGAAGAAACAAAGCGTATAACAGCAAAGACAAAACAGGGGAGGACTAAATGTGTATCCGTTATAGCCGAAAAGGTGAGTAATAGTGACGCCTTACCAGTTTCGGATGCTGACAGTGGTCATGAGACCTCCACCATGGAGGATGACGGTCAGGGGGCAAGTGAAAACAGGGGCGTGGTGGATGCGGTTATGCTGGAAACCCAACAGATAAACCAATCCACCTGTAACTCTCCTTCGGCAGGTATGAACTCTGTCCAGCATTTAGCTAGTCCGTCTTGTAGTACTGCTGCTGATCATGTTAACAATGTTTGGGATATACACACACAAACGGGTATGACCTTTGCCGATAGAATTAAAGCTAACCGGGAGACGGATGGTGAAAAACTTGAATTTATCCCCCCAATTATAACTTCGTAGCGTAAATGTCGGGTTGTTTTCACCAATGAAGACATGAATTTATCGGCAAAGGCTTTTCCTTTGTATCTGTACGGCTACTTCTTGGGCACTTCTATGGATTTCAATAAGGTTAATCTTAGTTTGAAAAGGTTATGGAAGGCCTATGATGTTAGCGAAATTTCTAAGAACTCGTCTGGTTTTTTCTTCATCAAATTTAGCAGTGAAATGGGCATGACTGGGGTTCTTGAAAATGGCCCATGGTTGGTAAATATTATCCCTATTATCTTAAACAGATGGGAACCAGGGTTATGTCTAAAACAGGAGGAACTGCAAACTATTCCTCTTTGGGTTACGGTACATGATGTCCCTATGGAACTATGGACAAAAAGGGGTATGAGCCTAATGTTTAGTGGAGTTGGCGAACCTTTGTTAATGGACAGAGTGACACAAGCTAGAGTAGCTAGCAAATCTGGGAAAATGGGCTATGCTCGAGTTTTAGTGAATGCAAAAGTTGAGCTAAAACTCCCAAGTGAGGTTGAGGTGGAATATCCCATTAAGCCCAATGGAGAGGTCCCTGTTGGGGTCCTAAGTGTCTCCTACCAGTGGAAACCCCATATTTATAATCATTGTATGATTTTCGGGCATTCAACGAAGTTGTGTAAAATTAGGCCGAGAACAGAAGCTGAATTGGCTGCAGCCAATAAAACTTCTGCTGCAAAAGTGGTTCCAAAAACGAATGTTACAGAGCCGAACATAACTGGGGTAAAAGATAATATTGTTAAATCTAGTGTTCCGAACAAGACGACTAATGTTAAACAGGTTACTAACAATATAGATGGTGAAGGGTTCACGCAGATTACTCGAAAAAACAAGCAGTCCCAACAGAAGTCAAAACGGGTCCCTGCTAAAACGCTGAAGCCAGAGAAAACACAGCAGCCTGATACGGCTGCCAGGACGGTGAAAACTGTCCCTATTCCAAGTGCGAAGGGTTTCCAAAAGGGTGAGTCTAGTGGGGTTAGGAAATCAGGGTCGAGCTTTAATTTTGCTCGTGCTATTCAAGGTGCTAATGGTCAGAAATCGAGTAATGTGAATGCGCCTCAAAAAGCTGTTTTAAAACATCCTGAGCCTTTGTGTAATAACCGGTTTTCTGTTTTGGATCTTGAAGCATCAGCAAAAGCGAATACTTTGATTGGGGACCCGATTAATTTATATCCGGATGATAGTGGCATTGGGGAAATCTGCACCATGAATAAGCAACAAGTCATTGATCCGGGACGGATCATCCCGAGGTGGCCAGATCCTAAGCCGGCAACCGGTATGGTGGAGACCATGTTCAACAACATCATTGAGTACTCGGACTCGGAATGCTCCGATTAAGATTATGACATCACCGAGGACCAACGTCGCGCAATACGCAGGGCCATAGTTAAAAACAGGTGCGTTAAGCATGAGGTTACTGTTAATTGGTCGTAAGGCGAGTGGGAATATTTCAGGGACCAATGTGACATCCTTGGGCTTGACCCGGATTGTTTAATCGAAAACGTGGGTGAAGATACGAGCGGTACGGCTCAATTTTTTACTCGTCAAATGAAATTGGGTAAGTATTTTGACCCGGTTGTGGCTCGTCCCCCTCCTCGCAAATAAGCATGTCTGTGTTCAGATCGGTTAGGGTGGTGATTGGGCGAGTTGTTCTAATTTTGCTGCTGTTGTTTGGTCCTCTGTTGTCCGTTACAAAACTGCTTATTTTCGGGTCCTTTTCTATGCTTCTTTTTGGTAAATTGTCCGAGCTGCCTGGTTTTTTTCGGACGGATCTTGGGTCGTATGGGAGGAATCTGGTATGGCTGTTTAATTGGCCCAACGATTGGTTTGTTTGGTGTGTAGGTGGGATACATAGCTGGATTAATATTGGGCCTGGTGGGTTTTTTTCTGTCTAGCCGAGAAGTCAGGCCAATAAGTTGAGCAGGCCCAAAACCTATTATTCCAGCAATTTACCTTCCTTCCAGGTCCATGTTACTGCTGCTTTTGTTTTGTTGGATGACCAGCCGAGTCCAAGGCCCATTCAAATGGGAGTTTTTTCTTTTTTGAAGCCATAGTGAAGGCCCACTTTGGGATGGGTTTTTATTTGTGCTAGTTGGTTCGGTTTTGTTTTAGTGTTATGTGTTAGTCTATTAGTATTGTATTGGGTAGAAATGTATATTTTTCCTACTAGGTCGGTTTAAGGTTTAGTAGGTGTAGTATGTATTTCTCGTTATAGAGGTTCCCGGAGTCTGTTCCGAGGGTGTCCTCTTTTAGGAGTTCTCAGGGGGGGGGGGGTTATGCCCCCTTAAAACCTGTACAATCACCTTTTGGGAATATATTTGCCGGGCAATGCCCATTACCCAAAAAAAACCCTAAACCCTAAACCCTAAAACCCTAAACCCTAAACCCTAAACCCGAGGTTGCTGAAACCTTGATGCTGTTCGTTCCTCTAATCGAGAACATAATCAAATTAAAGGTAAAATCGATCAGAAGCGATCAGGGAACGGAATTCAAGAATCAAAGCTTCGTGTCATTCTGTAGCAGCAAAGGAATTCATCTTCAATACAGTGCTACGAGGACTCCTCAACAGAACGGAGTGGTTGAAAGGAAGAATCACACACTTATTGAAGCTGCCAGAACCATGCTCATTGACTCAAAGTTGCTGATCATCTTCTGGGCAGAAGCTGTGAATACCACCTGTTATGTATTAAACAGAGTCTTGATAGTCAAGCCGCATGGGAAAACTGCTTATGAATTGCTCTTCAAAAGGAAACCACTCATCGATTACTTCAGACCTTTCGGATGTTCATGCACTCTTTTTAACAACTATGAGAACATAATGAAGTTCCATGCCGTAGGAGATGAATGCTTCTTCATTGGTTACTCATCAAGTCAAGAAGCTTATAGAGTATACAACTACCAAAATGGTCTTTGAATCATTCTATGTTGATTGGCAGGAATCCAACATCACTAATACTGGAAATGGTCCTGATTGGTTCTTTGATGTGGACGTTGTTTTCAACAATTTCAACATACCTGAGAATCAAGCCATTGAGAATCAAGCAACTGATCCCTCTCGTTTTGAAGAGATTCTCTACTCTTCTGAAGATGATGTTGCTCCTTTCACCACCCGCTTTTTTTTCCACTAGTAGCTGATCCAATCTTACTTTCTCAACCCATAAATGGTGATACAACTGCTAAAAACTCACAATCCTCTGAAAGCACTACAACTGCAGGAGAAACATCTTCAATTCAGCAGTCTGTAAATGATCCATCCAGCTCCTCAGGCCCTGGAGATCACCTTTCAAATCTACCTCCACGGGTTCAAGAAGAGCAGAACATGGGATCCAAGTCTTCAAAGAATCATCCAATTGAAAACATCATCGGACCAATCACTGAAGGTGTCCTTACAAGAAATCAGGCATACAAGCTTAACACTGCTCTCTCAGCTTCTTATCACAAACAATACCTTTCAGTATCGAAGACACTGTCAGAGATTCAAGTTGGGTAGAGGCTATGCAAGAAGAGCTTTTTCAATTTAGAAAACTCAAGGTTTGGGAACTAGTGGACCTATCGGAAGGAAAATATCCGATAGGAACAAGATGGGTTTTTTCGCAACAAAATGGATGAACGTGGTGTGGTAATAAAGAACAAGGCTCGTCTGGTGGTTCAAGGTTTTCGCCAACATGAAGGAATTGACTATGAAGAAGTCTTTTCTCCAGTTGCCCGACTTGAAGCCATTCGCATTTTCTTAGCTTATGCAACATACAAGAACTTCAAAGTCTTTCAGATGGATGTGAAGAGTGCGTTCTTATATGGGAATATCAAAGAGGAAGTTGATGTGTGTCAGCTACCAGGTTTCGAGGACCCTCACTATCCAAACAGATACTACAAACTGGACAAAGCTCTCTATGGTCTCCATCAAGCTCCTAGGGCTTGGTATGAGACTTTGTCTTCGTATCTGTTGCAAAATGGATACACCAGAGGGAAAATCGACATGACCCTGTTCACCAAAGAAGTCAACAAACACTCCATACTAGTCCAGATTTACGTAGATGACATTATCTTATGTTTAACTGATGAAAATTTATGCAGGGAATTTGAAAGCATCATGAAGTCTCAATTTGAAATGAGTATGATGGGGGAACTATCATTTTTCTTAGGTCTGGAGGTCCAACAGAAGGAAGATGGAATTCTCATTCATCAGGCTAAATACACGAGAGACATTTTGGCAAAATACAACCTGTCAGACTGCAAACCATCCAATACTCCTTTTGCGGCTCAAACCACTCTTGTACCAGATCTTCAAGGACTATCAGTAAATCCCCATACATATCTTCAAGGACTATTTGTGCTCGTTTTCAATCCAATCCCAAGCAATCTCATGAAACTGCAGTCAAAAGAATCTTCCGCTACCTCAAAGGAACACCAAAACTTGGTTTATGGTATCCTAAGAGTGATAATTTTGATTTATTTGCTTACTCTGATAGTGATCATGCAGGTTGCGGGATTGATAGAAAATCTGTCTCTGGTGGTTGTCAATTTTTGGGGAATTGGCTTGTATCTTGGCAGAGCAAGAAGCAGACAACGGTGTCTATCTCCACTGCTCAGGCTGAGTACACTGCCACGTCCAGTTGTTCCTGTCAAGTGTTGTGGATACAAAATCAACTGTTGGATTACGGTTTGAATGTCATGAGAACTCCCATTTTCATTGATAATGATGCTTGTCATGACATCGTGAAGAATCCAATCGACCATTCTAAAACTAAACATATTGAGATTCAGATTCACTCCATTCACGATGCCCACGATAAAGGATATATACAGGTGTTACCAATCGATACTGCTGATCAAAAGGCAGATATCTTTACAAAGGCTTTTGACAAAACCCATTTCCACTAATTGGTAACATGGCTGGAAATGATAAATTTTGAATAGTTTAATTAAAAAAATCTTATTTTCATACAAAACAAGATTTTTGGGGGAGAAAGTAAAACCGGTCTATCTCTATTGCAAACTAACAAGAAATGATATGAACTAATCATATTTTGTCAACATGTGAATAGGATCCAGAGGATGTTGCGGCTTCAAGCAATGATGTGTTGGTAGATTCAGTTTTAAATTGAGTAAACTGCTATTAGGTGACTAACAGTAAAGTCTACACGAAAACCTGGATACCCACAGTGTATTAGGTTTGCATAAGCTGAGTCCGGTCATACATAGGTTGAGAGATCAAAAGACACAGAAAATTTTGTGCATATATACTCAAAAGACACCTAAGAGTGCAGGCTACCAATGCGGGGCTAATCAATCAAATGAGCAGCAAAAGACACGCAATGTTAGTGACGTGCAAACATATATAGATAGCTCAACAAGCAATCAAATGATCATCTTCTCTGCTTATGGAAACATAGACCTGAAGCTCTCAGCATCTGATTGACATAATGATCATCTTCTCTGCTTATGGAAACATACACCTGAAGCTCTCATCATTATATCTCAATAAACCTTGAGGGTCGGTAGGCCAATACCTAGCACGAGTGGTGTCCACAAGTTTTCGTCAATATTACCAAAAACATGATAATTTCATCACCAAATGCACGTTGAAAGACAAGATGCATGGATTTAAGTGGACAAATATACCGAAAATTTGTTTTGGGCTGCAGCTATCCAACGAAAAGTTGAAATATGATTTGACAGGTATGGTTAGTATGATAAAACAGTAAAATAGATAATAAATAACAAGCATACCCTGATCACCTTTCATGAGAACTAGATCTCTACCCTCTTTATCCCACCAGGTACTAATCCCAAATAAAACCAAGAAAGGCTCATCGAAAGGGCGAAGCCTTGAAGGACATGCTCGAAGGGCCTTGAGAAAGTTCTCATCCAACTCAGTGTCGGATGGTTCCATTTCGTTTAGAATAGCATCAGGATGCCTCCAAACAGATTTAAAAGGAATGATAGAGTTAGAAACCCAGAAAAACCTCGTCTTCCACACACCAACCGTAGTTACGTGTGAAGAAATAGGATTCATTTCCACTTGAGACGTTTCAAATGTATACCAATCGCCATTTTTGGCCAATTGGAAGAAACGTCTGAACATGAGAAGGGTAGGATCATAACCAAGGGCTCGACACAAAATTTCAAAGTGTAAAACACGGGCCAATCCATGTGGATGAAACTGAGCGAATGAAACCCTATAATATTCAAGAACATTCAACAAAAAGATAGAAAAAGGATGACGAAGGTTCGAAATGATGGCAATAAAGTGCAATAGAACCACTCGCACATTTATTGATCGGATCAGTAAGCCCAGGAGCGACAGGGTTAAATGATAGATCAATATCCCATTCTGCACAGAACGATTCAACCTCTTCCTGTGTAAGGGAAGAATAGCTAACCGCCATGTCCTTCTTAGCGCCCATTGTTGCCTTGAAGGATGATCAGATGAAAAAGATGAAAATAAAACTAACCTGATTGTTGCAAGGTAAGAAACCCTAGAAAGAAAATGAAACCGTCGATAATTGAAAGAGTAAAGTAAAAAGTGTGAAGATTTAATTAAAAGAAAGAAGTTATATAAAAAATAATATAATAAAAAGTAATGATGTTGAGCATTGAAAACTGCCGCCTGAAGACTGACACTTGTCACATAAGGTGTCATTTCAAATTCAAAACCAGAGAACAAACCGCCTGAAACAAAGCAAACTTTCAACCCTTTAACCTTTCAAACGTCCATCAACTTAGCCAAAAAGTTAGACGCCTTTGAACTACGCCACAAAAACCTCTGACTTGGGGGGCTGATGACGTGGGTAGCCTAAAGCAAAATAAAGCTAATAACATTTCGTATTACTGCTTCAAAGGTTGAAGGATACAAAGGTTCCAGAGACGATAAAGCACTGATCAAAAGATGACCTGTCTTGTCATCTGATATCTCGGTCAAAACAAGCAGTTGTCCATATCTCACCTGTTGAGATGCTGCAAAACTCGAACCGCAGGTCCAAAGCCATCCTCGGCTAAAAGTGGTAAGTCTCCAAGTTGCATCATGGATCAAGATGATACTCCTACTCAAAGAAGAAGATGCTCCTTCTATAAATCAGATCGACCAATCTGATCTGATCACATCTTTCCAATATTCCCGCTTACACATCTTCTATTCTCTTTGATCATACACGTGTGAAGATTCCTCAATCACACTAACACTTCTCTTGACTTCATAACTACACTTCTGGCTTTGAGTCTCACTCAAACCAGAATCATAACACTCAAATCACAATAATCTTGAACCTCCTTCTACGTTTTGCAACGTAGGGGACACCACGACCTACGTTAGGCAGATCGGAACCCTTTAACCCTTTTACCCTTCCTTGGACTTTGAACTAACGTTAGACCTATATTTGTTGTAGCAACAGTTAATATTTGTTCTTTTTCTTCTTACAAGTTATTTTATTCTCATTTGAACTCTCCACTATTAATACAATGGAGAGATCTATACATATCAATAAATATCGTAAAAACACTTTAAATATATGTAGCTACTTTGTCAAAAGCCGTGGTAAATAATAGGCTTTTCTTTTTCATCGAATTTCGTAGGAAAATTGTTGGTGGGAAAAAAAAAGTGAAGTTTTCTAGTAGTGATTCACATCATCAACATTAGACCGTCCGTTGTCGCTCAATCTTACCACAGACTTTATCCTATTAAAATAGGACACCTGGGCGCTGACATAGCACTGG
The DNA here is from genome assembly GCA_032199755.1 of Ambrosia artemisiifolia. Lineage (NCBI taxonomy): Eukaryota > Viridiplantae > Streptophyta > Magnoliopsida > Asterales > Asteraceae > Ambrosia > Ambrosia artemisiifolia. The sequence continues at coordinate 138,007 of CM063515.1, forward strand.
CTAAAGTGTCAATATTACTCACTTGATCCTGTTATGGCTCAAGGTGAGCGATCACTTTATCAGGTTTTTTTTGTATTTTTTTTATAAAACATTCTATTGCATCAATATTAAAATAAACATTAAAAATCATAAAATAACGTTACGTTCCATAAAACATCAAACAATTATTTTAAAAACATAAAGTAAATAGTAGAAAGACGACTATATTAGAAATCGTCCTCTCATAGGTCTCCAAGTCTCAACACGTGGGTAGTTATCATTGTGTATGGCTCGGTATTCATTATGAGCCACTTCAATCAACTCTTCATCGTTTAAACCCGGGTTCTCGTTCATCGCAATCATGTAGAAATGCTCAAATATGGTGCACTTCGCCTTCATGGAACAATATTTTCCATATGTCGCGTCAGTTGGACGATGGTTTTCACCCATTTGTTGGTTGAATCGGGTGACAACCGCTCGCCAAAAACTTTGGCTTCACACGAGATGTCCTTGCTCTTGTTGGTGAATATAACAATTCACCAAGGCGAGTTCTTCCTCTACAGTCCACATTGGTGGTCGCACACGGTTTATTGAGGCCGGGATTGGATTTTGATTTGGGTGTTGGTTTGCCATTTTTTATCAAGTGGAAGATTAAAAATATAGATGTTCTTTATTTTATCAACAAGCACTATATATACATAATATTTTACTCAAAATCAAGCAACAATTTAATTAAATTTATTACTTTTGACCGTTAGCTAGCTGCCAACGGTCAAGACTTTTTAAATTTGACTCGATAGCTCACGCGAGCTAGGTCGCTTGGGCTCGTTCACGGCAACGGTCGCTGGCTAGTTATGGGCCGAGCTATCCAGGTTGATCACATTGTGACTCTAAGGTTTTTATGTAGCCATGTTACCTCATTCATGCACCACCTTAATAAGCTCACACCAACCACCATAAGTATGTTAAGAAGAGTTAAAGTTGTATGCAATTCTTGATGACACACCAAGCGCCATATACAATTAATTAACAGTTGCACGTCCTGTATCAACTTTTGTTGGTTGCGATCTTACTTTTTGTAGTTACGTGAAAATTAAATGAATTGATCAATCATTTTCTCATCAATTGTGGGAATGCATGTGATATCATATCTTCTGCCAGAAAGTTGATTTGAGAACTTCATTTATTTTCCTATAAAGTTAGAAACTCATGTATTAGACCTCATTTTATTAAATAATAAATAGTTTATACTTACAATTTATAAAATGATATTTTAAGATAAGATTTATATATCACTTTAATATATTATGTTTGTAACAACTGTTTTTTAAATTAAGAGAGAAAATGCATGTTGGTGAAATATGAGAAGAGAGAAAAAGAATATCCCACTCACAAAATTATGACATTTGACAACGACCAATAACTTTATCAAGTATATAGACGATCAGTTATTGACATCAAATGTTTTTACAAATAAATTATTTAAAATAATAACGAAGCGAAATGAGTTACTAGTTTCAGCATTTTTCTCTAGAAATTATAAACCGAGCATATCATGAATGAAATCGAGTGACTAAATTATGCATTTTCCCTAAAGTTATAACACATGAACAAGTTAGGTTCCATTAGTAAAGTCATAATTGGAGTTAAGAGGTTACTTCTATTAAGATCAAGTGTTCAAGCCTCGTCAAAAATGAATTTAACGTAATATAAACCGTTGAAAAACATAATTATAAAAAGCATGAGACGCCGATCAAGACAAGGGCGAAGACACACACATCATGTCTTTGTTACACTCCATTTGTAAAATTCTTCTAGGTTAATTTATATTTAACAACTAAAACACTAATATTAATACAGGGGATCAAATAAGAAAAAACTTAATGTGAGAAAAAAAAACAAATGACATAATAATAAACATTAAATACTTTACTATTTTTACATTAATTATTATCACCCTAATTAATTGGTCATTAACATTTTGTCTTGCACATTATCAAAATTTGTTCTACACATATCAAAATTCATACTACATATATCAAAAATTATCATACGTTTATCCTACATTATCGTACGTTTATCCTACACATATCGAAATTATCCATCACTTTAATTAGGTTTGCTTTGAAAATATATAACTTAAAAATTAATTATTAGTTTCATTTATTGAACAAGTTTAGTGGGTTACAAAAAGTAAATAATTTATCTAACATTACATACATTTATTATATAGAAGATTTCTATTGGTTAATATTTATTCTTTTTCTTCTTACAAGTTATTTTATTCTCATTTGAACTCCCCACTATTAATACAATGGAGAGATCTATACATATCCATAAATATTGTAAAAACACGTGAAAACAATATAAATTATTTTATTTACCGGTTTATAAATAAAATAAAATCAAATAAAATTGATTGATTAAATGAAATAAACAAATTTCATTTATGTATACAAACTACACATGTATTGGTTATACTAGAAGAGTGTCTACGTTATGTAACGGAAAACACAACCACTATCAGGGTATGCAGGTTCAATCGGTTCAGTTATTATCTTCAAATGATGCCGAAACCGAAGTCACTGGTTATTCGATTTTTATTAGGTAATAAGTTTTCGGTAAATCAGTTTGGTATATTTTGTTAATTTGACAATTTTTTGTTTTGTTTGTTTACTTTTGGTTAAATGAGGTAAAAACATGATAACTGACTTTTAGATAATTTTGTTTTCAGTTAACCGGTTTTTAGTTAATTCAGTTTTTGGTTGATTTCAGTTTGGTTACGTCTTTTGGATCTAAAATTGGTAATCTAATGTTATCAACGAGTCAAAGTCTACAAGCCAAAGTCATCGAGACGATGTCGACGCATAAACCAACATGGGAAGATCGGGAGAAGAACTAATGAGAAGTTCAAGTTGTGGTCGACAAAGATGGTCGAGTTACATAAATATACTTTGTAGACAAAATATATTTATTAGTTTTAGTTAAAATAGATTTTACCATTTACTTGACTCGTTGATAACATTGGACTACCAATTTTAAACCCAACAATTTCCCCCTTAGTCTAATGTTATCAATCTCTTGTATCATCTTCGAAACCGTCAATCTCTACATACTGTGATCATCTAATTTGGCAAAGCTTCAGTCTAAAATTCAGTGCCCAACAACGTCTGTTTTCGATTAACAATTCAATTATTGTTAACCCCTATAAACTGTTAATCACGTAACAAATCAATTTTTTTTAATTAAAAAAACTATATAAATACTATATTCAAATTAAGGAGAATAAAATGTTTATTTTTATAGTGTATTTTTTTTATTTAACAAAAAAAATCAATCTAAGTCCTACCTTTTTAATCTTGTTGGAAGAATCGCCTTATTTCGAGTTCATATATTAATCACATCTTGTTTATTTTGTTACCAAATATAAGCTACAATTCAAAAAAGAGGATCTCGCAGTGTAATCCGAGAATTTGCTTTACGAGGGATGTAAATTGTTAAAGATTTGGAACATGGGAATTCATTTAGCAAGATTAAAAAGGTAGAGACTTAGGTTAATTTGTTGTTAAAATCACAAGGCTGCAAATTGCGATTTACTCTTTTTTTTAATATTAATGTACGATCGCGAGATACTCGGGCTCAGCTCAGTATACGAGTCAAACCTTATCGAGTCCAAGCCGAACTTTAGCCTAAAACAATGCCCGTTTATTTATCAAGCTCGAGCATGGCATGTGAGGCTTATCGAGCCTAATATAATATTAGTTTTACTTAAAAATAAGCTTGTTTACTAAACAAGCTCAAGCTTCGATTATCGAGCTCGCGAACCTAAATGAGCCTTTATTTATATTATTTTTATTTAATAAATTAATTAATAGATAATAAACAAGCCGAGCCCGAGTCGAGCTCGAGAAACTTCCAATGAGCCGAGCTCAAACTTTGAAAACACAGCTCGTACCAAGCCAAGCTTGATCTCTCATAAGTTAATTGAGCTCAAGATTTGGCACCTAAAGGGATATGGTACCAAAACATCAGCAATACCATATCACAAACCTACAATCTGTGCCTAGGTAAACATACTCCGCTCGTTTTACGTCAGCGGAATTGTTAGCGTCCATCAGACAGAGGACGCAGAATCACCCGCCCGTTTTACGTCAGCGGAACAATCAGCGTTCATCAGAACAGAGGACGCACACTTAACCACCCGTTCTACGTCAGCGGAATGGCTAGCGTCCGACTCACAATGTCCTGCTCGTTTTATGTCAGCGGGACAGACATACTACGAACCTTCTTCAGCAAGAAAAACAAAGCTTCGTCAACACAACTAAAAGATGCCTTCTGGGGCAGCCTCAAGACACACACTCCTGCCCCAGGCAACTGTTCCTGACGTTGCAGGCTGCCCGTCAGAGTTCTCAGCCAATCAATGGTTGCGCTCAACCTGACACCCAGAAAGGACGATGACGTGGCAGCTTCCCAGCCAAGATATCTCTGTGACAGAAGACTTTTGCAACCCTCCAACTTGTCTCAGGTTCTAGAAGAAGGATGATTACCCACCGCCCTGGAGTAGCTAGTAGGCGGACACCACATGTCCGCCGCCCGCTAGCGTCCACTCAACGGACGCCACGTGTATTTACGTCAGGACGGTAACATCCTCCTTTCCTCTCTTTTTTTACAAAACCCACTTGCACCATTGGGCTTAGGGACTTGGGCCGGAAACCTAGAGACAGCTCTACCTGGGCCGGGCCCCACTAAGGGTAGAGGACGGGTTGAGAAAGTTGCATGTCGAGGTACTATAAAACGAAGAGTCCCTTCTCCTTTTATTGGCATCCGATATTCATCAACACTTTCATAGAAAAGACTACGAGCACATCGTACTTTTCCAACCTTTGTTTATTTACTAACATTTAGAGGCTTGGCTCTTCTAACTTGTTGTCTCTAAACATCCCTGGTCTTGCTCCTAGACCTACCATGTTTTATAAATACACCTTTTTATAAACACCCCATAGAATCACTACCGAGATCAGCGTTAACACGATGATCTAGGATTCGTGTTTTTTCATTGGCGCCATCCGTGGCCTTACCACAATAAGCAAAAATGACTAGCTCACTAGCTAAAGTCTACTCTCCCTCAGGAGTCGTCCAAGACGTCACGTCAATCATGAGCCAAATTCACCCGAGGGCCATCATGAAGATGACAAAAATAACACCGTCATCAGTCCCCATGCAATCGATTTTGATGCTGAAAACCCACCACCTCCCACCCAGGAGGAGATAGACGCACTCAACAACGATTGGTACAAACGACAAAAACAACTTTTAGACGCCTAACTAGAGCGTCGACGAATAACAGGAAAAGCCATCATGGCTTCAACCTCTAAAAGTGTCGAAAAAACCAGTTGCTACCCATCATGGGGGAGGTCAGGGGAAACCCACAATAGACCAGGCCCATGCAGAGCACAAACGGTTCGACGAAGATGACTACGAAGAAAGTTCATGGGAGGACGACGCCTCAAGGGACTACCGTCGCACCCCATATTATCGCAGAGAACGTCTCAACCATTTTAATAATGACGCAACCACCAACATGTCACTACCATACAGGCCAACGGCATTCGCCGATAAATCCAAGTTCACCAGACGTAAGCACCAATACCACCGAGGCAACGCCTCCCGGCCAACGTCAAGTTATACGACGGCCTCACAGACCCCGACGACCACCTCGGGATTTTTAATCAAGCTGGGGCCGTCATCGGATGGACCCTACCCGTCTGGTGCAATATGTTTGCCCAAACACTCACAAGTGCAGCCCGGATATGGTTTGACAACCTATCCATAGGAAGCATCGACAGCTACGAACATCTGATCGAAAAATTCTTACTCCACTTCAGCCAACAGCGTCATCACAAGCGCAACAAAAGCCAAATTTACCTCTGCAAGCGCAAGGACACCGAACCGCTGGAAGACTTTATCGTGCGGTTCAATAAGGAAGCACTCCAACTAGGAACCAGAGACGCGGCAACTCAAACCTCCTTCCTAGCGAACGTCAATGACGACAACCTACAAAACACCCTTCAGGGTAAAGATGGTATCCCAGAATCCTGGGAAGAGGTCGTCTGAATCTCCAAAATCTACGCTGGAAATTACCAAAAAACAAACCATCAGAACCAGCGTTGAGGCTCAAGCAACAACCGCAATCGCAACAACAACCGATCCTCCGTTTGGAGCCGCATCTCCGGCACCACCGACGAAGGAAGATACTCACCTTCTGGCGACACAAGAAATATAATAGGCAGCAAACAAACACGCGATCAGGGCAACAGCGGCCGCCGAAATCAAGACTGGACGCCCCTCACTAAAACACCATCCCAGGTATTAGCTCATGTCCTGTCAAACGGAGAAGTTGCGTTTAAACTCCCAAAACCCATGGGAAATAAACGCAAAAACGCCGATAACACCAGATTTTGTGACTTCCACAAAGACGTGGGTCGCGATACCGACAGTTGTTACAGCCCCAAAATGGAGATAGAGGCTGCCCTCCGTTCCGGCAAGCTAACCAACCTTGTCAAAAACGTGCGTGCAGGCACACGTAAAACCGAAGAAACTCCAAAATCAATCAAGGACATCAAAACACATCATGTCCAAGGCGCCTACTCAAGACAGTGTCATATGACACAACGTAACAAGCGCAAATTCAACCCAGCCAGCGTCGCTACAACATCTCAACCAGCAGACGCTGAAAACAATACTCATTGGAAAGAGGCCCAAGTCATCCTCCCAACAGTACTGGGAGGAGCAAACTCAACAACACCACTCATCATCACAATCCTGTTTGGTCACTATCGCACATAGAAAATGATGTGCGACAGCGGAAGCAGCTTCAACATTATGTACCAACAATGCTTCGACCAACTTGATGACGAGGATCAAGCGCGTCTCCAGCCAGACGCACCCATCGCCGGTTTCTTCAACGAGGTCATTCACCCCCTCGGCAAGTTTGACTTCACCGTCACCCTTGACGATGGGATCCATACACGCTCGGAGACGTGCACATTCCACGTCATCCTAGCTAACTCTTCATACGACATCTTGCTGGGACGACAGGGTCTAGCCAACTTCAACAGCAATGCGTCAACCCCCCACCAAACTATCGGTTTTCCAACACCAACGGGGATCGCATACATCAGTGGCAATCAAGAATGCCTCTTTACAACAGAACCAGCGCCAGTAACACCACCATCCAAACAAGCCGCTACCGACAACAAAAAATGGGTCCTCAACCCATCTTTCCCTGAATAAACAATCACTTTGGGATCAACTTTGTCCCCCAAGTACGTGGACACCTGAAGCAACTGCTAGTAACGAATAAAGACATTTTCGCATGGCAGTCATCCGACATGATCGGCGTCCCAAGGGATATAGCGGAACACTACCTCAACACCTACAAGGATGCGCGACCTGTCGCTCAGAAAAAGCACCCGCTTGGCCCGAACAAAGTCAAAGCCATGATTGAGCAAGTCGATGACTTACTCGAGGCAGGCATCATCAGACGATGCAACCACCAAACATGGGTAGCAAATCCGGTCATGGTCCTCAAAAAGAACGGATCCTGGCGCATGTGCGTAGACTACAAGGATCTAAACAAAGCATGTCCAAAGGACCACTATCCACTACCGGAAATTGACCTGAAGGTAGACTCTCTGGCCCCATTTAAATTTAAGTGTTTCCTCGATGCTTATCGAGGATATCACTAAATACAAATGACCTACGAAGACGAAGACAGAATCGCCTTACGAACCGACAGAGGGTCTACTGCTACACCAAATGCCCTTTGGCCTAAAGAATGCAGGTGCAACTTACCAGCGCCTAATGGCCCAGGCTTTCATAAACCAGATAGGCGTCAATCTAGAAGTGTACGTCGACGATCTCGTGATAAAAAGCTGGCAGGAAGACACAATGCTACTGGATATACAGCGCACCTTTGAACAACTGCGCAAAATCAAGATGAAACTCAATCTGGACAAGTGCTCATTCGGACCCGAAGAGGGGAAATTTTTGGGTGTAATCGTCACCAACGGTGGCTTCAAGCCAAACCCAGAAAGGGTTCAAGCCATCCAACGCATGCCATCGCCCAACTCAATCAAAGACGTTCAGACGCTAATGGGGCGCCTAGTCACCCTAAACCGTTTCTTATCAAACTATGCGTCCAAGTCTTTTCCTTTTGTTCATATACTACGCAATGTACTAAAAAAGTCACAGTTCCCTTGGACGCCAGAGGAGGAAGTGGCTTTTCGTGAAATGAAGCAATGTTTGACTTACTTACCAACTCTTACAGCGCCTTTACCAGAAGAACCTTTGACGCTATACCTATCTGCATCCAAAAAGGCGATAGGCGCAGTGTTGCTGGTAGAGCGCCATAAAGTCCAAACACCAATCTACTACATCAGCCGCACCCTGGCAGACGCAGAAACCAGATACTCCACAATGGAAAAGCAGGTCATAGCACTCGTTCACGCATCTAGGCGTCTCAGGCGATACTTCCAACGACACCCAATCAACGTCCTAACAGACTATAGAATCAACACCGTGCTCTCAAAACCGGAGTTATCGGGGCGCCTAGCCAAATGGGCAATCGAACTAGGCGCCCACACCATCATCTACAAACCAAGACCAGCAATCAAAGGACATGTTCTCGCAGACTTCATTACTAAAATTCCAGCGGAAATAATCTAAGAATGCCGAAATGAACAAGACCCAAAACCCATCCCAGATTCTCGCGTCACATGGTCGTTGTTCATTGATGGAACGTCAAACGATCAGGGCGCAGGCGCAGGACTCAGGCTGGTCAGCCTTGATAACACAGAGTTCACATATGCCGTACGTCTTGAATTTCTGAGCACAAACAACGAGGCAGAATACGAAGCTTTCCTAGCAGGACTGAGCCTGGCAGACAAGATGGGCGCAAGACACCTTAACGCCCACACAGACTCAATGCTCATAGCAGGACAGATCAACGTCATCTACGACGCCAAAGACCCGGTTATGGCATAGTACGTCGACCAGGCCAAGCTCCTCATCAAAAAATTTGAAACCTGCACGGTCGTCCACATCAACCGAAGCGGAAACAAAGAAGCGGACGCCCTTAGAAAAATAGCATCCACAGCTTGGCTGCATATGGCCAAAGAGGTACGTATCGAAACTCTGGCTCAACCATCAGTGCCTATTAGGCAGGTTAATGTAACACAAACAGGTGTTGGGTCGTGGATGACCCCTATCCACGCATACCTTGCAACCGGCACTCTACCAACCCAAAAAGCAGAAGCCAGAAAGATACAGTACAAATCAGAGCACTACCAACTCATGAATGGTTTTCTATACCGACGCTCCTACCTAGGCCCCCTCCTAAGATGCGTCGATTCCGCAAACGCCTCATTCCTTATCAAGAAAATCAACAAAGGCATATGCGGCATACACGCAGGCCCAAGAATGGTCGCCGCCAAAATTATGAACGCCGTATACTACTGGCCAGGAATGCATCAGGACGCCGTAAAAATTCTACACACGTGCTTCAACTGTCAGCAACATGCGCCGAACACATTGCGTCCTAAAAACGACCTGGTCCCAGTCACAATAGCCTGGCCATTCCAGAAATGGGCCATCGACCTCGTTGGCCCATTCTCAATGGCCCCAAGAAAAATACAATATCTAATAGTCGTCGTCGACTATTTCATAAAATGGGTCGAAGCCAAACCCCTAGCAACAATCAATGTAGAGCACGTCAAAAACTTCATCTGGGAATTTATCACCTGCCGCTTCGGGCTACCCATGGAGATCGTCACTGACAATGGCACACAGTTCGCTGACAAAAAAATCAAGGCATGGCTAACACAAATGGGCGTCAACCAGATCATCACGTCCGTCGCCCACCCCCAAGGAAACGGACAGGTAGAACGCATTAATAGATCACTGGTTGAAGGAATCAAGACCCGCCTGGGCTCAAAACGAACAGAAAAGGTGGACGAACTCCCGTACGTCTTATGGGCGCATTGCACCCTAACAAAGACCAGCACGGGTGAAACACCGTTCAGCTTAACTTATGGCTCTGAGGCCGTAATCCCCGCCGAAATAAGCTTTCCATCTCCACGAGTCCTCAGTGTGGCACAAACAGACAACGACAGAGAACTGCCCCTCAACTTAGACCTCCTGGACGAAAGGCGTGAAATGGTAGCCATACGTGAAGCAAACTACAAGAAACAGCTCGAGCGCTACTACAACTCCAAAGTCAAGGCATGCGCATTCGACATCAGGGACTATGTCCTGAGAGACAGTAATGCTTTTCACTCAGAGCGCCCAGGAAAACTAAAGCCTAATTGGGAAGGCCCCTATAAAGTTCAACAAGTCTTAGGAAAAGGGGCATACGCATTAGAAAAACTCGACGGAACGCCCATACCAAGATCATGGAATGTAGCGCAATTGCGCCCCTGTTACTTGTAAAACATCATCCCAAAATATATATTGTTACTCTACATTTTGTTCATAGCTGCGCAAAATCACTTCTAACCTATGAAGCTAATCTACTCTTCATGTTAGACGCTAAAATCACTTCGAACCTATGAAGCTAATCTACTCTTCACGTTAGACGCTAAAATCACTTCTAACCTATGAAGCTAATTTACTCTTCATGTTAGACGCTAAAATCACTTCTAACATATAAAGTTAATTTACCCTTCATATTCGGCGACAAAACTACTTCTATAATACTGCAACCACTTCACAACAATAATAGCAAGACAGTCATAATCAAACATTCAAGACAGTATGAATACAAGAAGAGAGTCACTTTCATACCAAACATCAAATATTTACAAGCAGCAAAGTCTTTAAGATTACAAACAAGAACCTATTGGGGAGGCTCATGAGTCGTCCCCAAACTACCAAAACCGCCCGCCTTGTCTGCGGCCTCCTTATCGGCAGCCTCTTTCTCTGTGCGTTCGCGTCCAACATGGTCAGACTCCTGCACCCAATGCCTAAAACGCGCAATAGGGTCAGGATCCGCCAAACACTTCCTAACTATCTGGAGCACCGGGAACTCCATCTTCTCTAGCTTCTCCAGCTCATCCATCAACGTAGTTTCAGTATTAATATCTTGGAACAGCTCCGCCTCAACAGTAGCCCCATCCTTAGCAGCTAAGAACCCTTCCAACCATCCAGCACGTAGGCCTGCCACACGTGCACACTCCACAATCTCTACCACCTGTTCGCCCATCTTCGGCTCGTTCCAACAGCGGTCAAAGATCTACAAACAAAATACAAACTTATAAGGAAAAGAAACTTCAACAAAGGTATAGCAAGTAAAATAGAAAGATAGAAACTTATGGCGGCTACCCCATCAGACATCATCCACAAAGCTTTTTCATCTGAAGCCTTCTGCGTCTCAAACATGACGGCCTTCTCAGCTAACCAAGCTTCTTTTTCCTTCAGAAGGGCACCAATCTGCCCCTCCAACTCAGAAACCCACGTGGTTCCCCGGACCACGTCTTCATCCTTCTTCTTCAAATCAGTAACAGCAGTGGCGTATTTTGAGGACATCTCCTCCAACCCCTTATCCTTTGCCGCCTCAACCTTCTTCTGAGTCGCCAAATCGGATTCAGCTTTCTGCATCGCCAGTCGGCGGCGCTCAAGCTCCTTGTTAGCATTGGCCGAAGACTGCTCCCACGCCTTCTGCTTCTCAGCAGCGTCCAGATACTTCTGACGCACATCCGACTTTCGGATCTGCTCCACCAGACGCTGCTACGCCATCTCAAAAACCCCCTTTTCACGAGCCAACCGCTCAGATTCATGCGTAATAGTAGCTTGCTCATCCAAAAACTCGTCTTCCCCACGGCGAAGACCATACAAATTTCCCAAAGCCTGCGTAAGTTAGTACATAACTCAGAAAACAGGGTACCGCGGTTTTGGAATCGATGGTGATGGCGCTCCGCAGGGGGGAGCGCACAATCTACAAATTTCTCAGCCATGAAGGGGCTGAGGAAACGGCAACTTTCGGTTATGCGCCACTTAGGCGCATAAACGGGAACATCAAGTTTAAAGGCAGGGCCGCTAGTAGACACCCCACCCCCTTCAACCTTCTTAAAATGTGGCCCAACAACGCCGCTTCCTCACCTACACCGGGAGAACTACCCAAACCATCTCCCTCCTCAAAGCCAACTATCAAGGGCTCCGTCTGAGAACCAGCCCCACCCTGAGCAACCAACGACTTACCCTGCTCCGTTTTAATGGCCACCATGGCCGCATGCTGCTTTAACAACTCTTATTGCCGCAGTTCTTCCACCTCCTTCTCCTTCATCACAAGAGCCGCCTGACGGGCCTCTTCCTCCTCCTTCTGCTTAAGAGAAGCCTCTTTAGCATGAGCATCCTCCTCCTCTTTCTTTTACAAAACTTACCTTCAATCAACTGCATACTTCCGTCACCTTACGGAATAACATCATACCCATCTCGGATTCCCAACCGACTAACCCCAAGCAGTCTCAACATACCCTCATCACATTTTTCAAGGTCATCCAAACGGGTCTGATGTCACACCAACAATTTAAACCATACCTCATCTTGAACATCCGTCAGCACTTCAAACGACGGCACCTTCTGCTCAGCACGAAGCTCTAACCAAGCCATCTCCACAGGAATCGCCTCCTTCTTCAAGAAAAAGAAACACCATTTCCAGTCTCGAAGGCTCTTGAGTGAGCTCTTCGGCACCACCAGAGTCACCGCCTTCGACCTCTCGGTAAATGGTACCTAGCCACTCTCCTTAACCTCCAACTTGTAGAAAACATTAAAGTAGTCAAACTCAGGCTCCATCCTTAGAGCTCTACAGGTGGCCTCGATGTGCATCACCCTCATCACCCCAAAGGGGCTCATCTGAGAGATATGCAAGCCATATTTTTGCAGCACAGAAATCAAAAACCTAGACACCAGCAGCCGGATCAAGCTCTTCAGAAAGAAAGCTTCAAAGAGGCAGATCTTGTCTGCCGGAGAGTCTGTCGGCGTCTGCCCCTTCTCCGACAGCTCTGGTTCCCATTCACGAAGAATATTGTATTTATGGAGAAGGGCACGATACTTGTCTTTTAACCAGCCAATCTGAGCATCCTTCATGGCCAGCTCAGCCTTTATATCGTCAGAAGACATCTTTTAACAGTGAAGGGTGGGAAGAAATTTAAAAAAAGATCAAATTTTTGATGAGTTTTCACGGGAATTAGAGAGAGAATCACCGGAGAAGAAACAAAGTTTTTTGAAACGTAAAGTTAAAATAAGAGGAAAGAACTCCTATTTATACTCATCGCATTTATTGTGATGGCAGAAAGTGTAATCATCACAGGCGAAATGCCCAGACGTTGGTCCACTCACAACAAGACACATCAGCGAGCCCACGTGATGTTCGGCACACGCGCGGCGCGTGCATCACTCGCTTGACGGTTAGTATACCCAACAGCTGTCAAACGGCACCGATGATCGACACGTGTACGCCCACGTTCAAGCACACCACCACCAGCTGTCCACACACCATAGATGCATGACACGTGGCGGACTATCAACTTACGCTTGACAGACACGTTCTCCGAGCACAGTGTACGAACCGTCAGACACCTCCTTTCACAAACAAACATTCCCGCCATTGAATTCACACAGAATTCAAAAAGACGAATTCAATGCGTATTAACTACACTTTAATAGGCGCAGAACCAGACAAAAAACTACTTTTTATCTCATCTTCCAGATGTGCTACAAGGCCCGACGCCTCCTCAGGCATCACGCCAACATGCAGATGAAAAAATTCAAGTTTTTTCTCTTATTCATCTTACAGATGCGCTACAAGGCCCGACGTCTCCTCAGGCATCACGCCAGCGTCCAGATGAAAAAAAATTCAAGTTTTTTCTATTATTCATCTTACAGATGCGGTACAAGGCCGACGCCTCCTCTGGCATCACGCCAACGTCCGGATAAAAAATTTCAAATATTTTCTCATCTACATCTTCGAGATGCGCCACCACGCCTGACGCCTCCGCAGGCATCACGATTCCATCCGGAAGAAAAGCTCCAACATTTTTTACAGAAACTATGTCCTCTTATCACCAACAACATCCGGCTTCAAGCTCTATACAAGCTAGAACTGGAATTCTCATTCCGCCATACGCCCGCAGATTGATCACTCCGCGCGCACCAGTTGACGACGTCATAAACTTATATGTACACTTTGTTACATGAAAACCCAGTGACGACTGGATGTAACTCAAAGTACACATGTAAAACTTCACTCCTTTAAAGTCTACAAATGAGTCAAGCACTCCCTCGTCAGAGCAACACGACAACACTGGACTGGAAGGACTTGAAGGGATATGGTACCAAAACATTAGCAATACCATACACTTTTAAAAGGAATCTCAAACGATTTGTCGATTTCTTTTTATTTTATTTTTGGACTTGCCTATTATTAAACTGGGCATCAGCCATAATGTTTGTGGTACTGTAGAACCATCACTATTGGCCCATCGATCTTTAATATCTTAGAATTAAGGGGCCATCCCATGATCCTCAGTGTTGTATATAAATAGCTACGTAAATATGTGAAATAACACAAAGTTTGTTGGTAATATACCACCCTAGCTAGCTTGCCCCTAAACCACAAGGTACGTACGTACGTCACTAAATTGTTTTTGTTTTAATCAGATTGTTTCTTGTAAAGGGTTGTTTGAGCTCGTATATATACTCTCAATCAATCAGTGTGTGTTAAGGCCAAACGCATTATAGTCCAGCGGCATCTTGGTGGTGAGGTAAGACTTAGGGGCCATAAGGTCTTGGGTTCGAACCTCACAAAGGGGGTTTTCTCATAATTATGATTTTCCTCCTGAATTGGTGACTTGGTGGTGGAATATGATTGCGTGGCAACATTGATGGCACGATGATACTCCAGTGTTCCGTGAGTGATCCCAATTTATTGGCCGTTAAAAAAAAATCAGTGTGTTTTAAGGTTTCTCAATTATTAACTTTTCTTAATTTGATTCGAATAATGAAGTACAACCAAGTGTTTTGTACCATTTAGTCTCTTAGTGTTTCTAAGTTATATTTCCGGAGTGAATAGTATTATACAAACCAATATATATATATATATATATATATATATAGGGGACGGTTATTCTACAAAGTAATGAAAACGTGCGAAGTGTGCGAAGTCACGTAACATACAAAATTACGTAACATAGACAGAATCACTACTAGTTCATAACTAAAATCACGTAACATATAGGTCATTACGTAATTACGTACCATAAGACAGAATCATTCAAAACTTTACATAAATTTTTTTTCATACCCTTAAAAAACATAACATACAAAATTACGTAACATAGACAGAATCACTACTAGTTCATACCTAAAATTACGTAACATAAACAGAATCACTAGTAGTTCATAACTAAAAAAAATCACATATACAAAATTACGTAACTTTTGGTAATGGACTATATGTTACGTGATTTTAGTTATGGAACTAGTAGGTTTCTGTCCATGTTACGTAATTTTGTATGTTACGTGACTTCGCACACTTCGCACGTTTTCATTACTTTGTATTTGAACCTGTCCCTATATATATATATATATATATATATATATATATATATATATATATATATATAGGATTAGGATTCGTTGAGAACTTGATGAGTTGTGAGAACTCCCGAGAATTCGAAGTAAAATGCGGGAAAAAAAAATTTGCACACTAGTGTAAAAACACGTAAACGGCGCTGTAAATTTTTTTTATAAAAAAATACATTAATTTACACCAAATTACACCTGTGTAAGTGATTTTCATCCCCATCTAAGTATATTAATATTTTATTCATTATTTTGTTGTTGTTTAATTTTGGATCACATATTCATTTTGTATTATAATAAGTGTGTGGTTATAAAGTGAGTTCGTATGGTTCTCACAACTCATAGGAATTCTCAAAATATCCAGATCCTATATATATATATATATATATGGGATGGTTTAAATAAAAACCCACTCAAAACGAAGAAACCCGGTAAACTCTGACTTCCCGAACTTTTTATCATCTGAAAAAATTAGGGTATGTAATGTACATGATTTTAAGAGTTTTGAGCCAAAAAAAATAAAAAAAGCGTCGAGTGGATATTTTAAAAAAAAATAAATAATTTTTTTGTGTTACATATGTTACATGTCTGTTTTTGTGTAACATACGTAACACACAAAAAACTTATTTATTTTTTTAAAAATATCCACTTGGCGGTTTTTTGATTTTTTTGGCTCAAAACTCTTAAAATCATGTATATTACATACCCTAATTTTTTTCAGATGATAAAAAGTTCGGGAAGTCAGAGTTTACCGGGTTTCTTCGTTTTGGAGGGTTTTCTCTCTATACTTAGCCTATATATATATATATATAGGGTAGGGATCATACGAGAACCAACTTTATTGTGAGAACCATGAGAACCAATGTGAACATGGGGCAATTTTGTAAATATCCATTTAACAACAAAAGGATGGTAGCCCTCTTCTTCTTCTCAATTCAATCTAAACTTTCAGAGATAATTCTCTCTATACTCGATCTATCTCTATATCTATATCTCTCTATATCTCTATCTTTCTACAAATCTATAACAGTTCTTGATCATTTGTTGACCTTCAATCATCCATCAGTGATGTTAACACCATCTACCTTTAACAAACCATAGATCCACAAACCGCCACCGTCCCACCGTTCGTCCACCTTCCGTCCACCGCCACTGCCGTCGTCCACCATCCTCGGTGCGTCGTCCACCATCCACGGTCAGTTTTGATTGAATCTGTCTTTATTTCTTTTATTGAAATAAATTAGTTTTATATATTATGTCTGATTTGTAAATTAGTTGGGTTATATTAGCATAACCACAACTGATTTTTGTTGACATTAGGTTGTTCAACATACACTAATTTTACAGATTAGGTTATGTAGCGTCATCGGTTTATACATGAAACAAATTGCACCTCTGTTATGGCCTCAAATTAAACTAATAACATTTAAGATAGTAAAAGCATAATGGTATGGCATCCTTTCCATTATTTAAAATAAATAAATAGGCTACAACTCATTGTTATTTTTTGTGTTTGTTTATTTGAATATGTGTTTTTTCTCTTTGGATCTGTGTTTTTGCTTATTTAATTGAATCTGTGTTTGGTTTTTGTATTCGATAATGAACTTGTTTCTTGGTTGAATTTGTGTAAAATGTTTGAATATATTACATAGGAAGATAATTTGTGTTTTACATTGTATATTGTACAATCCGACCAGGTTAATGCACATGTGCAATCGTTTTATTATGAATGCACATGTGCAAAACATAGATTGTAATGTTAAAAGTAATGGTAAATCACAAACTGTTATAGGGTAATGAAAAAAAGTAAAGTTAATGCACATGTGCATTAATATTGAAAGTTTGGTTTTCTTATGTGTTGTTTATTATTTGTAGACAAAGATGGGATAAAATCTTAGAATATAACTTTTGTGTTATAATCGAGGTATAAAGGGTCAAAAAAAGGTTGTCGGATGCAATTGAAGATGATGACATAATCATTGATCAGGAAGTTAAAAAAGGTCGATATTAAAAAAGATCAGATGTGGCAGATGCCATTAGTGCAGATGAATTTGAATACAAAAGATCAGGTAGACGGTTCAGTCTCTAATCCGAATATGCAATAATCAAGCCAGATCCGTGACTATCGGATCGGCTTATGTTGCATACACGAGATACAGATCTGCGTGAAGAAATCCATGTTTTGTTTGCATCATTCACCGGTTATTTACATAAAAGTTCTTACTCCACACATTGTTTCGATTGAATGTAGGTAGTTAATTGTTATGTTGAGTTATTGATGAAGTTTTGTTTGTTGAATATAGTTAGGTTATTATGATGCTCATATCTGGAATGTGTAGGTTAGATTGTTGTTTGTTGTAATTAACAAAGTAATGGTGTTGCACATGTGCATTCAAGTCGAAATACTTTGTGGATAACTAGAGTGATCGAATCGGAATTCCGACTGGTCAAATAAACTGTGTCTAGCGAATCGGAATTCCGAATGGTCAAATAACTAGAGCAACTGATGCACATGTGCATAATTTATATGATAATGTTGAAATAAATGTTAAGCACATGTGCATTAAGGTTTAATTCTTGTTATCATTAAGGTCGTGCATAGTTTATATGGCAATGTTAAAATTAATGTTAATGCACATGTGCATTAAATTTTAATTCTTATTAATTTGGATCTGTTTAATTTGTTGCAGGTGTTTTACGACTACAAATGGATAGAAGGCAGTGATCGTTGGGAATGGAAAGGTGATAAAGACGGAATTTATACGGTCCGGAAGGCAAAACAGTTGTTCGTCGATTGCAGCAACAATTTTGTCGGACAGAAGGTTAAGTGGAAGGTCTGGACTCCTCTAAAGTGTAAGTTACTGATATGGTGGGTAGTTCGGAGTCGCATACCTACAAAACAGAAGCTGCAGAAACGTGGAGTCATATTAGCAGACGATATATGTCTTTTATGCACTGAAGCTTCTGAAACAATCACACATTTATTTTCATGTTGTTGGTTCGCATAGGAGTTGTGGTTTAGGATATGCAGATGGTGCCAGTTGCAGCCGAAAACAATCACACATTTATTTACATGTTGTTGGTTCGCACAGGAGTTGTGGTTTAGGATATGCAAATGGTGCCGGTTGCAGCCGATGCTGCTGTTTGATGTTGATGACCTGATGTAGGTGGCTGAAACATGTACGTAGATTGCTGCGCAGCGGAGTTTACTCAGGGGTATTGTATACACAACCATATGGTGTCTTTGGAATGAGCGGAACGCAAAGGTTTTATCGGATAAAAGTCGGCGACCGATTGAATTAGTTGAATATTTTAGTGAAATGCACATGTGCATGTAGTACACGTATCTTGTATTATAGTTTTCATAAAGAGTTGTTTTAATTTTACTCATGTTTGTTGTCCTACACATGTTTTATCTTTCGATTTATGTTATAATATGCATGTCTAAACAATTGACGAGTTCGATTGTATTTTATATCTCACTTTGCGTCCGTTTATGGATCATTGAATAAAATTTTTGACCCCTTATATATAATATCGCGTCCATTTAATAATCATTTAGTTATGGAAATTGACAATTCATTCAAAATTGCGATTTAAGAGTGAAATGCACATGTGCATACGGTGTATTTCTGTATATATAACAGCGAAATGCACATGTGCATCAGGATGACGTCATATGACGTCACAAGCAAATTTTTTTATTTTATTTTTTATTTTTTTTATTTTTTTTCGAATTAATAATCCAAAATAATCATTTTGGTGTTTTTACTTTTTTTATTTTTTTATTTATTTAGGTTATATAATTTTTTTTTTATTTTTTTTTATTTTTTGATGGAGGGATTTTTTGTAGACACCTTCATATTTACAAAAATGCCACCTGTTCACACTGGTTCTTTGGTTCTCTCCCTAAATGGTGGTTCTCAAATGATCCAAATCCTATATATATATATATATATATATATATTATGTAAAAGTTTACTAGTAGAAGGGTTGGGTTATTTTGAGAACTAGTGTGAGTTGAGAGAACCATAGGAACTCTTCTAGGCCATTGATCTTGTGAATTCAATGGTTAAGATTAAAAGTTGATGTGTTTTGTCTTCACATGCTAATTAATTTTATATTAAGAATATTTTAATGTAATAAAGTACAATTAGGGGTATTAAGGTAAAAACAATACGTGAGAGAAATAATTAATATAATATCATATGAATTTTTTATTTAATAAATTCAAAATATCATATTTTTTAAACTATATTTTATTTTTTAATTTCTTTACTTTTTTTAAACAAATAATCAGATAAATCTAATGAGGATGGTTTACACTGATGTAATTATTTACACTAGTGTAAATCTACCATCATTTACACTGGTGTAATTGTTTACACCAGTGTAAATCTACCATACACAGCCTAGTACAACAAATACGCTAGTGTAAAACCAAAACAAACTTATACATTCGTATTACACCACTGTAAATGCCCTAAAATATCAACAATATGTGCATTACATCATCATCATTTATAAAAACAAACCAAAACATTCATAAAAAATCATACTACACATTATTGTTACAAAAAAAAAAACTTGCTGCATCTGCAATATCATCATCATCCATCCAACATCATCATCTTCAACCCAAAAATAATAACAATAACAAGAACAATAATAATAACAACAACAACAACAACAATAATAATAATAATAATAATAATAATAATAAGAAGAAGAAGAAGAACAACAACAACAACAACAACAAACCTGTCCTCCGCCATCCTCCGCCACCATTCACCGTGTCCTCCGCCCCCTACCCCACCAATAAACCCCCTTCGCCTCCAAGACATGTTCTGATCCCACAACCCATCACCAAAAGCCGACCCACACTAAAACCCACCATTACCATCACCTCCTAAAGACCACCGTCGACCACCATCCCACCACCATCACCAAAACCACCCCTGTCACCGTCGCCGTCCTACGCCCCCATCAACCCACCATCCACAGCCACGAACCACTGTCCTCTGCAGTCCTCTGTTCAGATATGTTCATACGAGAGAGACAGATAGAGAGAGGGGGGAGAGAGTCGTGTGTGTGAGAGAGATTGAGGTGTGGTGGTGCTAACTGTCGACCACCGCTTCTGTTCGGAGGAGAGAGAGAGGAGTGTGTGTGTGTGTGTGTGTGAGAGAGAGAGAGAGAGAGTACTATGTGTCTCTGTGTTTATTTAAAAAAAATCAGATTTATAATTGTAAAAAAGGTGTGGAGTGGGGGTGGGGGTAAATTAGTTTTGTGCCCTTTAATATTATAATGATACGGGGTATATGCATGTGTCACCTTATCATTGGTCTAGGGGAGTTATTAAATTCTCATAACTCAAGGAGGTTTTTATATGAATCCAATCCACTAGTAGAATATGTATATATTATTATCATATTCTACTAGTGAGAAGGGTAGGATGAATATGAAACCAAACCCAACGTACATACATGTGTCACACGATTTGTGCATGCGGGGAAAATGGCCTCACGAGGATTGGGTGTATCACCGAAATACTCTCGAGGATTTTGTGGCTCATGCCTTTGGTTTTCTTTACAATGTTAATACATAATATAATTGAGTAACTAAATCTAAATATAGCCACATCTATATATATATCGATGTTTTAGACACTTTCTGGTTGACTTCCATAACATTTTAGAGTATATGTATGGACTGAAGTATATGCGTCTAGACTACAATTGAGAAGGCAAGTTAGCTATACAATTGAGATGGCTTCTGATCTTTGTTTATAAACCCCTCGATCTCTAAGACCTGATGTTAATTATTTGTCCCTTAATTAAGTAGTTACCAAAATGTTTGTTGAGAATTTAGATTTTGCATGGTGCATGTGGTTGTAAGTACTGAAACTAATATATACTATTTAATTTATATGGTTAGGTAAAATTAAGAGCAATGACGACGTCGTCTGTTGCTGTTCCGATGAAGAGAAAGAAGGTGTGGGTCGATTATTTGGTCCAATTCCGATGGATGTTGATCATCTTTCTGGTACTTCCCATGTCTCTGACGTTACAATTCCTGGACTACCTCCGCCAAGTTAGATCGAAGCGGAAGTCATACAAGCAACGCCAAATAAACCACGATGAAAACATCATCAAAGTCATCAAAAGACTAAAGAAAAGAAACCCATCAAAAGACGGCCTCATCTGTACCGGCCGAAACCCCTGGGTCACGGTCGGCATGCGTAATCTCGACTACAAACGAGCTCGCCATTTCCAAGTAGACCTCTCCGCTTTTTCCAACATCCTCCAAATAGACCAACAAGAAATGATTATCAAATGTGAGCCCTTGGTGAACATGGGCCAGATCACTCGGGCCACCGTCCCACTGAACCTCGCCATCCCTGTCATTCCCGAGCTTGACGATCTAACCGTTGGTGGCCTCATCAACGGCAGCGGACTCGAAGGGAGCTCACATATATACGGTCTTTTTGCGGACACCGTTGTGGCATATGAGATTGTTCTTGCAAACGGGCAGGTAGTACGGGCTACAAAAGATAATGAATATTGTGATCTTTTTTACGCTATCCCATGGTCCCAAGGGACTCTAGGATTGCTAACATGTGCTGAAATAAAACTGGTTAAAATCAAAGAATATATTAAATTAAAGTATAAACCGGTAAAAGGAAACAATTTAAAAGATGTGACAAAAGAATATATTGATTCTTTTGTACCTGATAAATTTGGGGATGGGGATGAAAATGATGATGTTGTGGAGTTTGTGGAAACATTAATCTACAATCCTCGAGAAGCAGTTTGCATGACGGGAAACTTTGCTTCAAGAGAAGAAGCAAAAGGTAAAGTGGTGAATAGGATAGGGTGGTGGTTTAAGCCGTGGTTCTACCAGCACGCGCAGACGGCTTTAATCAGAGGTGAATTTGAGGAGTATATACCGACGCGTGAGTATTATCACAGGCACACCAGAAGTTACTTCTGGGAACTTAAGCTTCTCCTCCCTTTTGCGGATCAATGGTGGTTTCGGTTTCTTCTTGGTTGGTCCATGCCACCCAAAATTTCTTTACTTAAGGCTACTCAAGTCGAATCAATTAGAAACTACTATCATGACATGCATGTTCTTCAAGACTTCCTTGTTCCTCTTTACAAGGTTTCTGATGCTTTAGAATGGGCCCACCGTGAAATGGAGGTACGTACCGGCTTGGCATGCTTTACTATTAGTTAAATATATATATATATATATATATATATATTGATAGTAGTTTTTTATGATACAGGTATATCCCATTTGGCTTTGTCCACATAGACTATATAAGCACCCATACAAGACAATGGTTTATCCTGAGCCAGGGTTTGAGCAAGAACGCAGACGGGGTGATACCACATACGCGCAAATGTACACAGATGTTGGCCTCTACTATGCTCCAGGATCAGTGTTGAGAGGTGAATCCTTTGACGGGTCTCGTGCAGTGAGTCGAGCGGAGAAATGGTTAATTGAAAACCATGGGTTTGAGACACAGTATGCAGTTAGTGAACTCAGTGAGAAGGACTTTTGGATGATGTTTGATGGTGAGTTATATGAAAAGTGTAGAAGAAAGTATGGATGTGTGGGTAACTTTATGAACATTTATTACAAAAGCAAGAAAGGTCAGAAGACCGAGAAGGAGGTTCAAGAAGCTGAAAAAGCGTATGCTGAACTTAATTGATCAGCCAACAGATTATTAGTTAATGTTGATTTCATATGGACGTACTTTCAATAATGTGTTTAATTATATATGTAATGAAACTTGGGTACAAGTCTGTCTGTGTTTGATAAGTATGTATGTTTAGAGAACTAAAATTATTGTCTATGTTATGTAAAAACCATTGTTACAAATTGTGGACTTAGATTTTAATATATCAATGGCCTATATACGATGGTAAACTAGTTTTTTTTATATACCCATTAACTCTCTAAATTCATTTTCTTTTAGGAAAACCAGACAGTTCATATTGTGACAATAATTTCCCATCGCTAAGTTGATCATCAAAGCATTGTCAGTCATCATCGTCATGCATGGTCAAACATTACTATGTAAAGTCAAATATAGCCATAAAAGATCTCACAGCGAGGATTGGTCAACCATTGTTACATAAGATCAAACATAACTATATAGGGTAAATGATAGCCGTAATTGGTCAAACATGGCACTAACTAGTCGAACACAATCAATCTAGGTCATGGATGATGGTATTTGGTCAAGAATTGCTAATGTAATGTGACACCTGGCAAACTCCGGTAACTAATTTTTTGAAAACTTAGTAAGTCTACCTTAGCGAGTCGTGCATACACTACACATGACAGAGTCAGTCGAGTCGTGCATCATTGGGGTTTTAACACACGCACGTCTCGAGTCCCGGGAATTGGTGAACGAGTGTGAACGTGTTTGTTTACATGTATTATGTGTTTATAATCATTATGTGACTTGTCGGTAGGTGAAAACGTGTTAACGTATGTTAAAATAGTGTTTAACACGCCAAAAATAGGAAGTAAGCTGCAGGGGGCGAGTAGGGGGCTACTCGTGTGTAAAAGGGGGCGATTAGGCCTACTCGTGTGGCCTAATCGTGTGCTGCTAATCCCTAATCGCCTGTTGCAGCCCTGACGACTAGTAACGCCTATAAATACCACCCTTGTGTTGCAAAACATCATTTTAGAAACCCTAGCACACCCCAAAGCCATTACACACTATACCCAACCTCTGTAACACGTTTTTTGATCAAGAAACCACCTTTACAAGATCTTACACCAATCTTTGCTAAAATCTAAGGTTTGTTCATCTTCTTAAACCTTGTTAATGATAAAATTTTACTCCCTAGAGGTCCAGACCTGGTTTCTAAGTATTTGTGTCTTTGAAAACTTGTTAAAAACGGCTTATAAACAAACCCATACCTTCATGCTTGTTCTATGTTATGTTATCATGCAAAGATGAGATTTTTGATATTAAAACGTGTTTGTTTCCATGTGTTTGATATGTTTCTGACTTAAATGAATCATTAGGATGATTGTCTATGAATTTGGGAGCATATAGTTGTGTTTTGATGATATTTGATATTTTGACCCGTTTGGGTGATTTTGGGAGACTTAGTGTGATTTAATATGTTTTGATGATTCTAGAGGATTAGGGTTTGCTCTAGGATGATGCTAGAACAACAGGAAAGGATTGGACAACGTTGTTATGTGATGAAATCTGGATAATTGCTATTTAGGGCAAGTTCTTGCATGTTGATGTGATGTTTACATGTTAAGGTTACTATTTTGGGAAAACGCTCGCATTCGGGACTGTTAGAATGATGATAACTTAAGGGTTTTGCTTGAAATATGTTTGTTAATGTGTTAGGATTGATATTAGGTGTTTACACATGTTTCGGATCTGATCTGGAGGGTTAAACGCGCGAAAAAGTGGCACAGCCCTGCAGGGGGCGATTAGGAATCCTAATCGCCTGATGCGGGGGACGAGTAGGAAAGATTAGGGGCGAGTAGACCCCTAATCGCCTGCTGTGTCAGGCAATTAGCCTCCTAATGGCTAGTTGACTTTTCCTAATGGCTAGTTGACTTTTCCTAATGGCTAGTTGACTTTCCTAATGGCATGATTAGCTGATTTAAGCATAGTTTGACATCCCGAACATGAAACGACACCTAGGAACATGCTAGGAACCCTGTGGAATGTCCGATAACCCGGTATTACACGTGTGGACTCGTATATGCGATATATGAACTATATGTTGACTTTGGTGAACTGTTATGCGTATTGAGTGCATCTTTGCTTGTGATTGCATGATTTCTCACTCTTAGCTAATACGTGAGTCGTCGGGTCACCAATGGGACGTCGGGTCTTGTATGTGTGGTCAAAGTAACAGTCAAACGTGTTTTCAAAATGTACTTAGTCATGGTCTGGACAATCGGGGACTAGTTAGCCTTCGGGTTATTAGTCTAATTTGACACATATCTTATGGTAGGTCGCCACTAGTTGGGACTATCATATCATATAAACGGTTTACTCATTAACAGAAGACGCAACCTAAGGTGAGTTTCATGGCCCCACTCTTTACTGTTTTCGTTTTCGGGGGAGAAACATGCTTAGTACTTCGGTTTGAAAAGATCATGTTATGCTGGGTTGGTTGTACGTTTCTTTTATGTTCTATGTACATGTGGGTCAAGTTGTGACAGTTCGATGTCCGTTACGGCGGCAGTCCGCTAATTGTGAATGCACAGTTCGTTGACCACGGAGTGACAGTTCGTTGACCACGGAGTGACAGTTCGTTGACCACGGAGTGACAGTTCGTTGACCACGGAGTGACAGTTCGTTAACCACGGAGTGACAGTTCGTTGACCATGTTTGAGCAGTTCGTTAGTCGTTGTAAGCGATAGAGTGTTGGTCGTGTTAAATGACAGTTCGATGATTGGTTCGTCTTAGAGTCTAAACGTCTAACAAGTATTTTCTTCAGTCAGTAGTAACATGATAGTTCTTTCAAAAGCTCGTGAAACATTTTCTAAAAAACCTGTGAACTCACCAGTATTTTATACTGACGTTTTTAGCATGTTTTCTCATGTCGCTAAGGTAGCAGCTGTCATCTAGGCGCACGGAGTCGCACTGGAGTCGTACTCGCGTCTAGGGTCATTTATGCATGTTTTGGGATGTTGACTATTAAAACTTATGACTTTGTTACATTTGACTTTTGTAAACTCAAATGCTTCCGCACTTTCGAATGTTGATTTTAAATCTTATGCATGGTTTTTATCCACGTGTGTTTTTACATTTAGACGTCATTTATTGTGACCGTTGACTTGGATCCTGGTGTGTCGCACGTCTCGCGGTAGGACTCCGCATGTGGAAATTTGAGGGTGTGACAGATTGGTATCAGAGCCAATGGTTATAGTGAACTAGGACTGCATGTAGAGTCTAGACTATAGCCGAGTCTCACACACTAGACGGTCACATACATTGAGTCGTGTCTTTTGGTAAACATACTAACCTTGTCGGGGTGTCGATATCCTTACCACACAGTGTCATATTATCTATCTCATCCTTGGTTATTCCTAGTTTCATTTCATCTTCTCCTTCGGATTTGCAGCCGAAGGAACTCGTTGTTGATCTTTTAAGTTGGTTGTATCTTTCTAAGATGTGGGTACCAGGTGACTTGAGGTTCGAGCTCGGGGCACGCCTTGAGGACCATGTAGAGCAATTTATCATTTCGGGTGCACACGAAATCATAAGTTGAAATGCATGGAAGACTTGGTGGATCTCGGGTTGGGATTAATGGTCACATTTGGACCCAATCCTGGACTTTTCATATTCTCTTGGTTTAGTGTTGGTGATGGGTCTGAGCGTTTGTTTCTTGTCTTTCTCAGAAGATGTCAGGACGCACTGGTGGACGTACTGGGGGACGACGTGGAGGCCGCACTGGCGAGGGTAGAGGTGGTGGTAACATCACCCTTACGTATGATGAACTCAATGAGATGATGCAGCAACAGCTGGGCGTTGCACTGGCTGCCTTCCAGGCTGCCCAGCAGACCTTTATGGGTGCTACCGCTCCCCCGGTGCAGGCGGGAGTTGCCTACAAACGGTTTAAGGATTGTCAGCCCCTCAACTTCCGAGGTACGGAGGGAGCTGTGGAGTTACTTAGGTGGTTGGAGAAGACTGAGTCGGTATTTGCTTTATGTGAGACTCCAGCAGCGGATCGGGTGAAGTTTGCTTCGGGGACTTTTGTAGGACCCGCCCTGACGTGGTGGAACTGCGTCACTCAGACACTCGGTATCGGGGAGGCCAACGCCATGCCTTTGGCGGATTTCGTGCGTAGGTTGAAGGATGAATACTGCCCGCGAGAGGAGATCAAGAGGTTGGAACAGGAATACGGGAATCTTAAGATGGTGGGTTCTGAGGTTGAGGAGTACACGATCAGGCACAACGAGTTAGCAGTGATGTGTCCAGGTTTATCGACACCAGAGTACAGGAGGATAGAGCAGTATCAGTTAACTATCCAGCTTGATCCACTATCCCAGGCACCCCAAACATTTTATTTCAGAAAAACAACTCAGTCAAGATTTCTCCATGAAGTACTTGAGGGCGGAAAGAGGATCGGTGTTATTGTTGCAATCAGCAACCACTTGAAGGATTGGGAAGTCCACCTTCTCAAATTTGAGCAGCTCCGCCTCATATTCTTCCTTCAGCGGCTTCCCATAATGCTCCGCATCCTCAATCCGCCCATTATTTTGAGCGGCCAAAAACCCATCTTCATAGCCCTCACCATACCCAAAGGCTTGGGCGGTGGCGGCTATGGCAGCGACCTGGTCGCCCAGCTTTGGCTCCTGCCAGAACCTCTTGAAGACCTGCAAAAACACTAACAGTTAGCGCTTGAAACTTGAGAAAGAAATAAAAAGAACCAAGAGGATATGAACTTATCCCAGCAATCCCATCAGTCATCATCCACTTGATGGAATCCTGCATCTGGGTCTGGGCAGCCATCGCTTCCTCCAGCAAGCGCTGGGCTGTCTCACATTCTTTGACAGCCGCAGCGCGTGCCTCCTCGGCGGAGCCAAGGTCTTGCTCCAGATCCTCCTTAGAGTTAAGGATCTGGATCCTCTCTTGCTCCAGGAAGGAGACGCGCTCAGTGGCCCTAATAAGGTCAGCATCTTTGGATTCGAGCTCCAAGCGCTTCTCAACAACCTGAGCAGTCCGCTCAGAGAGGGCCTTGCTCTTTTCTTCAAGCTGACGGGTCAACACCCGGCCCTCCTCTTGCGCCTCGGCCAGAGTCTGCTTTAACTTCATAGTTTCAGCATTAGTCTTCTTGCAAGACTCTGTCCACCTGCGCTTATCCGCCGTCGCGTCCCGTTCGAGTTTGGTAACTTTCGCTTCAGCTTCATGGGCGCGACGATGGTACTTGGATATTTTAGCCTTGAAGGCAGCCTCTTTCTCAGCAAGGTCTGCCTTCTCCGCCTCCAAGCGTTGGATATCTCGCCACACCGCCGCATCTCGGCGGCGCAGCGAGTCAATCATAGATAGCTGAGTCGCTTGATTGGCGCACAAGGCAGCCATAAGGTCCGCGCGACTCAGCATATCTTGGTGAGCGCGCTCATATGGAGGCACCACCTCCCTCACGAACTCCTCGGCGGCCAAGGAGTTGGAGAATAAAGTATTCTCCCTGACCGCCCAGCGAGGGCGCCAAATGGCGTCGCCACCAGACCAACTGGAGCCATCATATGCTCCTGATGGCTCCCTATCATCAACTCTAGAAGACTCGCGCCGTGCCTGACGCGAGCCCTCCTTGCTGCCACCAATGCCCGCCTCCAACAGGGCCCGTTCAAATCCATCCATCTCCTGGGACCCCTCGGCGCTAGCATTGGTGCGCTCTTCCATCTCTTGCTCCTTCAAACGGCGAGCCTTCTCCTCCAAGAATTGTTGTTCATGGAGACGAAGGCGTTCCGCCTCAGCACGTTGGGCCGCCTCAGCCCTTTGAAGGGCTTCATCGGCCTCAGCTTTCTTCTTCTTCTCAGCCTCCGCCCTTCGAAGGGCTTCCTCGGCTTCAGCCTTCAGTCGGGCCTCTTCCCGATGCGCCTCCTCTTGCTCTTGGAAGAGCCTATCTGCCTCCGTCCTGGCCGCCTCCACAGATGGAGACGTAGGAGGAGGAGTTGGTATAATCTTCGGCGCAACTGAAAGAGAAACAAAATACTAAGAAGAAGAAGAACAAATTTAAAAGCTAACTACAAGTTGAAGGAAGTCAACTTACCAGGGGCCTTCTTCTTTATCAGCTTCTGGAACAGAGGCTGACGTGTGGGCGCAACGCCAATGCCCACACTAAAGACAGGGGCTGCAACCCCTCCAACACAACCTCCCGCGCAGGCGACAGGGGGGAACAACAGATTCTGTAATAGGGGTTTCACCTTCACCCCCCTCCCCGCCGGTTGAAGCAGCAGGCATCTCTGTGGTAGCAGCAGCGCTGCTGGAGGTAGCACCGGTGGTGCGCCTCTTCTTCCTCTTCTCCAACTTGGAGGGCTCCTCTTCCTCCTCATCTTCAGAAGCGGGCCCGTCCTTCCTACGGCGGCGCCCCTTTACAACTTCTCCTACTGAAACGGAAGAATCCGAGTCAGAATTTGATAAGGGCTTGCTAGCACGCTTATGCCTCCGCGGAGCGTGTTTCCAACGGCCACGCCCCGCGGGCGCCTTCTGAGCCTCCACAATCTCTACTGAGGAGTCAGAGGCATCATCGCCAAAGAGGCTAGAAAATAAGGGGTCACAAGACTCACCAGTGGTGTAGTAGGGCTTTGGCGCAACAGACATGTCTGGAAAATAAAATCGATCAACAAATGCCTCCAGACAAGACACCTGCCCTTCCGCCACAGGCCTCCACTTAATGCCCTTCTCTTGACGAGCGGCATAGAACTGAAACTTGCTCACACCTGCGCGAGCAAACAGTTAGGAAAAATCACACATAAATTAAATAAAGAGAACAGAGACACTTACCCTCTGGAGCAATGTAAGGCTCTTTACCTGCACGAATCCCCACGCGGCTCATTGCCAAGAAGGAAGAAGATCCCTTCTGTCAGGTTCTTAAACTCCAACTTGGTGGCGTTGGCGGTAAGGGTTGTGAACCAGCCCTGCTTCTTGTAATCCTTGGGCACCGGCATGTCCGCCACCCGTTGCCCATCCGCTATCACCTTCCAGGGCAAGCTGATGGGGATAACACCCCTCTTCACAAAAAAGAATTTTTCCTTTGCCCAGTGCAAGGACTTAGGATTGTGGGTGGCCATGGGTGGCACCCTAGGGCGCGGCTTAAACGAGAACCACATCTCGCTGCGCGCAAGAAAGTAAAACACATTGAGCCTTTCCACAGTAGGCTCAATGTCTAAGGCGCGGCAAGACGCCTCAAAGTGAACTAACCGCAGCATCCCGAAGGCGGTTAGTTGAGTAGGCCCAACACCATACGCCACCAGAGTGTCAATCTGGAAGCGGGTGCAAGGCAAGCGAAACCCACACTTAGTAAAGTGGGCTTCATATAGGGCAAGCTGACCAGTCCTCGCGGAGAGGACAGTGTCCGTCGGAGACGGTAAGGTGGGCTCCCACTCTGGCAGGATGTCATAGATCCTGCAAAACTGGTCGAAGGAATCTTGACTCCAAACACAGTATGTGTTGGTCATAAGCTTCCTTTCCTTGATCTTGCCCCGCTCCACCAAAACCTCATCCTCCACATCCTCCATTACTGGTTCCTTCCCAGCAACGTCGCCAGAAGGAGACCCAACGTTTGAAGTTTCAGACATTTTGAAAAATGAAAAGAGGAAAAAAAAGAAACAAGAAATCTGGAATTCAACCGGAAAAGTTGAAGATTCAACGGAAAATATGAAGACACCCCGGAAAACTCAAGACGGTTGCCGGAAAACTTGAAGATTGGTCGGAATCTTCAAGAAGGAAACTGACAGATGTGGAAAAAATTCAACGAACACAAAGAGAGATGAAGATCAAAGAGAAGTTTCACAATAAATCTTGAAGATTGCTCAACAATCTTTGAAGATTCAAAGAAAACTCCAAATGATCTGATGGTTTTTGAAGAAAAAGAGAGAGAGAGTGCAAATGAAGAAGAAGAAGAAGGCAAAATGAACGAGTAACCGCCCAAGATGCCTTCTCACTCTTATATATACCCACTGCATTAATGACAGTGGGACCCACAAGGAAAACAACCGTCGTCACCTTTTTCAAAATGGAGAGCCACGATGAAGACACGTGTCCTCATGCGCGAGTGGACGGCCAAGATCAGACATGGGTAAACGATCCAACCGTTACTCGCTGGATGACTGACACGTGTCACAAGATCTCACCATTTTAAAAGCTGGCAGGCGCGTGGACGCTCACGCGTCTGACGAATCCCACGTGCAACTCGCCACGTGGCACAATCACAACCACACAAGCATCAAGTGGAGCGCGTGACAACACACGCGCCTGACACAGGCGAAAGGTTGGTAACTGCACCATAATGATGGGACAACCAACAGTCAGCACAACAGACGAGGACTGACTCGTCAGCAACCCTCAAGCTTCCATCAGAAGCAACTGATCATTCGAATTCCAGGCGCCTTAACTCCCATTTATGAGAGACATATTAAATGCCAATGATTCAGAATTTATTACAACTGCTGACACGCCTTCACGTCAATAAGCGGACTACAACATTGCGCAAATTTGACGTAAAATCAAAAAGACGTTCCCCGCCCAGCGCCTTAACAGGTCATGGCGACAAACGTCTTTCAAGGCGCAAATTTGACGTAAAATCAAAAAGACGTTCCCCGCCCAGCGCCTTAACAGGTCATGGCGACAAACGTCTTTCAAGGCGCAAATTTGACGTAAAACCAAAAAAGACGTTCTCCGCCAAACTTTGCATCAACAAGCAGGAGAGCAAATCTCAAGACACAACAGCAGATGAGCTTTCATCCGCGACTCCATACTTTGAGTCTAGCACTCCACCTACTCTTCACAAAGAGTAGGAGAAGCCCTAGACTAGGGGGACTTGAAGGGATAGGGAGCCTAATCCAAGCGGAGGAGACGTCCCTATCCCCATAAGTCAGTTTCCCCGCGCCAGTCAGTGGCGCGAGGAACCGTCAGCGCGCAGCTAGCAACATATGCAGGGAAGCGCGCAAAGACAACAAGTGATAAGCAATAACAACACCTAATAAGCGCGTACCGTCACGCGCGGAATCTTCCCCCATCACCTTTTGTACGAGGTACAGAAGACAACAAAAGGAAGATTCACAAGGATCGTTGACAGTGTACGCGCCAATGACGAAGCGACAGGTGGCAGAAGTGGTCCAACAACTACAGACAAGGACAGCAGCATGGCTGTAGCCATGCTTCCACCATACCAGTGTCTACAGTGACAGCAGACATCCCTTACTGATGTCAGAAGCATGGTCAACGACTGTAGCAAGGACAGGGGCGCCGTCCGCCAACCACAGTATGCCACGTGTCCGCCTCGAGCAACAACCATGCTGCCAAATGACGTCATGAACAGTATCAGTATTTTCCCGCCAATTCTAGGGAAGACTTTGGACTTGGGCCTGGACCAAGCCCAATGAAGAAGTGCTCCTCATGGGCTCCACGACTAAGCCCATGAGTTCTCCTATAAATAGAAGAAGACTTCTCCTTGCCAAAGGATCTGAAAATAATCACTTGTAGCCTAGCATACTCTCTCTTGTAACTCTTTGTATTCTCATATTAATAATATTCTGGCTACTTACAGTGGACGTAGGTCATTACTCGACCGAACCACTTACATCTTGTGTTCTTACTTACTTTCATCACACACTTACATTCACCATCGTCACTGGGGTTTAACCATACGGTTTGGGTAAAGGATTAACCCTGACGAACATAAGTATTAACCCCACGTAGATTACTCGTAATCTCCGTGATACTTATTGTTTCTTCACGTACAAATCTCATGTACAAGTTATCTTGACCCGTCATACTATTCTTCCTTCATGTATTTTCAAGGACAAACATGAGGTTTCCGAACCTATACTCAATCTACACATAACGGCTAAACTTTACATACAAAACACTTTAACACATTCCCGGGCATAAGCAAATATGCACACATTCTATTACACTAGCATCCAACGCGTGATAATTCCAATTACCAAACGGTTTACCATTTGTGTGACATTGGATAACTATACAATTCAATCTAAATAGTTACACCCATGATTAAATGTATCCATCTATATATACACACATATCAATACGTACATTTTACCATTCATTCTTATGCCATATTTGTTAATATTGGGTTTATTTCATGCTTAATTACCCTCACTTCATTTATCTTTGCTGCCCATTTATCCCAACTACTTTCATTGTTGTATGGTGAACTATATTCACCAACAACATCAATTCGCTAACCTTATTATAAATTACCATTTCATACTTGTTTCTCATTCTCTATTTATACATAAACATACAATTACTAAACCAAGAGTTTGCATCATAAGTCACTTACCATTGCCCGTAGGAGTGTTTTCGTCTTATACGCGTTTGACTTATAGTCCCAAGCTTTTTACCTAACTCGAGATCATATCCACTTGACCCATTGACTTTTAAGCTTCTTGTACCTAGCTTACTTTCAAGTCAACATGTCGTGTTAGAATACTAATTTGGAACTTACCTATTCAAACATTAGTATTCAATCTACATCATTCAAACATGACATCAATACATTCAACAACTAGTTCTACTCAATAAGTCTTTCCATATACTACCCGTTTGACTCGTTAGTGAAAATACTTGCATGAACTATTTGGTAAGTGTTTTTAGACACTTTTTGAGTGCCACATAATATGTTATTCTTTTCCTACAATCCGTACTCCAAACGTGTACATTCTTACACCTTTTCTTATTAAAGATTATATTATAAATGTGCAGCAATTTTCTGTGCAGCTGCTGTTCAGGGCCACTTTTCCCCTTCTAAACCTCGAAATCAGACCTTGACTATCAAATACAAAATGTGCTTCATTCAAAGACATTTCTAGGCATATAAAGAACACATCCTAACGATTTTTCTATGATTTTATATGAATTTTTGAAGATCAGGCATGCATATAAAATTATTCCAAACAGCATGTTGTTAAGACGAATTTACTAACTTATCATGCTGTTTTGACCCACTACAACTCAGAATTAGCTTCTCATGACTAAATATGAAATGTAATATGCGCAACAAGCTTTTCAACGATATAAGGCTCGTCTTCTAACTCCCAATAACGAATGAGATATGGCCTTTACAAGATGACTATCTAAAGCTATCAAAAGTGACGAATTTCATACTATTTTACACCATTTGACTCAATTCAAGTTTCATGTAGGCATTTTATCTGTTGGATCAGTGGCTGTTTATATGAACACTTATGTGTTTATCAGATTTTATATATGAGTTATTAAGCAGCGGAAAGTTAAGTGTTCAAAGGTCTAAAAGATCACTTTGATGAGGAGTTATTACTCCCCCTTGACTGAATAATAAATGAGAAACAATAAATGATCTAAGTATAAAGCAGTAATAGCAGTTTATGTTTCTCAGATGTGAAGTGGAAATTATAAGTTTAGAGCCCGAAGGGTTTCAATATAAGTTCAAAGATATTACACAAAATCACATATCTAAAATAGATGAACAAACTCATCTATTTATAGACTAATGTACCAAACTGAAGTCTGAAGTAATCTAAGATATTTAACAAAGATATTATGCTAAGATAAGCTTACATCAGTCTGTACATTGAAACTTGAAATCAAGACTTTAACAAAACAATATAATAGTAAAACTGCTGATCTTCAGTCGGTTAGAAGCTTCTGAGTGAAAGTGCTGATGAGTGACAAACTGCTGATGAGCAGTTTGTCTTCAGTAGTTCTTCAGTGAAATGTCTGGTTAGACTTCAGAACTTCTGATGAATTTACTCTTCAGTACTTTGTGTTTGTTCTTCAGTACTTCTTCTATTTGTTCTTCAGCAGTTCTATACTTAGGCAGATATAGAAAAGACTAAGGTTATCAAAAGGTGGTTTCTTCAATCCTCTTCGTCCCAACAATCTCCCCCTGGATTGATGAAGCCAAAACCTTATCTATCCTTTATTGTTGTCCTTTTCTCTCTTCTAGCATCCTCCAGATCTCTGCTGTCATCCGGGTGGTAAGAGTACATCTTTGTTGCTCAGTGAGAGGACCAAGTTCAGGTGTTAAATGTTGAATGGTGAGAAGGTCTTTGGATGATAAAACACTCAACTCCTTTGAGTTTCTATAGACCTTACTTGAACGGTCTCTCCTGGTCACAAGTACTGAGTTGGATTCAGTAAATGACCATTTCACAATGTTTACCTTTGACCTGTCAAAGTCAGAGGCATAGGAAACCAAGCCTGTTTCCTTAGGTTGACCTGATTGAGGAATGTCTTCTATTTCAGTGACTCTCAGGTGAGACTCTTGACTTCCTTGTAATTCAGCAGCACCTTGGATTGGCATATTGGGCAGGTGATGCTCTGTAACAACCCTTGTATGTGTTTCTTCTTGAATGGATTGTTGTAACTGATAAGCATAAGTAGCCTTGTCTCTGGATTGGGTCAAGATGGGTTTCTCTTCAACATCAAAATCACCATGTACCAACTGATCTCCTTCTAACAGAATCATTTTGAAGTCAGTCTTGACAATGGGATCTCCATCTGCTTTTCTTTTGGTGGCTGGCCTTCTTAATGTACCAGATGGTCTTTTGACAATAGAAGTTGTTTGGACTTCTTGACTTTCAAATCTTTCTGGTTCAGCAACTTTCTTTGCTTTGAATTTCTTGTAAGCCTCATAGAGAGTTTGTTCTTTCCATTTGCTGATTGAGGCTTTTGAACCATAGTCATTAGCCACTAATTCTTCAATTATTTCAGCTCTTTTGGCTTTCCTCTCATTTTCAGTTGCTATTCTGTCAGACAGCATCTGAGCTTTTCTTGTCAGTTCTTGTGTTGAGAGTTTCTTGAGGGCCACTTGTTTGGATTTGGAGTTCTTTGTGATGAATGCTATTAGCTGTGCTCTTTTGTCTTCTTCAGCAGCAGCTTCAAGTGCTCTCTCTTCAGCCTCAAGCTCATCAAGTTTTTCTTGATACTTGATCAATTTTTCATCAAAGGTCAAGTCTTCTCTAGTTTCTAGGCTGTTCCATACTCTGTCTTCTTTTGCCTTCTTGGCAGCTTCTTTCAAACTCTTCTCTAATAAGTCTTTCGACATTCTGATGGGAGTAGGGTTTAAAACAGCTGTGGAAGTTGTTGTAGGCAAAGGAGTGGGAGCAGGGTCTTTTTCAGTTGCCTTAGGAACTTCTGATGATGGTTTAGGAGGTAGAACTGCTGATGTGGTAGGTTTGGTCATAACTGCTGAAGGATTGTCTTCAGTAGTTTGAGAAATGTAATCAGCAGTTCCCTCTGATGCCTTAGATAACTTGAACTCTGGTGCTACTTCTTTTCCTGGTCTTTGTATTGGTCTATCAGCTTCTTGATCAGGATTTTGTCTTTGTGTAGCATCTGTTGGTTCCTTAATCATCTCCCCCTTTTTGGCTTCATCCACTTCTGGAAGCCTAATGGAATGAGATGTTGCAGCAGACAACCTTGCAAGTTGATCTTGAGTTTCATCCATCTTTTTGTTCAACTCTGCAAGTCTCGAGTTGATCAACCCAAACTGATTGTTAGCCTTTAACTCCCAAGCAGTTGTGAAGGGTTTGAGTTGATCAGTTATAATTTGTTTGAGTGCCTGATACAGGGGACCATCTGGGCTGCATAGTTGGTTCAAGTCTATGCTTGTGAGCCCAGTGAATTGTGTAGGTTGTTTTGGTGAAGGGGTGATTTTTGGGTGATCTTCAGATTGCTCTGAAGATGCCAGTTGTGGGGATTTTTGGGCTAACTGGTCTTTAACCTGATCTTTGGTGACCAGCTTCTTGAGCTTGGAGACCTTAGATGCAGGACCTTCAATGTCAACCGTCAATTCAGTTTGTGGAATTTGTGATTCATCAACCAACTTAATGGAATCATCTGAATCCCTGATAGTGTCCTCAGAGAGGGCAGGATCAGTTATATCATGAGCTGGACCCAAACCAGTAGTCTCATGAACCTCTTTGTCTTGGTTCTGAGGTTTTCCTACTTCTGGCCTTAGGCCTTCATCAGTAGTTGCCAGATTTGAGGTCTTAGCTATGTTACTACTGTCCTCAGGTTCACCACTGGGTGATAAGTGAGTAGTAGCAGCCTCAAAAATATCAAAAGTTTGTAAGTTTGGGCCTACAAACCCTTGTTCATCCTCATCTCTCTGTGTTGGGCTAAAGAGATCCACATTCATGTCAACTTCTGAAGGCATCTCCCCAATTTGATGTGTTGTAAGGGGAGTGACATGTGGTGAATGGGTTCCTTTAAGTCCTGAGAGAAGTTGGGCAATTTCTATGGTTGTATGTGAGGGTTCAGGTTCAGTAGTTGTAATGGGTTGGTGTTCAGGAGTTTGGGTGGGAATGGTTTCAGCAGTTTCAAATGCAGGGTCAACAGTTATTTGTTTCTTAAATCTTTTTCTTTTAAATATAACTGTGACAGGTTTTCTTTTGGGTGGTGGAGAAGGAGTGTGCTGAGAGGATGTTTCAGCCACTTCCTTTTCAAGTGCAGATTGCACATCAGTAGTTTCAGGTTTCTCCACTTCCTGAACTTTCTTTTTCAGTGACTTGGTTGTTTTTGGTTTTTGTTGTTTAGGCTTTTTGGTTATCTTTTTGGGTTTGGAAGATGTGGGTTCCTTGGGGATGGGTTGTTCTTCCCCTTGGTCATCTTCAAGCAAAAGTGCTGGTTTGTTGTGCCTAGAGAATACTTGAGCAGTTAAAGGATTTAAAGTTGTTGTTTTTCCCTCAAGTACTCCCTCACCAAGTTCTTTTATTATGCACTGCATAACAAACCTTGGATACAACAAAAATCTCTTTTTATCATTTTGATGATGTAAAACCAGTTCATTGAAAAACAGTTTTGATGCCTTGAAAGAAGTTTCATTTATGATGGAATGAAAAATAGGTTGAAAGGTTGAAGGCATCTGATCTATTGACCCAGTTTTAGGACTAAGACACATAATAATATAATGAAATAACAGTTTATATTGTGGGTCAAAATATTTTTTGTAAACTGTTGCTTGTGCCAAAGTACCTTGATAGCCACATTCTGTCATGGTCAGATGAATATCTGAGGTTGGAATAAGCTCAGGTGCCTCAGAATCCTTCAAACCAAGCCTGATGCTTAGTGTTTCTGGTGAGATGGCCATCAGTTTCCCTTTTATAGAAGATTTGAGGGAAATCACTTCATTATTCACTTTCACTGTTTCTGAATTTGCCCAGAACTCATTAAGAGTTTCTTCATGAATGGGTGGATCAATGGTGAAAGCATCATAATATTGGGATTTCATGATGAGATCAAGTATCTCATTATACTGGGACCAGGCTTCATCTTTGACAAAGTAGCCTCTTTGGTTGTGTCCCTGTTTTAACACGAGAGCCATGGATGTTTTTGATCGAACAGTGATTTTTAGGTTAGAGAAGGGGTTTTGCTTTGAATTTGAGAGAGAAAGAGGGAATTTTGCTTTTTGAATGGATAAGTGTTGAAACGGGGTATTTATCAGAGGTTTTTAACCGACTAGGTCAAACTTCTGACGAGTGAAAAGTCTGTTTTACCCTTTTAGTCAAACTGCTGAAGAAGAAAGGTTTCTTCATCAGTGGTTTTAGTTTTCTCATCAGCAGTTTCAACTGCTGATGCAGATGACTCTTAAAACACTTTTCTAACTTCTGATTTTCATCAGTAGTTATATTCATTTGAAAATATCCCATTTTGATGTTTATCAGTAGTTTTCAAAATTTGTTCATCAGAACTTTCTCTTTTCTCAAATTTTTGGTCTTCAGAGGTTTGTGACAGATAAGTATGTAAGTGAAAAATAAAATATGTGCAGAATTAAAAAGTGAAACACTTACAGACTTTCTTCTAAGTTTAACATCCCAAGCATGGATACTAACCTCTGAAAAGTTGTTGAATCAAGGGGTTTGGTGAAAATGTCAGCTATTTGATTAACTGTTGTGACATGCTTCACCTCAATCTTGCCTTTTTCATAGCAATCTCTTATGAAGTGATACCTGATTTCAATGTGTTTAGTCTTTGAAAACTGAACAGGATTTTGAATGATGCTAATGGCAGATTTGCTGTCTACAAAAAGTGGGGTCTTGGTCTCTTTGATTCCATAATCAAGCAGTTGATATTGGAGCCATTGTATCTGTGAAGTACAGCTTGCAGCAGCAATGTATTCAGCTTCAGCTGTTGAAGTTGCCACAGATGTTTGTTTCTTTGATTGCCAGGACACCAGACAGTTTCCTAAGAATTGACAACCACCAGATGTTGATTTTCTTGACATTTTGCAGCCTGCATAGTCACTATCTGAAAAAGCAGTTAACTTGGTATTGCTTGAAGCAGGATACCAAATCCCTAGAGTAGGAGTTCCTTTCAGATATCTGAAGATTCTTTTGACTGCAATTAGATGAGATTCTCTTGGTGCAGATTGGTATCTAGCACAGACACAAGTTGAAAACATGATATCTGGTCTAGAAGCAGTTAGATATAAAAGAGAACCTATCATACATCTATACATGGTTTGATCAATGTGTTTCCCTTGATCATCTGGTTCAACTTGTGTGATTGGTGTCATGGGAGTGGAACATGTTTTACAGTCTTGTAAAGAAAATTTGTTCAATAATTCTTTAACATATTTTGATTGATGTATAAATGTTCCATTTGACTGTTGCTTGATTTGCAGTCCCAAAAAGTACTGCAATTCTCCTATTGTACTCATTTCAAATTTTGATTGCATGAGTTTCTTAAATTCTTCACACAGTTTTGAATTTGTTGAACCAAAAATGATATCATCAACATATATTTGAACAAGTAAGACATGATTTCCAACATGTTTTATGAACAGAGTTTTATCAATGGATCCCCTTGAGAAGTGATTCTTTAGTAAAAAGTTGGAAAGTGTTTCATACCAGGCTCTTGGAGCCTGTTTTAGCCCATAAAGAGCTTTGTCAAGTCTGTAAACCCAATCAGGATGAGAAGGATCCTCAAACCCTGGAGGTTGACAGACATACACTTCCTCTTTTATTTTTCCATACAAAAATGCACTTTTGACATCCATTTGATAAACTTTAATGTTGTTGGAAATTGCATAAGCTAAAAATAACCTGATAGCTTCAAGTCTTGCAACTGGTGCAAAGGTTTCATCATAATCAATTCCTTCCTCTTGGGAATAACCTTGTACCACTAGTCTTGCTTTGTTCTTGATGATCATACCAGCCTCATCTGATTTGTTTCTGAAGACCCATCTTGTTCCAATTGGTTGCTTGTTTTCAGGTAAGGGACAGATTTCCCAAACCTGTTGTTTCTTGAATTGAAGCAACTCTTCTTGCATTGCTTGCACCCAATTGTTGTCTTTGAGGGCTTCTTGATACTTCTTTGGTTCCAACTGAGAGATGAATGCTGAGAATAAGCAAAAGTTGGAGAGCTGGTTTCTTGTGAGTACCCCTGATGCAATGTCACCCATGATTTGTTCCAATGGATGATCCTTGTGTTCAATCAGTTGTTGTAAACCTGTACTGGATGATGGCTCTACAGGTTCTTCAAATAGACCACTGAGATTGATAATATCTGGTTCAGCTGTTATTTGATCTTCAGGAGTTTTAGGTTCAGCTGAATCAGTAGTTTCAAAATGTTCATCAGTAGTTCCTGAAGTAGAAGCTATTGAAACTTCTGAAGGTTTAATAGTTGATCTTCTGACTGTGTTTGGAGTCCATGGTGCAGGACCATCATCTTCAAATCCTTGAAAACCATTTTGAGGAGGTTTGGATGATTCAACAGTCTTTTCAGGTCCGAAATGAAAACTGTCAAGATCAAATAATTCAGCAGGATCTGCTGGAATAAGAGTGTGTTTTGATTCATTGAACTTGACATTCAGTGTTTCTTCTACTATCCTGGTTCTTGAATTGAATACTTTGTAAGCTTTTCTCAAAGGAGAATAACCAAGAAAATAACCTGTATCAACTTTTGCAGCAAACTTAGAGATAGAGTCTTTGATGTTGAGGATAAAACATTGACATCCAAAAGCCCTGAAGAAGGAGATAAGGGGCTTAATGCCATGAAGAATTTCATAGGCAGTCTTGGTATGTCTCTTGTTGATAAGAACTCTATTCTGAACATAACATGCAGTGTTGACTGCTTCAGCCCAAAAATACAAAGGTAGGCCTGAATCAGCTAACATTGTTCTGGCTGCTTCAATTAAAGTTCTGTTCTTTCTTTCTACCACACCATTTTGTTCAGGTGTTCTGGGAATGCTGAACTGTCTAACAATCCCTTTAGACAGACAGAATTCATCCAGAGTTTTGTTCCTGAACTCTGTCCCATTGTCACTCCTGATGACTTTGACAGATAGAGAGTATTGCTTCTCTACTTGTAGAATAAAGAACTTGATGATTTCAGCTGCCTCATCCTTGGAATATAAGAAGAAGACCCATGTGAATCTTGAGTAGTCATCAATGATG
Source organism: Ambrosia artemisiifolia (assembly GCA_032199755.1). Classification (NCBI taxonomy): domain Eukaryota; kingdom Viridiplantae; phylum Streptophyta; class Magnoliopsida; order Asterales; family Asteraceae; genus Ambrosia; species Ambrosia artemisiifolia. The sequence goes on from CM063515.1 coordinate 179,752, forward strand.
ACCAAGCAGTACTTCTTCTTACCAAGGCTCATAATCTTGACTGGTCCAAATAAGTCCATATGGAGTAGTTGAAGACATGCAGTTGTTTTTGATTCTTCAATAGACTTATAAGAGGACTTATGCTGTTTACCTTTAAGACAGGAAACACAGTGTTCTTTGCACTGATATTCCTTCAAAGGTAGACCTCTGACCAAGCCCATTTTTGTGACTTTATTGATGGTTTTAAAGTTTACATGGCCAAGTCTCCTATGCCAGAGATCATTTTCTGAAGTTGATGCCTTTGAGAAGAAACAGGCAGTTTTGTTCAATACTTTGTCTTTTTCAATGTCCACTGCATAGACATTGCCACATCTTTTGGCAATCAGCAAAGTATGATCTTCAATGATCTTCTCTATCAACTTCTGGCCTTCTGGTGATATGATCTTGCATGCTGTCTTTGTGAAAAAGGAAGAATATCCTTTGTCACACATTTGAGAGACACTCAGCAAGTTGTACTCAAGGTTTTCAACCAGATTGACCTTGTCAAACTGCATTTTGCCTGAGGATACATTGCCATATCCTAGCACATATCCCTTGGCATTGTTCCCAAAGGACACAGATCCTTCTCTTTGACTGATAAAATTGTTTATCAGGTATCTGCATCCAGTCATGTGCATTGAGCCTCCACTATCCACATACCATATGCTATTCAAACCTCTGGTGACTCTCTGCACAAGATAGCAAATTAGTTAGTTTTGGCAACCCAAGCCAGTTTGGCTTTGGGTTTGCTCTTGAGAACAGGTGCAGCTTGTTGTGGACCATTTTTAGTAATCCATGTCTTTTTGGCAATGGATTTGTCATTAAGAACAATGGTGGGTACTTTTTGGTTTCCACCATCAACTTTGGTCATCAGAAGTTTGACCAGGTTTATCAAATCTTTAACTTCAGCAGTTTGTGAATCTGCTGATGAGTTAGGTGAAACTTCTGAAATTGAACTTTGAGAAGATGACCTTTGTTGAGATAAAGGCTTCTTCTTAGAAAGGGTTTTGTTTGATTGTTGTTTGTTGGGAAAAAAGGTATTTTGAAAATCTTGTTTTATCTGTTTTCCCACAATCAGTTGTTGTCTTTGTTTATTTAACTGATTTACCTTTCTAAATTTGCAAAGTTCAGTTATGTGGTTAAACAGACCACATATCTCACATGCTTTTGCCTTCTCTTTCCTTTTAGATAGATCAAGAGAGTTAGAAGGCAATTTACTGACAAAACCTGATTTTTGAAATAGGTCATCAGCAGTTTTCAGGGTCTCAACTCCTGATGTAGTTGAAACTGCTGATGGCTTATTGTCAGTAGTTTTAACTTCTGCAGTACTTCCCTTTTTGAGGAAGTTCTGATGGTAGGATGTGCATTCCTCCATATCAGAAGTTTGAATCAATTTCTTCCCATCATTATCAGTTTTGTGGGTGAAATCTGTTGGTGATTCAGTGTGGGTATATCCAATGCCAAACTTAACATTGGCTGCAGTTTGTTTGTTAAGTAACATTTGATACCCTTTACAAGACTCAACCCATTTTTCACAATCAACCTTGGTGTCAGCAAGCTCTTGTCTGACTTTTCCTAGGCTGTCTATCATGGTTTTAATTTGTGCTTCTGTTTCAATGGATTTATCATTTAGTTTGGAAATTTCTTTGTTTTTCAACATGACTTTTCTTTCCAAATCACACTTCATTTGTGTGTATTTTCTTTCCATGTCATTGGATTTGCCTTGTAAATGCACATTGGTTTCTCTAATTAAAGCAAATGATTCTTTGCAAGATTTAGTGCAAAGCTTTAACAGAGATTGTTGTGATACCTGTGTGAGAGCAGAATTTGAAGAGTATCCTTCAAAAGCCATTAAGGCAAAATTCTTTCTGCCATTATCAGGTTCTCCCCAGTTGACATCATAGACCTTATTGTCTGAATCCTGACTGCATTCTGATGTGTCATAAGGAAGACTGCTCCAATCAACATACCCTGAGGTAAATAAGCTTTGTTGCTGAGGGGGTTGTTGAGTTTGTGCAGGAAGTTGAGCAGTTGGAAATGGAGGCATGAGCTGCTGTTGTTGTTGAGCAGGCATCTGTACATATTGTACTTGTGGCACATATTGAACATTTGGAGCTTGTGCCTGTACAAAATGAGCACTCCCATTAGTTCCATTATTCCTATTGTATGAGGGGTTATATTGATTTCCAGGGGACATTTGTTGGTTATAGCTAGAGCTTCTACACTCTCTAGCAAAGTGTCCCAACTTCTGACACTTATGACATCTCAATTTAGATTTGTCAAAACCAACTTTTGTTGAATTGTTTAGTCCTGGAAATTTCCTTCCTGACCTTTTGTAAAATTTGTTAGTTTTTAAGCTTAACAAGGCCAGTTGATGCAATATTTCCATTTCTTCTAAGTCATCACTGCTAAAATATTTTAAATCATCCATGATGAAACACATGTTGTCAGCAGTTTGACTTAGTTCCTCATTGTCATAAGCTGGGAAAGATCCATCTGATGAGATCCCAGCTGTTATGTCAATGTGGTCAAAAGAACCAAAATTATTAGAACAGGATGGTGAGTCATGTCCTAATAAGGCTGTGCTACCCGGAGTATAGTCATCAGCAGTTTTACCAGATTCTTGCAGCTTTTTCTTTTGATTGATTTCTCTTTCAAAAGTTAGTAATTTACCATGTAACCTAGTTAGGTTCAAGGTGTTAAAATCTGAACTGGTTCTGAGGACTATTGAGTAAGTTTCCCATTTTGAAGGTAAAGACCTTAAAAATCTATGTAACATAGACTCAGTTGTATAGGTCTGATTGTTTATTTTTAACTCTGAGATGAGTGAAGAAAATCTTTCAAATTGTTGAGTTAAAGTTTCACCCTCTATGTGAGTAAAAGTTTCATATTGTTGAGCCAAAATTTCTCTTATGTTGGCTATCACCTCAGCAGTTCCTGCAAACTGCTCTTTTAGGCAATCCCACAGCTCTTTGGCACTTTCACAGTGTAAAAGGCCAGCATAAATTTCGTTTGGGAGAGCCATAGCCAACATGGAGAAAGCTTTTGCATCAAGCTCAAACTTTAGGAAATCTTCCTCCGTGTATTCTTTTGGATCCTTTGGTCTTTCAGTCTTTCCCTCTGGATCAGTAACAACTGGTTTGTGAGGTCCAAAAACTACAGACCTCCAACAGCCAGTGTTTGTTTGAGAAATAGTGTGTGCCAACCTCTTAGACCATATGTTATATTCATTTCTGACTAACATAGGAGGTTTGTTGGCAGATCCAGTATTGTAGGGATCCATTTTTAAGAAGTTTGGATTTGTCAATACTTTCTTAAAGTGATGGATTTAAAAAGTGAGCCTTTTATCCTTTTTATTGAATATCAATATTGAGCCTGTGTCTGAATCTCAATTTGTTAGATTGATTTTGATCAGATTAACCAGAAGCTCTGATACCAATTGTTGGATCAGTGGCTGTTTATATGAACACTTATGTGTTTATCAGATTTTATATATGAGTTATTAAGCAGCGGAAAGTTAAGTGTTCAAAGGTCTAAAAGATCACTTTGATGAGGAGTTATTACTCCCCCTTGACTGAATAATAAATGAGAAACAATAAATGATCTAAGTATAAAGCAGTAATAGCAGTTTATGTTTCTCAGATGTGAAGTGGAAATTATAAGTTTAGAGCCCGAAGGGTTTCAATATAAGTTCAAAGATATTACACAAAATCACATATCTAAAATAGATGAACAAACTCATCTATTTATAGACTAATGTACCAAACTGAAGTCTGAAGTAATCTAAGATATTTAACAAAGATATTATGCTAAGATAAGCTTACATCAGTCTGTACATTGAAACTTGAAATCAAGACTTTAACAAAACAATATAATAGTAAAACTGCTGATCTTCAGTCGGTTAGAAGCTTCTGAGTGAAAGTGCTGATGAGTGACAAACTGCTGATGAGCAGTTTGTCTTCAGTAGTTCTTCAGTGAAATGTCTGGTTAGACTTCAGAACTTCTGATGAATTTACTCTTCAGTACTTTGTGTTTGTTCTTCAGTACTTCTTCTATTTGTTCTTCAGCAGTTCTATACTTAGGCAGATATAGAAAAGACTAAGGTTATCAAAAGGTGGTTTCTTCAATCCTCTTCGTCCCAACATTATCAAACACCTTGCAGGCACTACACAACATCAATTTTCTCTAACACTACCATGTGCTTATAAACCCTTGATTCTTGCTAGATTGACAATCACCAACATCAAACTTCTAAATTAATCATGCATTTAGTATAACAAGTAGTTAAACACTTACAAGAACAACAAAACATGACCAATTTCACACATCTTGGTGTATACACTAATTCCTCCACAAAACTCATTACACCAATAAGAATATAAGTCATGCCTTGTCTTAAATGAATAATAAGGCAATTTGGTGGAGAATTGCATCAGTGTGAAGATGATGAACTAGGTTACTCCTTTCCTCTTCACTTGTTAATGTCGACATAAAAACACACAAAAATGTGTGTTTTGATCTTATAATGCAGAATTTTAGTTATGTTTGACTAGTTGTCAACTATAGTCCCTCAAGTTTACCCCAAGGCCTTTTGTTATAAAAACTCAACTAACCAAGTTAGTTTCTAGTGTTATTTTTCCATTATATAGATAATAACATTCACTAGGTTATTTTCGTATTAGAACATAACCCACGTTCTTATTGTCTAAGTCCCGTTTTATTACTTTGCTTTTTTTTAAGGGTGACTTTCTATGTACTGGACCGAATTGGTCACCGAGTTCCGTCTAAGACGTTACCCGTCAGCTCCGCCCGCGAACGCGATGTTCGCTCGGAAACCATATTGCCCCCATACGAGAAAGTCGTTGGGGTAACAGCTGGGTAAAACTGGGTTGCCCTCCTGATCGAACCATGCCTTGGTAGGAAACAATCCATCATTGGGACGTCCCGCACCTTTTTGCTACAACCGGGAGTCGAACCGGCGTCTCCAAGGAGAACACCGGCCCCACTCACCAACTTAGCCAAAAAAAACAAAATAATAAAACGCGCCTAATGGCATAACTAAGCAAAAATGGATTTTTGGGGCGTTACATGACAACTGGTACCAATAGTTTGTATCCACCTTAGAGACATGAGTAGTTTGCTTATTCTATGTTATTAACACTAATTTATTTTCATGCAGGTCATAATGCGGTATAAGCGGGTTGTGTAGTGGTTGATATTGGGTTCTAATGGATGTACTTGGTCGTGGTGTGTTATAATACGTCTATAGTGTCGTATAGGATTGTAATGGTTTGTAATGAGATAAAGTGGAATAAGAGATCATTTTGTCGCATGACTTTTGACTATAGGTGCTAGGGCTAAGGACTTCACGGTTTGGAGCCACCAAAACCGAGGAACCGAAACCGTTCGCTAGATCCGAACTGTGTTCTTGTATTTAGGGTCCAGTTCAAGTTCTTAAATTTTAGTGAAAACGGTTTGTCGGTTCGGTTCAGTTCGGTTCAGAACCACTGGTCCATTTAAAGAACTCCTAGAACCGGCTTACGTTTAAACTTTAAATATCATATTTAAAAACCTTATTAATTTAGGGTCTGTTTGGTATGGCGTAATGGAATGGATGAGGGAATGGAATGGATGAGGTAATGGAATGGACGAGGTAATGGAATGGACAAGGTAATGGAATGGATCATTACCATTCCATGTCTTGTTTGGTTGCCATGTGGGAATGAAACAAAACATTACTTTATGTTGTTGGATAGGTAGGAAAAATCAAAAGAATAAAATCAGTGGTGGTCGTCAGTGGCGGTGATGGTGATGGTGGGTGGTGATATGTCGCGGTAGCGGTGGTGGTGGGTGGTGGTGACGGTGATGGTGGAAGGTGGAGGTGGATGGTCGTGATGGTGGGTAGGCGAAGATGGCGACAGTGGGTGGGTGACGGTGGTGGGTGGCGACGGTGGTGGTGGTCGGCGTAGGGTGGTGTTGGATGGCGGCGGTGGGTGGGTGACGGTGGTGGGTGCCGACGGTGGTGGGTGGGTGAAGGTAGTGGGTGGCGGAAACGGCGATGGTGGGTGGTGGCAGCAGCGGTGGTGGCGACGGTGGTAGGTGGTGGGCGACGGTGGTGGGTGGTGACGGTGGTGGTAGGTGGTGGCGACGGTGGTGGGTGGGTGAAGGTAGTGGGTGGTGGCAATGGCGGTGGTGGGTGGTGGGTGGTGGCGGCAGCAATGGTGGCGACGGTGGTAGGTGGGTGGTGACGGCGGTGGTGGGTGTTGACGATGGTGGTGGGTGGTGGTGGTGTTTGGTGGGTTATGGTGTTGTTAGTAAATGGTGAATGAGGGATGGAATGAAAAAAAAATGGGTGGTGGATGGAATGGTTTTGAGGGAATGGAATGCCTTGTGGAATGGGTGATTCCATTCCTTTAACCAACCAAACACACTATTGTTCATTACCTCGTAATGGTCCATTCCATTCCCCCTTTCATTCCGTCATACCAAACGCTACCTTAGTAGGTTTTTTGAAATAGTCTATAAACTAACCATCCGCATTCTTAGTTTCATGTTTTAGTCTTTATAAAAAACAAAAATTCAAGTAATGTTAACTAAATAACATTTAACAAACTAGTTGAGTTATGAAATCCAGTCGAATTATATAATCTATCAAACATATAGAGTACGATAAAGGGAAAGAAGATAGCTTAAACCGAGAACTAACGCTTACAAAAATATTTATGAGGTGCATGGGTTGGCTCATAATGTGTATCGTGCAATGATGTAATGTAACGTGTAACATTACTAATGCGTGCTACATATTATTTGTATTGTAAAAAACTCAAAATTATATGTTGATTGTAACACCCGGAAATTTCGTTTCGTCTGAATACGCCATTAGGCGTAATTGATAAAATAACAAAAAGAGTTTAATGGTGGATGTTTTTAACCACCAAGTAAAAACGAGGCTAAACCCATTACTAGAGACTAATCTAGTTAATGTAACAATCTAGAAACAAACCCGAGACTAAACTTGAGGGGCCATAGTTGTCAAGGTGATAAAGTGGGTTTTATAAATAAAAATAAAATCATAAAAACACACACATAGGTGTGTGTGTGTGTGTGTGTGTCGTGTATATGGAAGGAGATAACATTATCCTTCCACTTCAAGCCCTAAACACTCAAATTCAAGCTCAAATCCAAGCCAAATCAAAGGGGTTTCGATGCATGAGCTAAAATCCGGATTATGCAAGTGTATTACACAAAAAGGTATCATTTATTTGGCACAATTAGATGTTAAATCCGTTTTTGATCATGGGGAAAAATTAGGGTTTTTATAAAAACGTGAATGTGTATGTTGATTGGGGCTTCTCTAACCTTAGGGAACCCCAAACATGTTTAATTTGAGTATAAATAGCATTGTACATGTGTGCTTGCTATTAGGGCTGTTCAGAATCGGATAATCCAAAATTCGAATCCTAAAAATCCGAAAATCCGAATCCGAATTATCCGAAATTTTGGATACTCCGATTTTCGGATATCCGAAAATCGGATAATCCGAAATTTCGGATTCGGATCCTGATTTTGAAAATTTTCTGATAATCGGATTATCCGAATCTGAATATTAAAATTATATATATAAATATATAATATTATATACACTACATAACACAATACACAATCCTAAATCCTTAATCCTTCTAACTCTAAGTCCATACTCCTCTAATCCATAGCTGCTGCTCCCTCTTCTCTTCTCTATAACAGCCCCCGTCTACCTCGTATCCGACCTCCACAGCCCCCTTCCATCAAAATAATAAGTTTTTTTTATTTATTTTTTGTTCAAATTTCGTTTATCTAACTTCGATTTTTGTTTTTTAATAGGTTCACGTTTTAGGCATAAAGGAGAACGTTTTTTTATTATTTTTTAATTTTTTTTAAGTTTCGGATTATCCGTTGGATGATCCGAATCCGAAATTTCGGATTTGGATTCGGATCTCAATATTGACTATCTGAAATTTCGAATTATCCGAAATTCGGAGAACACCCCTACTTGCTATGTTCATATGAATATGTAATATATGAAAATTTAGGTTTATACCTGTAGGTGGATACTACATAAAGTTAGTAGTTGTGATAACTCTTAGGAGTTATTATAATGAGAAATTAGACTAAGAAGTCTAGATAACATGATATGGCGATGTTTAGCTAAATGGGTATGCTTTGGCTAACTTAAAACTCATGAAAATCAATTGAATTGGTGAGTGCACACCAAGTGTTTGATAAAATGCTTGAATGAGGAAATAAATGTGTAAACATGTATGAACATGAATACTTGAAATGTGAGGTTGAGCTAGAGGTAAAATGAATACATGAAGGTCATGGATAATGAAAGAAATCCATATAATGTATTCTAACAAAACAAGGTTTGACATGTCCCTAAGTTAGGTACAAGAACTAGGGATACAAACGAGTCAAACGGATGCAAGCTCAATGCGCATGGAAGCAAGAATGGATATGAGGTAAGTTTTACTTACACCAATGTACTATAACATAGCTTAATTGTTGTAAACATTAGTCATAAATCTTGAATGTGTGATAAAGATAAACCCCAAGGGGTAGAAGCTATTAATGGGTCACCTTATGTGCACTCAATACAAAACGTGGTTTATGACCTTAATCAAGACAATGTGTTATGACCAAATGGTGAAATCCATCAAACGGGTCAATTAATAAAGATATGTGAGACATGATGTTTTAATCTAAATAAAAGCATTTGAATGAAGCCGTTAAGCATGGTGTTAAATGGGTCAAGTTAGTGTCACTTGAACTATAATAAAAACTTGGGTAACATAGTATCATGAACTATGGGTCTAAACGGGTCATATGGTGAATTCATCATCATTGGAGTCCAACACTTGATGCTTGTCTTCCAAGCATTAAGATTCTTGACGTTAACGGATCAAATGGCAAGTTATTATCATTTGAGTTCCGAGAAGTTAATGTGTCTATCTAGAAAGCACGCAGGTAAACGCACTCGCGTATGCATGCTTAATGCTAAGAATCATGGAGGATGAGCACAAGGTATGAATATGGGTCACGGGCACCCGGTAAGTCCGTAGCTAATTAAACACCTTCAGGCGAAGCAACATGGGTACTAAAACTACCCACATGAAATGTGGGTGCAAATCAAGTAAGTTATTTCCATAACTGTGTCTAATGCGAGCTAATGCGCTTAGAATCTACTAAACAAGTCAATTAGTCAAAAACATTGGAATTGGAACAAGAAGTTTCGCCACGAATGGCTAAATTGAAAGATTTGACCATGAAGGGCATTTTGGGAATTTAAAAGATTTCTAAAGGTTGAATCTAAGAAACTAAATCATAATGAAACAAATCGGACAAACGCTTTTGTTGATCAAGTGTCTAATGACTTGACAACTCAAACGGTATGCAATTTAAGTAGTCAAAAGTGTCTTGTTTGATTCAAGGCCTTAACGGATCGATTTGGGTAAAAATCGACATAAACACTTAAAACCACGAACCGGGTCGTAGAATCATGAACCGGCCTATAATTTCAGTCAAACACAGGTGTATTTAGTCGGAATGTCAATATATAGCCTTCAGGAATCATCAAACGCGATTATGACACGATTCTCATGCTTTAAAATCACAAATCAGCATCTGGTCAAAGTGAGCGGCCGCTCAACCTTTCTGTAAACGTGTGAGCGGCCCGCTCACTCTCAGTGAGCGGCCGCTCACTATGAAATGGGCAGCCTGACAGCCTGTTTTTTAAAACCTCATATAAAATCGTACAAAAATCGTTAGGAGGTGTTCTTTATATGCCTGGAAAGCTCTCTAAGCGTAGAACAATTCTTATTTGAAAGTCGAAGTCAGATTTTGGGATTTTGAAGGGGTAAAAGCGATCCGAACAGCTGTTACGCAAAAGTTGCAGTAGTTTGTTCTCATGATAAAGGGCCGTTTGGCCTGGTTCGTTCCGTTTCGACGTGTAACGACTATCGTACTAGTTTGAATGTATCATTGACAACCCACTAACCATTCTTTGTGTAATGGTGCAAGGCAAACATGAGATGGAAGTCCCGGAGCAAGGATCAAGTCACGATAAGAGCCGAACACACCCGATCACTCATCAAGCTTCCGCATTAGAATTAAAAGAACTCCCGTTAAAACGCAAAATCTTAGAGTATGTTTTAACTATTAAAATGTAAACATTTGTGGGAATCAAATATGTATTTGATCTTAATGGTTTGAGTTTATAATAAATATCAAAGTTTTAATTGGACGTTAATCACGTGATTACGGGTTAGGTTAGTCGAAGAACACCATACCTAGTTGCGCACATATGAGCCAAAATGTAACTCGTACGGGACCATCTTTAATTAGCCGACATGAGCCATAATAAGTGTCAGGAATTTATTTATTTATATAGTATTAAATTACAAGTGTTTTGTGCATAGTACTATTGTATATTGTGCTTAAAGAGTTTTTTGTACATATTTAGTTTATACCATGTGCTTATTTAGTTTGTACCCAGTGCTTTAACTTTACTTTTATTCTAGGATATAAATTCTTCTTTCTAAAAACCCTATCCCGTTTTCTGCTTTAGGGTGGACGGGGCGGTCCGTGATAGGCTGGTCGTGATGATCGTGACCATCACAAACACCGCCCCACCATTTGTGTCACACCCGCGATAAATGAAAACCGTGACAGCCATCACGCTTCTTTTTGTTTGATATTAAAAAAAAAATTCATCTCACCCTTCACTCTAATCTATTTTACCTTTAAACTTTGACTAATTAATGTTTTTTTTAATTAATGAAATTAACCATTAAAAGAAAAAAAATTAAAAATTAAAAATCAAATATTATACAAACATAATTAAAACATTACATAAACCTAAATTATATATTACACAAATATACATCACAAACATAAATAACTGAAGCTGATTGTAACTGAATAACTGGTCAAGAACTATTAACAACAGTAAATAAACATCACAAACATAAATATCTAAAACCGAATATATACATATCAACCAACAAGTTCATACAAAAGAAGTCATAATAGTACTGAATACTTTCAAAATAACTGAAGCTTAGAAAATAAAAAACCACTGATCTGTGTCATCTGCCGCACGTGGCGCTGGTGGCTCTCTGTCCGGTAATCCTATTGCCCGTCTCCTCTCTGCCTCTGACTTAGCAAGCCACCTCATCCAGTCAAGAACAGCGTCCTAACCACGCCGCATATCCCGAATACTGCGCTCCATACAACGCATCCTCTCTACAACCTCACGAGGGGCACCCCGGTAAACGTGAGCTGGGTACTGAGGCGGCTCTAGAGGCGCCGCCTCATCCTCTACCTCTGGCTCCAGGTCAACCTCAAACGAGCCATCCACGTCCTCCACCATATCCTCGGTAGCAATTAGTGTATGGTAGTGGTAGTCGATTAGTCGAGCCATTTAATGTTGTTTGGAAAGAGTGTTGGGGGAAGTATGGTTTTCCTCGGTAGCAATCGCTTTGGTTGTGCAATATTAGGTGGCAACTTAACCATTGTAAAATGCTACATATAACAAGTATAGGTAAATGTTGTGGATTTTGTGACATTTTTTGTGCAATGATGAACCATGATATATACTTGGCCTAGCTCACGGTTTATTGGTAGGGGTTGAGTTTTTTGGTGGGGGAACAGATGTGTCTCGGCGCGTAGCGCTTAGGGGCTATTTGGTTGATTAAGTGCTGAATCATTAAAAGGTCTGAATGGTTAAGAGTTCTGAATGGTTAAGCGCTGAATCATAAGGTTGGACCTCTTAATGGTTAGTTTTCTTGTCCCACGTTGGTAGGGGAGTTTCATTAAGGTTCAGCCTAGTTCAGTGCTTAATGGTTCAGCAACATCCCAAATCTTAATGATTCAGACTTAACCATTCCATTCAGAAGCTGAAACAAACACACTGAATGGTGAATCATTCAGCACTGAATGGTTAAGAGCGTTGTTAATACACTACCCCTTTCCTTAATGGTACAACAACATTTCCACAACTTACTTTATACACATTGGCAACCAATTGGATGAAGCTAGCAAGTGTCGTCGTCGGAGCTTCTGCTTTCCGGCGTCTTCTTCTTTTGCCCTAACTTTTCACGCACCAAGAAAGAAAGAAGAAACAATGGGCAGACAAGTGTTGTTGTTGTTGCTGTTCTAGGGTTACTGAAGAGAGAGAGAGAGAGAGAGAGATGTCTCGGCAATCTGGCAGCAGCGCATTCCATAAGTCGAAAACCCTAGACAACAAATATGTATGTAATTAATAATAGATTTGTGTTTGTAAATATAGATAATCTGTTACAGTTTGTGTAATTAATATTAATATGGAAATGGAAATGGAAATGGAAGATGCTTGGAGATGAGATAGGGAAAGGAGCGTATGGTAGAGTATACAAGGGTCTGGACTTGGAGAATGGAGATTTTGTTGCAATTAAACAAGTTTCCTTGGAGAATATTGCACAGGAGGATCTTAATATCATCATGGTTCCTTTCCAATTCCTTTTCATTTCTTCATTCATTTATTTAACATTATTAACACCTTTTCTTTTCTTTTCTTTCTGTAGCAAGAGATTGACTTACTTAAGGTAATCCATCCTTTTCTTCTCTCTTCTTTCTATTTATAAACAATACTACATGAATAAAATATGTGGATTATGTTATATGATGCATCCAGAATTTGAACCACAAAAATATTGTCAAATATCTTGGATCCTTGAAGACTAAGACACATCTTCATATAATTCTCGAGTACGTCGAGAATGGCTCACTCGCTAACATTATTAAGCCAAACAAATTTGGCCCATTTCCTGAATCATTGGTCGCTGTTTATATAGCTCAGGTCACCTTTCTTACTTACTTACTTTCTCTCTATTAGCTCCTCTTAATCATTGGTATCTATCACCATCTTCCTCACTGACTGACTGACTGCCTGCCAGGTTTTGGAAGGCTTGGTTTATCTACATGAACAAGGGGTCATCCATCGGGATATTAAGGGTGCTAATATTCTCACTACCAAAGAGGTAACTTACTAAACATTTCCTTACTCCTTACAAGCAGCACCACCTACTGAACTGAATCATATTTCTCTCAAATACCATTTTCAGGGTCTTGTAAAATTGGCAGATTTTGGGGTTGCCACCAAGCTAACTGAGGCTGATGTTAATACACATTCAGTTGTTGGTACACCTTACTGGATGGCCCCTGAGGTACCTTTTTTTTTTATATATATATATATATTAAAAACCTATTTCCTATCTAGTGTTTAGACAATTTAACTCTAAGGGTATTAGTATCTTTGTTTATTATTATCTTCTACTTTTGTGTGGCAGGATATCAAGATCATATAACAAAGTTTACAATTTGTGTCTTTTTTTTAACTTCTGCTGGTTTTCAGGTCATTGAAATGTCTGGAGTTTGTGCTGCATCTGATATATGGAGTGTTGGTTGTACTGTGATTGAGCTGCTTACTTGTGTACCTCCTTATTATGATCTCCAACCCATGCCTGCTCTCTTTAGGATTGTTCAGGTGTTTATTATGATATATAATTTATTACCGCGTGATTTTTCTAAAAAACTTGGTGCTGTTTTTTTTGTTTGTTTCAGTTAACCCCATTGATTTATATTTGACTGCCTCGATTTCCAATTTTATTTGTTTTAACGAAACCACAACACCCATGGTCCCATGTAACCTTTTGTTAGTGGTAAAATTACCATAACGAACTCAGTTAATTTCCTTAATTTTTTCTTCAGGATGAGACTCCTCCAATACCAGATAGCTTGTCACCTGGCATAACTGCTTTTCTCCGGCAGTGTTTTAAAAAGGTAATGTGTAATATACACGATTTCTCTGTGCCTGCAAATTATTATAGTAACCAGAGTTATATATGCTCCATTAAACATGCACATTCATATTTCAGGATGCTAGGCTGAGACCCGACGCAAAGACACTGCTTTCTCACCCTTGGATACAAAATTCTAGGCGTGTTGTATTGCATTCTTCACTCCGGCATAGTGGTACACTTAGGTAGTTACATGCTAATTTTTAACTGAATGATGTTAAGAATTTATGATGCCAAATTTACTTTTTCTGACATTTTCTTTTCTAATGCTTTCCATAGCCAATGACTTAATGATTGCAGCGAGTATTTTATTGAAGATACTATGGTGATTGTTAAACATCATGCTTATAATCTGAAGAGAACCTTTTTTATTTCAGAAACATAGATGATGATGTTTCAGTGGGTGTCAAAAGCTCAAATGCAGATGACCTATGCACTGTTGAGAATCTATCTGCAGATAAAGTCGAAGTACATCTTTAATTGGAACTATTTCTTACATTATTTATTTGAGCCTGGTATTGCTGGCCATGTAGTTCTTTGTTTCTTTTTACTAAATAATATTTCAAACTTCAGGAAAATAAAACAGAGATGGCGTTAGCAGAGGAAAATGATTTAATTAATCAGAATGCTGACGAAAAAGCAGATGCATCTGAAGACGATGTTTCTGTTTCAGCAGACCAACTTGTGACTTTAGCTATTCGTGAAAAAATAGCATCTCCATCTGCTAACGATGAATCAGCTACTCAAACAGAAATCCATGGACCATTAGAATTGAATCCCACCGAGGTTGTGATGACAAATAGTGAATCTGAATCTTCAGAGTCTAAATCAAAAACCACAGTAGATAAAGAAGTCAAAGAAAATGGAAGTACTGTTACTAATGATAGCAGTTCACATAATTCTGGGCGCAAAGCCCATAACTACAATTCTCACAAGGGTGTACAGGCAGGAGGAATAGTTGGAGTAAATGAGCTGAGTAAGTTTAGTGATACACCTGGTGATGCTTCATTGGACGATTTGTTTCAGCCGGTGGATAACAAACATCTGGACGATCGATCAGCTGAAGCTTCAACATCTGCTTCGTCATCACATGTGAATCAAGGTAACGCATTTGCTACTGATATCGGAAAAGCTGACTTGGCAACACAATTAAGAGCTACAATTGCTCAAAAACAAATGGAGAATGAACCAGGCCAGTCTAATGGTGGAGATATACTTCATCTAATGATGGGTGTTTTAAAGGAGGATGTAGTTGGTATTGATGGTCTGGTAAGCTTTATATAGCATGTTTATTTTGTTGACTACCTGACTTCTTCACTATAGGCCTTTGACTTTTCATATTTTTGTGTATCAGGGATTTGATGATAAACTACCCACAGACAATCTTTTTCACCTTCAGGTACCATCTAATCTGTTAGTAGTTGTCTGTGTTTTAAAAAGTGTGTTCTCAGGCGTGAGGGGCAGCAAGGTAAGTCCAGGCACAATTTGTACGCGATGCATGCACTTCTTAGCGCTTCTCACAGCGTTACATTAGCATTTATGGGCTTCATGTATCGGCTTCCTTCTTTGTTTATGGGCCATGCATTTTTAATGGTTGGTGTAAATGGGCTATCCCTTAAGTTCGAAATGTTTGCCTCAAGTCTATTAGAGACACTTGAGCACCATTCTTTTAGTTTTTGATATGTTTTTATCATCCCTGGGTTATATAGTTTTCTCTTCTTTAGCGTTTTAAGTACTAGAAGCCTTTTTGGGGAAAAAAAAAGAAAGACAAGTGGGCCTTGTGTATGCGGTAGTCTCCTGCCTCATCTTCATGCTTTTTAAAACACAGTTGTCAAGTTAAGTTATATCGGGTACAATTGTTAATTCATAGATGAATGTGTAGGCTGTTGAATTTGGAAAACTAGTTTCACAACTGAGACCAGAAGAATCAGAAGATGTGATTGTGTCCTCCTGTCACAAGTTAACTGTTTTTTTCCAACACCGCCCTGAACAGAAACATGTGTTCATGACACAACATGGGTTGCTTCCTCTTCTGGAATTGCTCGAGGTTCCTAGGACACGGGTATGGCAAAGGGGACTTCTACATATATTTCCTTTTCTTGTCTGATTATAATATGAGATGGTAATGTAGTTACTGCTGTTCTTTAGGTGCAAGTTATATGCTCCGTGCTGCAGGTTTTAAATCAAATTATTAAGGATAATACTGATTTCCTGGAAAACGCTTGTCTTGTTGGCCTTGTAAGTACTTTGTACCCTAGGATACTAGTTTGTACCTATCTATGTATACATTATATAATGGGAAGATATTTCTTTCATGTGTTCTAATTGTCGAGAAATCTCTCTAGATACCTCTTGTTATGGGCTTTGCAGCGCCTGATAGGACACGAGAGGTTCGTATGGAAGCTGCTTACTTTTTGCAGCAACTTTGTCAGTCAAGGTCTCGTGTCTTGCTAACATGCATATTTTTAAATCTTGTATTTTTGCATAAAGTGTTGTGTTTTACTATACAATGATTATGGATTGAGGTTGAAACTTTTTGTTACAGCTCATTGACGTTGCAAATGTTTATCGCTTGTCGTGGGATACCCGTCCTTGTGGGATTTCTTGAGGCTGATTATGCAAAATACAGGTTTGTGCCTTGTATACTAAGTTCCATCATGAAGCAAACTGTTATTTTTGTTAACTGTGGTGAATTCTTTTGAACATGTAGAGAATTTCGATGATTATGGTGGATTGGGATTCTGAAACTAGATATTTGAGTACTGCGACTTTGAAGTCATAATAATCAGTTTTAATGTTTGGATAATCACAGATTCCAAATCTGATTGTATATATTGGTCAAATAATCTGTTTTTATACCAGCTGCAAAGTAATTGATTATGTAAAGGAAATAAATTTATATATTTACACATTCCTTTATTAGAAATTCTGTTCAAATTCATAAAACTTCTCCTTTCCTCTTTTTACTTCTTTTGGTCACTTCATTAAGTAGTTTGAATTTGTCAAACATTGATATCTACCATTAGATCTTCAGCAGCAGAGGCACATTCAGTCACGATGTTCTATATCTCATTATATTTACAACTGATTTTCGAGTTTTAACTATTCAACATCACATATTCACTTTTAATACCACATAATCACTTTCAGTACACTATCCAAAGTTCCAAACACCCTTTATGACTTTTTTCATGGTAATAAATATATGATCTCCTAAAGCTGTTTATATTAACTTTGAAGAACTTTCTTTTGATGGAGATCAATATATGATCTCTTCCTGCATTTTATCTGTTTGTTATTTATAAGAAATCTATTGTTAATGTTTTTTAATGCAGGCAGATGGTCCACCTAGCTATTGATGGCATGTGGCAAGTATTTAAGCTTCAGAGGTCAACCCTTAGGAATGATTTTTGTCGAATAGCTGCAAAAAACGGAATATTACTCAGGCTCATAAATACCCTCTATAGCTTAAATGAGGCAACAAGGCTAGCGTCCATATCAGGTGCAGGTGGTTTTTCAATGGATGGTTTGCCCATACGGCCCCGCTCTGGCCCACTGGACCCAAGTAGCCATACCTTCATGCAGAGTGAGAGTTCAACCAGCGGTCTAGATTATCCTGATCACCATAAAGTCAAACATGCTGTATTAGATCATCCTTTTGCTGGCCCACAGGAATCTTCTAGACTTTCGTCTTCTCACTCACCTGATTCAAGACTCTTTACACTAGAAACAGATAAACATCAATCAAGCAATACTAGTGTTGAAGCTCCGGTTACCTCAAGATCACCAGATTCAACATCAATGGAGAGAGATAAAATTGATCCTTCACAAGATGCAGAACCTAAACAACGGCTTTCTAATTTTGGAAGGTTGTCCACGGATAGGCCTAGGAAATCCATGGATGCTGTATCAAATGGGTATGCTGGAACAATTCAGCAAGAAAATGTGAGACCGCTTTTAAGTTTGTTGGAAAAAGAACCACCTTCACGCCATTTTTCGGGTCAGCTTGAGTATGTTCGACATCTTACGGGCTTGGAGAAACATGAAAGCATACTTCCTCTTTTGCATTCTTCTACTGAGAAGAAAACCAATGGGATGGATTTCTTGATGGCTGAATTTGCTGGTAAACATTGTTATTTTTTCAGAAATATCCTTGCTAGTTGCTACTGATAGGTTCCTTTCTTGTTTTTCCGATTCTGGCTACTTCTGTATTATTGGCAAAGGGGGCGGGTCAGGCGAGCTGTCTAACGGGTTAATATGGATAGTTTTTAGAACGGGTTGCGTCGGGCCGACATTAAAACTAATGATTTTAAATGTGATTCAGAAAAAGAATACTTTCTTGCTCCTGATTTTAATTACTTTCCGTGTAAGTAGCAAAATGGGTGAGTCGGGCGGGTTGGTAACGGGTCAAATTTTGTCCTTTTTTAGAATGGTTCAAAGCCGGTTAGTTTGGGCCAACATGCGGTCACGTTTTTGTCTTTTCTTTTCTTGAATTTATAAATAATTGACGTTTTACATATGATTAAGAAAATTACAAGGGTAATCACAATTCAGGAGTTTTCATGCAATTTGAGTACAATGTGGCTCCTTCAAGTCTTCAACCCTTTCCGTTTTAACCATTTCTCTGAGTTTTACTCGGAGACGAAGTATAACTTAAACTGACACATGTACCCATAAATGGGTAGGACATTGCCACCTCTAATTATATGTGCCTTATTAGCACATTTTCTTAGTTTAATTCGCTAGCATATCTCAGTTTTATGTTACTAGTCTGATTCTAGCTTCTTTTGTGATTGTTTAGAGGCTTCTAGTCGTGGAAGAGAAAATGCCAACACTGAGGCGCTGACTAGACCTTCACATAAATTAGCTAATAAGAAACCTGGGTTGGTGGCATCCATTGAGGGAAAGGCTTCCACATCAGGAATTGCATCTCAGACAGCATCTGGCGTACTCTCCGGTTCTGGAGTTCTTAATGCTAGACCAGGGAGTGCCACGTCATCAGGGCTCCTGTCTCACATGGTATCCCCTTGGAATGCTGATGTGGCTCGTGAATATCTGGAAAAAGTGGCAGATCTTCTACTTGAGTTTGCTGGTGCTGATTCAACTGTGAAGAGGAACATGTGTAGCCAAAGTTTGCTTAGCCGGCTCTTTCAGATGTTCAATAAAGTAGAACCACCAATCCTGTTGAAGGTGCTGGGTTTATTTCACTGTCGAGTTTGTTTGACTTTCATTTGTTATTGTTATTATATTTGTGGCATGGATTGCAGTTATTAAAATGCATCAATCATTTGTCAACTGATCCACACTGCTTGGAACACCTACAAAGAGCTGATGCCATCAAGCATCTTATTCCTAATCTTGATCTCAAAGATGGTCCTCTCGTGTCTCAAATTCATCATGAGGTTAGTAAAGTGATTAGGTCTGGTGGTTACTGAAATCATTTGTGTATAAACTATGATTTAATTTTCTCCATTGAAGGTCCTCAACGCGCTATTCAACCTATGCAAGATAAACAAGAGAAGACAAGAACAAGCAGCAGAGAATGGAATTATTCCACACTTGATGCGTTTTATAATGTCAGATTCTCCACTAAGACAATGCGCATTACCTTTATTATGCGATATGGCTCATGCATCACGTAATTCAAGGGAGCAATTAAGAGCTCATGGTGGGATGGATGTATACTTGAGTTTACTTGAAGACCAACTTTGGTCTGTAACAGCTTTAGATTCAATTGCTGTTTGTTTAGCGCATGATAATGACAACAAGAAAGTGGAACAAGCTTTGCTCAAAAAGGATGCAGTTCAAAAATTGGTTAAATTTTTCCAGTGCTGTCCAGAACAGTTCTTCTTGCACATATTAGAACCCTTTTTGAAGATCATCACGTTTGTTTTCTTCATCTTGTTGCCTGTTTGTTTTGCTTTATGTTGGAATTTTTCATAAATTTTATACACATAATTTGCAGGAAATCATCTCGAATAAATACTACATTGGCTGTTAACGGGTTGACACCATTGCTTATATCAAGGCTTGATCATCAGGACGCTATAGCTCGTCTCAATCTGCTCAAACTAATAAAGGTCGGGAAAATAGTAAAATTTTATATTTGATCTTTCTCCAATTGTTGTTTACATTCAAACTGAACCCCAGTTTTGGTATTATTATTATTATGTTGTGACAGGCTGTATACGAACATCACCCACGCCCGAAGCAACTTATTGTAGAAAACAATTTGCCCCAAAAACTTCAAAATTTAATTGAAGAACGAAGAGATGGTCAAAGTTCTGGTGGTCAAGTTCTGGTGAAGCAGATGGCAACTTCACTGCTAAAAGCACTCCATATAAACACTGTTCTGTGATTTAGATCTCAGTCATCTTTTTGTTTGCCATTGCACGTGTAAATATATATATTTGTTGGTGTGATGTAATTAGTTCGGCTTTTCATTTGTCGAATTCACGCTGTGTTTGGTTTGTTTTTGTGGTGCTCCGTTATACTCCTCTCCTCTACCATGTATAACAGTGGTGTATAAATTAATGCCTGACCGAATCGATTGCTTAACATATAAGTTATAATTGTACAATGATATATAGTGTTTGGTCTTAAGAGTTGATCATCTGTATCTATACATATAATCACATATACGTATCAATATATATATGCACATGTATGATGTACATATTTACAGGGCCACAGGTTCGGCTGACATATAACATGTATATAACAAGTTGACGCAAACCCACGCGTTGCAGCGGGATGTTGATTAGTATCCCAATATGATATGCGAAATTGTTAAGATGATTCAAAATATTCCCTTTTTTTTTATTTGTCCTCGATCTACAACACTACACCAAAGCAATCAACTCAATATGTACACAACAAAACTCAGTACTGATATATTCACATACTAAACATGGACAATAAAATATTGAATGTATCAACAATTTACGCGTTTAGGCTTCAACATGGTGTATTGTGTACATCTAACATTCAGACAACAAAATAAATAAAAGATTCATGGTAGGAAATTGGTAGATCGCGGAAACCGAATTGCAATTTGCGCAAACCTTAGTAATTTTGACTTTTCTTTATAGTCAAAAACAAATATTAATTTTCTTTAAAACCAAACTTATTTTGGTTTTATTTAAAAAAAGTTAATATTTTATTTATTGTGAAATTATTAAAATTGTGTTTTTGAAAAGAGGAATATAAACGACGGTTCCTTTCAACAACAACTAGGTATAAGTTGCCCGCACTTCGTCGCGGGTGCGGCTGTTGTGCGAAACGCGGAGGGAGCTCCTGTTGCGTTGAGTGTTTGGCGGACGCTAAAGATCGCGCGTCGTTGTGGGAGCTCCTGTTACGTGGAGGGTTTCGTGGACATAAAAGATAATATTAAGTGACTGTTATTCTTGCGTGGGCTTCAATAAAATACTCGCGGCTAAAAGCTAAAAGTTTGGTGGTCAAAATTTGAAATCCTAAAAGCTAAAATTTTGGCCAAAGTGCAATGTAAGTTTAAAAAAAGTTAAGTGGTCAAAGTTTGAAATCCTAAAAGCTAAAAGTTTGGTGGTCAAAGTTTGAAATCCCAAAAGCTAAAAGTTTGGTGGTCAAATTGGAAGAAATAAAGTTAAGCTAAAAGTTAGTGGCCAAAGTTTTAAATCCTAAAAGCTAAAAGTTTGTTGGTCTAAGTTTGGTGGTCAAATTAGAAGAAAATAAAGTTAACTTAAAAGTTAGTGGCATAAATAAAATTAATTTAAAAGTTAGTGGTCAATATATATATTAAAACAAAGACACTATTGAAGTGTCTTTGTATTAATATATAGATAATTATAAACAAAACTTAATATGTTATTTATTTCAGAATAATATGACATGACTAACATGATAATTTTAAGGTTAAAACATTTGCAATCATAGAATCTCTACAAACTACTCTAATTAGGAGGTTATGTGAGGGAATTTATATACTTATAAAATCTATAAAATTATATATGTTGTGTATTGCTAAACCGGTCTTAAATGTGTTATTCTTGTTATAAATAGGTTATGCGGGTTGAACTCGTTTAAGCATGTTTTTAACCTTGTCATTAATGTGTTGGCCCGTTTATAACACATATCCGTTGTACTCAAACCTTAACTTGTTTATCTTCGTGTCTAATCATCTTGTGTTAACTACTAGTTTCATATATTTCTAGCTTTTACAGTCAAGGCTCAATGTTATATAATATGTTTTTATTTATGATATTCATTAGCAGCATCTCTAATACAGGAGTTCAAAGTCCCAAACACTTAAATCTAAGTCCACTTCATTGCAAAACGAAGCATTGGTATAGTCCCCCAACTCCTCTATGTTTTCAACTAAATTCTTGAGCCCCTTATAGATATCATCTGCTTCAATCTATACACAAATTTATAAAACATGTTTTACAAGATTTTATTACCTTCTTTTGACAGATGTTAAAGGTTGAATGACCACTGCTCGAAAAATTTGCAAGTGTCACCTCTGTGCTATATTGATCAAGAAACTGAACAACATTACAAAAGCTCAAGTGTGTTTTCAGTCCGGTTACCAGAATGGCATCGTGATCATCACTCATTTCATGAATTTGAATATCGTTTCCATTTGTTCGTATGATCTCTTCATGCTCAACAACTTATCCCCCTTGTTTTTGTTCAAATCCAACCGGGTTTTCAGGGTTAGAAAGTAGTCTATGGTTCTATCTAGTTGTTCCACCACTTGGTCACCTTCCTGAACAGATAAAACAGTAATAAATTAAGTTACAAAAGCTATTATAATAGTTGTGTTTTAATCAATCATATAACTAAAAAACAAGTAAGATGACAATATGTAATTTTTCTTTTTTCTCCGTTATCTACCTTCTTGCTAGACGGCTTTTATAATTCTGTTGTAAAAACAATTTACAAAAATAGCCATTAATTGTTGACACAAACAAAATATAGATATCGTATTTCGACTTTTCCAAAGTAGGCATGGGAGTGGGAGGGGGGTTTAGTTGTCTTAGACACTTCGCAAAAAGTGTAGAGTTAGCCATCTTAACCATTCACGCGCCTCGGGAATAGTGCATGCTTAGCCCTCTTAGACATTTAGCCGTTTCAGTGACCTCGAGAAAAGTGTAGGCTTAGTCATCTCGGGCACCTCAAAA
Source organism: Ambrosia artemisiifolia (assembly GCA_032199755.1). Lineage (NCBI taxonomy): Eukaryota > Viridiplantae > Streptophyta > Magnoliopsida > Asterales > Asteraceae > Ambrosia > Ambrosia artemisiifolia. Next base: position 202,805 of record CM063515.1, read on the forward strand.
AAGTGTAGCCTTTATCCTAGCCGCCTCATAAAAAATGTAGGTTTAACTTTTCTTTATTATTGGCTCTAGTTTTTAAAATCTTATTTTTTTAAATCATGGTTGTTACTTGTTGCATCGACTTCAATTGTCAAGGTTTAAGTTTTCTTTTATGAAGGACAAATTAGCGTACCTCTACGTTGTCTTAGGCCGGGTGGTTCCACATCAGCTTGATAACACCCCAACACCACTTTGTGTGTGCCAAAAGGGGTGGGCTCTCCATAAGTGTGGTAGCGGACTCTAGGAAGGTGATATGAATTTCAAGCAATAAAATAACCTCATTTGCAGAGGGGGCGCTACTCATAGCCAAACCACACCACACCGGTAAGCCTAATACATATATATACTTGTTTTAAGTAAGATTTAAACTGTTACAAAACATGGATCATATACCAAACTCGGTGCCGAAAGCTTTATTCAAACACAAAGAGTTCAACAAGACTCAAAACAATTACAACTCAAGAACAAATAATCTGTTTAACAGCAAACAGGTTACTAACAAAAGAATAAACTCCCTATCACAACAACTACTAGATTACAGACCAGATCACACCATATCTATTATTAGATCTGAGATTGATCTAACAAAGATAACAATGATCACCTATAACAGAAACCCTAGAAATTGTGAAAGAGTATTTGAGAGTAATACTGAAAGCACAAGAGAAGCAAAAGTGACAAATGAACGAGATCCTCAGCTATTTATAGCTGAGGATTTGTGCTTTCTCAATAATCCAACGGCCACGAAAGAAGAGATCCAACGATCCACAATCAGTGTGTTTCTTTGACGAGGATCGCCACATCAGCAAGACAACCAGGTACACGAACTGGGCTTCCAAACTGGGCCACCTCCTCTTGGATCAACATAAGCCCAAACCTGCAAAAAAAAGCCTCATGCAAAATATCAAAGCAAATAGTTTATAAAAAAATATTTTATAAAAAATACTATAAAAATAAAATTATTATTATTATTATTATTATTATTATTATTATTAATACATGAAGTATCAAATTGAATTATAATATATGTCAATATTTTAACACCCCCCCCCCCTCTCAAGTTGATACTTCAAATGGGTCAAACATACTCAATAACCTACACAATTCATCATGCTAAACTGGAAACAACCCTTTTGTGAACAAATCCGCAAGTTGTTTAGCAGACTCAACCTTAACAGTCTTAAGAAACCCTTTGGTGATTTGATCATCATCATCATCATCATACTCAGTTAATCCCACCTATAGCAAAGCTAAGGTAGGGTCTGAGGAGGGTAAGATGTAGACAGCCTTACCTCTATCCCCTGAGAATAGAGAGGCTGCTTCCAGTGAGACCCTCGGCTCTATGTGGTTTTGTATCAAGCCTTGGACATAAGGTACATAACACTTAGCAATCGGGACAAACTCGATTGGTGCATGTACCCCCTTGTCTTTTGGCTATCAACGCCACCACATGATGCGTGATTAACCGTTCGTCGTTTTTAACGTTATTTTCACGAAATTAGTAAAATAGCGTTAAAACTAGTGCAACTTTACTTTTGCCCCCCCCCCCCATGGCCACGCATATATACATTATATGCGCACACCGTAAGTGGGGCGTCCTTTGGTGATTTGATCCCTAAGAAAAAACAGATCAATCTCGAAATGTTTGGTTTTTTCATGGAAGACAGGATTATCAGCAATAGACAAAGCTGCAAAATTATCACAAGATAATCTAATAGGCAAATTTACATTAAGACCCAATTATTTGAGTAAATTGACAAGCCACATCAACTCACAAGTAGCAGCACACATTGCTCTAAATCCAGCTTCAGCTGAAGATCTAGAGATAACAGACTGCTTTTTACTTTTCCAGGAAATTAGAGAATTCCCTAAAAAAATATAAAATCCAGTTATGGATTGTCTAGTTTGAAGACACTTCCCCCAATCAGAATCAGAAAATGCATGAAGATTAAACTCATGACTTTTGCTAATCAAGACTCCTTTTCCTGGAGCCTTTTTAGATACCTAAGAAGTCTCAAAGCAATTTTCATATGACCTTTGGAGGGTTTATGCATGAACTGACTAAAAAATGAACAGCATAAGCAATATCTGGCCTAGTGTGAGACAAGTAGATCAATTTCCCTACTAGTTTTTGATAACCAGTAATAGAATCTAATTCTACATTATGATCTCTACACACAACAATTAGAACATGATTTTGTTCTATGGGACTATTAACAGGTTTAGACCCAGTTAAACCAAACTCAGCAAGTAACTCCAAACAGTATTTTCTTTGAGATAGACATATCCCATTTCTGGACTTAATGACTTCAATTCCTAAAAAATACTTTAACTCCCCAAGATCTTTAATCAAAAAACTTGTTTTTAAACACTCTTTGACTTTCTCAATTTCATCTTTATTATTACCAGTTAAAACTATATCATCTACATAAACAAGTAAGTACATAGTAATATTATTGGTAACTTTATAAAACAAAGAATAATCACATTTACTTTGACTAAACCCAAGAGTAGTCAACACATTACAAGTTTTTGATTCCACATTCTGGGAGCCTGTTTTAAACCATATAAAGACTTCTTCAGTTTATAGACCCTTTTTTCATCCTTAGAAAAATACCCATCAGGCATGGCCATATAGACATCCTCATTTAAACTACCATAAAGAAAAGCATTATTAACATCTAATTGGTATAAATCCCATTCATTCTGAACAGCAAGAGAAAGAACAGTTCTAACAGTCACAAGTTTGACTACTGGAGAGAAGGTCTCCTCAAAGTCAATTCCTTGTTTTTGACTGAAACCTTTAACAACTAATCTTGCCTTATACCTTTCTATCTCTCCTGTGGATTTATAATTTATTTTATAAACCCACTTGCATCCTATAACACTTCTATTCTTAGGTAATTCAACAAGATCCCAAGTATCATTCCTAAGAAGAGCCTCAATCTCTTCATTCATGGTTGTTATCCAATTAGGATCCTTTGCAGCCGCATGGAATGAACTGGGTTCAAAACTTTTATTCAAAGAAGAAACAAAGCATTTATACTCACTTGACAAACTAGAATAATTGACAAATCTTTCTACACCATACTTGACTTTACCATCTAGGACATAATCTCTTAAGTTACTAGGTAAAACAGACTCCCTAGCAGACTTTCTAACATTATTTTGCCCTATTTGATGATCAGTACTGGATCCCTCAGATAGGTCATGTGTGTTTTCATCTCCAGGTAACACATCCTCAACCCTACCAGTCATTCTATCCTTCTGACTAGGCTGTTGGGAACCAGCCAAGCCTTCAAGTCCAGGACCAGAAAGGTCTGATTGTTGAGACCCATGTGTCTCTGAATCAACACTTTTCTGACCCATAAACTCATCATTAGGACCTTGAGATTGTTGTTGCTCATAAGTTTCAAAAAATTCAAAAGTTGGAAAATCAAGTTGAATGTTTTCATTTAAAGAATCAAAAACGGGTTTTTCTTTGAATGGAAATACTTCTTCAAAAAAATTTACATCTCTTGAATAAAAAACAGTTTTGCTTTATAAACTAAAAACCTTATAACCTTTCGTTTCAGTAGAGTATCCTATGAATACACATTTTTCAGCTCAACTGTTAAGTTTATCAGTTTCATTTAAAAGAGTGCAAAAACATAAGCAACCAAACAACCTCAAATGATCTAAGTAAGGTTCAAAATTATGTACTACCTCATAAGGAGTCTTTCCACCTAGTACTGAAGAGGGAGTCCTATTAATCAAGTATGCAGCAGTTAGAATACACTTAGACCAGAACTTAACAGGTATATTGCTTTGAAAAATTAAAGCTCTAGCAACATTCAATAAGTGCCTATGCTTCCTTTCAGCTATACCATTCTGTTGAGGTGTATAGGCACAACTTGTTTGATGAATAATTCCCTTATCTTTGAAAAAAATATTTACTTGATTATTAACAAACTCAGTTCCATTGTCACTTCTAAAACACTTGACAATCTTTTTAAACTGTGTTTCAATAATACTGACAAAGTCTTGTATGTTTTGGAAAACCTCAGTTTTAGTTTTCATTAAACACACCCACACAGCCCTAGATTAGTCATCCACTATAGTAAGAAAGTATTTATGTCCTTCCATACTAGTGACTCTATATGGCCCCAGACATCCAAGTGCACTAAATCATCAATTTCAGTAGACTTGTGTTCACTTATGGGAAAAGGTTCCCTGTGTTGTTTAGCCTTATGGCAAACTTCACATGGATCCTTGTGATCTAAAGAACCTAGGTCTAACTTGGTTTTAAACATTCTCAATGCATTATTAGCAGGATGACCTAACCTACTATGCCACAACTTATCATTTATGGTACTGTTATTACACACCTTAATAGTAGTCATAGAATTGCCCCAAAAGTATAGCCCATCTACTTGACTACCAGTCACTAGGACCTTCTTGGTGGTTAAGTCCTGTATATAACACTTGTTTTCATCAAAACCAATATAAAGTTTATTGTCTTTTGCAAGTTTATGGACATAGATCAAGTTAACACAATATTCAGGGACTACAAACACATCTTTTAAAACAACATTGTTTGCTAGTTTTAGATTACCAATTTTTGTAACAAGAGCATTAGTTCCATTAGCGTGTTTTACTCTAATTCTAAACTCAGACACATTAATGCAATCAGTTAAGCCACTATCATCCATTACCATGTGTTGATTTGCCCCTGAGTCAGTTATCCAACCCTTAACCCTTTTATTTTTATCATAACTTGCAAAACAATACACAGGACTAACCAAGGCACTAGCACCAAAAGGTATGTTCAAACTACCTGACACATTGCAGCTTTTAGGGTTCTCAGCAGATTTTTCTCCTAAAAACTTAACAATCTGCTAATTTGATCACTGGTTAAAGAATTCATAGATAGATCAGAAGTATCAGCACTACTGTTGTTACTAACAACATTCTTTCCCTGGTTGCCCTTAGACCTCGTCCAAGTTGGATAACAAATGATTTCATAACATTTGTCTACAATGTGATCAACCTTATTACAATGGGTACACTTTAGATTTTGGTTAGCAACTTTATTATTCCTTTTGAATTCAGGAGGTTGGACAGATTTTGAAAACAAAGAAAGTGATGAGTCCCAAAATTAGCAGGTTTTATATACATGTTTTCACCTAATTATCACCCAAAATAAGGCTTTTATCTTGGTATTGTCACGGTTTGTTTCCTTTTGATGATAATTGCAGGTATCTAAGGTAAAAAGTGAAAAGAAGTAAAAACCGGCTTAAAAGATACGGATTTGAAGACTTTTTGCGAAGATCCAGATGAAGCACGGCCGCGCTCAGGACTACGCACGGCCGTGCTCTTGTTCCAGGTCAACCAGTCAACATTTCCAAGTCAACAGGAGTCAAATCTGAGGCTTTTTGATGTGCACGGGCGTGCCCCATGAGGTAGCACAGTCATGCTTTAATCCAGCGTGTTCTCCAAGGCTCAAACCGACCAATACTAATAAGACGGTCACAAAAGGACCTAAGCATGGGCGTGCCACCCTATTAAGCACAGGCGTTCCAGCCCTGGTACAGACACATCTGCACAAAATGACTCTGCAACAGTACGCGTTGTCGTGCATGGGCGTGCCAGAACGTTGTCGAGGGCGTGCTTGAGCTGGTTTGCCTATAAATAGAGCCCTCCACTCCACATTTTGTGCATCCCATTTCACCCGAGTTTTACTCACACTTCATCCACCTTGAGGGTCTTGCATGTGACCTTTGTAGCTTGGGATCACTCCATAAACACCTGTTGATGAGAGTTGAGAGAGAGATCACTAAAACTCATCCAAAACACCTTCTTCAATCCACATACACTCACAACTATATGTTCTTCAAACACCAAAGATAGTGCGTAAGTTGTACAACCAATGTTTGGCTAGATTAATTAAGTGTTGCTAGGGTGAAGACTTATCTTGGTATGGATTATATAGTTTTTGTTTGTTAAGTGGTGTTGTGTTCTTGTTTAATTCTTTTCACTTAAACTTTGGTTGATGAATTAACTAACTAATTAACTAGTCTTTGGTCTTGTTGGTATCTTGGTAGGAAGTGGGCGGACTCATGAGTATACCCATGGTGTGTAACAACCCATGTACTTGTGAGCTAACCTAATCCCACGAGTAGTGATTGGCCCATTTGTGGGTAGAAATACACACACTTAGTGCCTTAATCCTCTACTATCAAGATCTCAGTTAGGGTCAGTACGGTCTTTATACTTGGTACTAGTGATAAGCCAAGGCTTAATCTTGCGACTTAGCTTCATGGTCCATGTGGTAGCTTTGGCGCAGGTTAAGAACTGGTGAACCCGTGTTGAAAGAAAACGGTCTTCATTTTCTTTCATCATTATACTGCCGCACAGTTAATGATAGATCACTCACTTTTTAAAAGGTTAAGTGGTTCAAGTAAGAGATGCACGTGTGCCGGTTGGTCACGATTCTCTTATGATATCAAGTGGTTTCGTGTTTGGTCATGCTCCGGCCACCGGCAAGTTGTCCATAAAAGTTTTAAGTGTTTAGATGTCATTATTGCAATATTGGGAGGTGGATCATTCAGGGTTGGGTATACACAGTCTTGAGTAGTCTGTCTGTCAGTATTGAGAGGTGACATTACCGGTTCGGGAGACCCTCACTTTACAACAAGAAAACAACTCGTCTTGCAATAACAGTCACCTCTGGAGAATGCTGTAGCACTCCACGTTAAGCATAAGTGCGCACTTGTTCACACTACTTGTTGGGTCTGCTGACCTGGAGAGGAATAGATGAAGTGAAAAGCCAAAACGTACTAAACATCTGATTTATCAATAAAACAGTATTTTGCATACAAGATCCTCCCAAAGACCGTTGACACTAACTGTTGTTCCCTAACAACTGCTGTACAAAGTGCTGCTTATAAAAAACTGTTGAAGAAACCACTGTCTACCAAAGGTCTGATGAAGAAATGTCTGCTGAGCCAAAGACCTAAAGATACAAGGTCTGTTGGAGCTAACAGCACTTAGGCTCCAACAGATGATTCAAGCAAACAGAGTTTACTCCATCCGCTGTTAGACATCAGAGGTTTAGTTATCAGAGTTTTTAATGTAACAGTTTTTGTATTAGAGCAAATGTTTTATGTTGTTATTTCTGTTAGATGTCACTGTCTTAGGTGAGGTTAGCCTTAGGTCATCAGAGCTTTAGTTTGTCTATAAATAGAACAGTGCCTATTCTATTCTATTTATCACTCTAAAACATTCTCTTGCACAAACAAAGCTGTGAGTGATCGGGCTGAGGGGAAGAATTGTATAGTTATACTGAAATCTGTGATGACTTATGATAGTACTTGTTTTAAACAATTGTCCTGTTTGTTATGATTTAAAGTTTACATTTCCGCTGCACTTTCCATTATTATTCATCTTCATTATTGTTTCATTTACTAAACTTCATAACAAATCAAACTCAGATCCTAATAATTGGTATAAGAGCTTGGTCAATTAAATTTGATCTAATCAATCAATTTAATATAAATAGATCAGCTCAAATTTATTAATATCACTTTGTTTATCGGATTGAAAACAGAGTAAACGTTTATTTACGTTCAAAGTTTTTTTAAACACACTTTGTTTTATAAACAATCAGAGAATGGCTTCAATCAATCACGATCCACAGAACACTGGCACGAGCAAAAAGCCACCGATGCTTGTCAGATATGAATACAATATCTGGCAACGTCGGATGAGCCATGTTCTAGCTCAACAGAACACTGGGTGCTGGAAGTCGGTTATCTTCGGACCACATGTTCCGATGTTGCCGAGTACCGAAGATCCCAAGGTTCAATAACCAAAGAAGCTTGAAAACTACTCCGAGCAGGATTTTCAGAAAATTGAGTTAGATGCCAAAGCCTTCGGTATTATGGCCATGGCTCTACCAAATGATATCTATGCTGGGCTGTTACACTGTAACAGTGTAAAGGAGTTGTCGGATGCTTTGAAAGAACAATTCGGTGGGACTGAAGAGGTTATTGAAAACAACCGTGAAATTCTAAATCAACAATATGAAACATTCAGTCATGTGAAGGGAGAGTCATTAACTCAACAATTTGAGAGGTTTAATTGCTTAATTAGTGAACTAAAACTGGTGGGTCTAACTTACCCAAAATCAACATTTTTTTAAGATCACTACCAGATAAATGGGACACTATTGCAATTGTTATGAGAAACTCAATTGGTTTTAAGAACTTATTTCTGACCCAGCTTCATGGTAAGCTCTTGACTTATGAGAGAGAGCTTAACCAGAAAAAGAAACTTCACGACTCTGGAAAAGTGTCTGATGATTATGTGTTAGGGAATACAACACTTTTGGGTCAGGATGAGATGCCTGGTAGCAGTAAGGATCAAAGTTATGTTCATTATATTGACATAACTACTGGGTTTAACTCTGATTCTTATTCACCCAACTATGCTTTTGCAGCAAGTGATGATATCCAGGCATCTGATAACATGTCTTTTGAGTATAACGACCTTCAATACTTTGACCCCTTGGACTTAGAAGAAATGGACATTTTGCATCAACTGGCTCTGCTTAGTGTTGGAACTAACAATTTCTATAAGAAAACTGGCAGAAGATATCCAGGTTTACATGGTGGGTCAAAAGTGGGGTTGGATAAATCTAAAATTAATTGTTACAAATGTCACAGAATGGGTCATTTTGCTAGGGAATGTAAGAGTCAAAATGGAACACCTATGATTACCTATCCAAATCAAAGGCCTCAGACAAACACTTATCAGTATTCCCAAAATACCCCTGGACCAAATATGCAAAATACTGCTCACTTTGCACAGTCCTCATCCACTATTCTTATTCACTATGTCCAAACCACTGGTCCGACCAGATTCAATATGTTCAAACCCATGTTGCTCAGGCTCAAATGCCACTAGCTGCTACTCCACCCTCTGCCCGTGCAGAGACCGGTCAACAGAGCTTTTTCACACAAGGCTTTGTTGATTGGAGCAGCTTACCAGATGAGCTAACATATGAGAACCTTGCTCTTGTTGCCAAATCTGAAAATGAACCAGAAAATTTCTGTTTCCTGGCAATAGAGACAATTGTCGAGGAAGTTAAATATGAGGAAGTGGTTTCTGAGTTAGAAAATATGACTAATGATGTTGTTGATACAGGTGTTTCGGTTGAAAAGTCTGAAGCAGAGGTTGTGAATCTCTCAGATCCATGGAGTGAAAATGATTGTGAATGCAAGTGTGATTGTGCATTGATGGCTACTGCTAAGGGAGCTTCTGCTTGCTTAGATAGTTTATGGTATGTAGACAGTGGAGGCTCCAGGCACATGACATGATGTAGATCCCTACTTCTAGACTTTCTTGCTCATGGAGGGGGTGATATATCTTTTGGTAATGATTCTAAAGGTAAGGTGTTGGGTTCTGGGACTGTTCAGGCTGGGAGACTCAAGTTTGAAAATGTCAATCTTATTGATAATCTTAAATTTAATCTTCTTAGTGTTTCACAAATGAGTGACAAAGGCTATGGGTCATTCTTCACTACAAAAACTTTTAAGATTATTGGGCCAGAAGTAGTTGAAAAGATTGATACCATCATTGCTGAGAGCAAAGCGCAACTTGTTGCTCATAGAAGTGGCAATGTGTATGTAGTTGATATGTTAAAGGATAATCCTATGGCAAATGTCTGTCTATTTTCTGCTGCCTCATCTAAAGAGACAGGATTGTGGCATAGGAGATTGGGTCATACCAACCTTCAAACTATCAACTCACTCTCAAAACAAAGTATTGTAAGAGGCCTTCCATTAAAAGAATTCAAATGTAATGAGCATTGTGTTTCCTGTTTAAAAGGCAAACAGCATAAAAGCTCTTACAAATCCATTGATGAGTCCAAAATTAGTCAGTGTCTTCAATTGTTGCACATGGACTTGTTTGGCCCAGTTAAAATCATGAATCTAAGGAAAAAGAGATTTTGTCTTGTCATAGTTGATGATTTTTCTAGGTTTACATGGACTTGCTTTTTACACTCTAAGGATGAGACTGCAGGTATCTTGAAGGACTTTGTTACAAAAGTTGAAAAGCAACATGACTTTCCAGTGAAAATCTTTAGAAGTGACAATGGAACAGAGTTCAAAAATAAGGAGTTGGATGACTTCTGTGTGTCAAAAGGAATTGTGAGGCAGTTTAGCATTCCAAGAACACCAGAACAAAATGGGGTGGTTGAAAGGAAAAATAGAACCCTCACTGAAGCTGCAAGAACTATGCTATCAAGTTCTGGTTTACCACTGTCCTTTTGGTCAAAAGCTGTAAACACTGCTTGTTATGTTCAAAATAGAGTTTTGATTAACCCCAGACATCAAAAGACTGCTTATGAAATTTTGTTCAAAATCAAACCACTAATCTCATTTTTCAAAATCTTTGGCTGCCCATGTTTCATTTTAAATCTCAAAGATTTCATTTCAAATTTGCAGCCAAAGTAGATTGTGGATATTTTCTGGGATACTCTTCTACTGCCAAGGCCTACAAAGTGTTTAACACAAGGACTAGGACAATAGAAGAAACACTGAATGTAAAGTTCAATGAAGTTTCATCCCTAAAAATCCCAGCAAATCCTGCTGAATTGTTTGATTTAGATAAATTCAAATTTGAAGATATTACTGCTAAAACTAACAGTGCAGGTACACCACAGTCTCCACAGCAAGACTACAGATTTGACATTGTGATTCCACAGTCTCACAGCAAAGGCTATTCTGCATCAGGGCAAGCAGGTGTTCAAAACATCTGTCAAAACTCTGCTACAACTGAGTCAACCACTGTTGACCAGTCTTTCCCTCAAACCACTGCCTCATCTAGCTCAACCACTGATCAAACATCTGTGGACAAAAGTCCAACTTCAGTTGACAAAAGTCAGTCCAAATTTACACCACTTGGACCTATTCCCCCACCTCCATTTCAAACCTCTGTTGGCACTACAGAAGTGGAACACAGATGTTACATCAACAGATTCCATAAACCTATGTCCCTCACCTCAAAATGCCCTCATACCATATCAAGGAGATTTTATCTACCTTAGACATCATCCATCAGACCAAATCATTGGCAACATCAATGAAGGGGTGCTCACAAGAAGTCAATCCTCAAACATCTGTCTTTTTGCAGGCTTTTTATCTCTCACACAACCTGTCAAGTATCAAGAGGCACTAAAAGACAACAGTTGGGTAGAAGCCATGCAAGAAGAGCTCCTTCAGTTTAAAAGACAACAAGTATGGGAATTTGTGCCACTGCCAAAGGATGTATGTCCAATTGGCACAAAGTGGGTCTTCAAGAACAAAACTGATGAAAAGGGTATTGTTGTCAAGAATAAAGCCAGGCTTATGGTTCAAGGCTTCAGACAAGAAGAAGGAATTGATTATGATGAAACCTTTGCTCCTGTAGCTAGGTTGGAAGCTATCAGACTTTTCCTAGCCTTTGCTGTCAACCACAACATCAGGTGTATCAGATGGACATCAAATGTCCATTCCTTTATGGCAAAATTCAGGAGGAAGTCTATGTGTGCCAACCCCTTAATTTTGAAAACACATTCCATTATCATGTCTACAAGCTCAACAAAGCTTTGTATGGCTTGAAACAAGCACCAAGGGCCTGGTATGAAACTCTTTCCACCTTTCTCTTATCCATTGGTTTCACTAGAGGTAAAATTGATAAAACTTTATTTTTAAAATGGAAAGGGAAAGATCTAATGATTGTTCAAATATATGTGGATGACATCATTTTTAGGTCCACATGTAACAAAATGTGTGAAGAGTTTAGGAAACTCATGACGGCAGAGTTTGAAATGAGTGCTATGGGTGAACTACAGTGCTTTCTTGGTCTCCAAGTTAAGCAACTGCAAAATGGAACATTTATTCACCAAAATAAGTATGTTAAAAACTTACTTACAAAATTTGAAATGAATGACTGTAAACCATGTAGTATACCCATGAGTACTACCAAGTTACTCACTGTTGATGGTAAAGATGAACTGGTTGATCAGACACATTATAGATGCCTGATTGGGTCTTTATTGTACCTCACTGCATCTAGGCCAGACACTATGTTTGCCACTTGTGTCTGTGCAAGATCCCAGGCATCACCTAGAAAGTCAAATTTTATAGCTGTGAAAAGGATATTTAGATACCTAAAAGGTTCTCCCACACTTGGTATCTGGTATCCTGCTAATGGAAATATTGAGCTTTCAAGTTATTCAGACAGTGATTTTGCTGGTTGTCACACCACAAGGAAGTCCACTTCAGGAGGGTGCCAATTCCTAGGCAATGCCTTGGTCTCTTGGCAAAGCAAAAAGCATGCAGCTGTTTCAACATCCACAGCAGAGGCTGTATACATTGCTGCTGCAAGCTGTACAACCCAACTCACGTGGCTTCAAAACTAGCTATTGGATTTTGGTATAACTACCCTAAAGACCCCACTTATGTTGGATAGTCAAGTAGCTGAAAATATCATCAAAAATCCAGTTTCCCATTCAACTACAAAGCACATTGACATCAGACACCACTTTGTGAGAGACAACTATGAAAAAGGTTTGGTTTCTCTGCACCATGTACCAACAGAGGATCAGCTGGCAGATGTGTTGACAAAGGCTTTAGACACATCTACATTTGAAAATCTGATCTCTCGAATTGGTATGCTAAACATGGATTAAAAACAAAAATGTTTTCATAAATAAAAGCATTAAAATGTTGTCAGAAAATCAAAATTCATCTTTAAAATAGCTTTGGTTGAAAAGTTCAAGATAAAACAACCACTGTTTAATAAATTTTATCATCTATTGGTTGAAAAATCTGTTTCAAAAGTCTGTTCAGATAACACAACCACTGTTGGTTGAAAAATCTGTTTCAAAACTCTGTTCAGATAAAACAACTATTTTCTTAAACATCAGTTGACTTGTCAACAGATGTTATAAGCAACTGTCATCCACCAATTTTAATCCTTCCGTCAGATGTTTGCCACGTCTGCTCTCAAAAGCAGTGCTTTGGCCACATCAGCGGTTTCCCCTGAGACTATAAAAACCCTGTTTTCCCCAACAGTTGTTACACTGTCTCATTTAATTCAAAATTCTGAAAACCGCCTTCCATCAAACTCAAACCCGCGACCTAATTTCATCAAAATTCTTACTTGAATCCAAAACATGGATCTTCAAGTAAAAGATCCCCACAATTATTTGTCATATCTGTCCAAAACAGAAGAAAATCGTTTATTCCATTCCATCATTGACGTTTTAAACGAATCCAAATACTTGCATGTTCTCACCGCTGATTCCTTAATCTATATTGACACTCTCCAAGAGTTCTGGTTAAATGTTGAAACTCCGCTTACAAACAAAAAGCCAACAGCCATTATCTCCAAAATTGGTGAGACAAATGTCACTATAACCCCTCAAACCATTTCCACAACCTTCTCACTGAACGACTTGGCAGGTAAGGATTCTTTATAAAAAACTGAACTTCACACTGAGTTCATAGAGAGGGGATATGAAGGACAAATGACTGGGGCAACCATTTTCAAAAAATATTTTCCCCTAGACATGAAATTTTTCTTTCATACCTTGCTCATATGCCTCTCTGCTAAAACTACTTCTTTTAATGAAATTCCATTGAAAGTTCAGTATCTGGGATATGCAATTTTGTCAAACACTGATTACAATCTATCCCAGGGCCTGTTTTTAGATTTAGTAGCAAATGTGAAGGGTGTCAAGTCTGGGTCAAACAATGCTTTTCTTTTATACCCAAGACTTTTAAGTGTTTTCCTACAAAAAGTTTTACCTGAAAAGGAATTTAAACAAGGTGAAGCTCTTCAAATGAACAGTCTTTCACAATAAACTTTTACAAGAATGTTGGGTCCTAACTCCCAAGAAAAAGTATCAAAAGCAAAAGTTTCCAAAACACAAGCAAAGGGTGTTAAGACAACAACTGTTGTCAAAACCTCTGTTGCTGAGCCCACTGCTCCTGGTGATCATGGTACTACATCCAGTGCTGTGAAACCCACACCAGCAATCACCAAAAAGAAATTTCCATCCACTAAGCCCACCAAAAAGAAAACACAAAAGCTGACTCTGGAAGATGAGATACCAGAGGAAAATCCTGTTGTAACACAAATGCAACAAACAACCACTGTTGATACTTCCTCTCAACAGTTGGAAAAATCTCAACCCATCCAAACTCCTCATGTATCCTCTCAAAAGGATCATGTTGTAAGCCAAAGGGACACACATCAAGAAGCATATGATTCACTTGAACATATGTTCACAAGTCCTTCTCCCAGGGTTACTTCTCTTCTCACTCCACAACCCTCACCATCAAACGACACTCCTATTCCACCTACAATGCAACCATTGTTCGAAGCCATTGACAAAACTCAGGCTAATACCAGTTCCTCTCGATCACCTGTCACTGAGAGTATACTTCAACAAGTGATTGGGCTTGAGAAAAGTCACGTGGCTAGCCCACGAACTGAGGAGGCCACACCCTTTGAGTTACATGTAACTCAAGGAGGTTTTCCAAGTGAAGCAGCCACTACTGTTGTAGAGACCATTGTCTCACTACAGGACAGTGGTTACATAGCTAAGACTTCCTTGGAGGCAACAACTGCTGAGGCCACTATAGTGACCCCTATACCAGTTGGAAGTCCCTAGTACCAAGACAAAGGGACATCTGGTTTCTTTTCAATGGACTTACCTCCTAGAACTGAACCAGTTCCAACTACCACTTCTGGTAGGAATTCAGATGATCCTATTCATTTAGGTGATGGATTAAGATACTAGGAATTGACGGAAAGGGTTAACTCCATTGAGTCTTCAGTGAATGATATCAAGACTGATCTCAAGACAATGATGCAAACTTTGGTCATCATCACCAAAAGTCAACCTTCCACCCAAGACATTGCTAGTTAGCTATGGAAATCTGTCAATCCAATTATCATAGCTCATCGAAAACTAGCAGATCAAACACAAGAAACTTACATGGCTATGATCAGAAACATGGTGGATGCTAGGTTCAATGATACCCAAGCAGATATCAAAGCCATTAAGGAACATCTGCTGAAGACCACTGGCTCTGCCCCCACAACAATACTAAGAGATGAAAATGATGATGAGTTCACAACTGATGATGCCAAAAAGGGGGAGAGTGTCAGAGATAGATTGCCAAAGCTTGATCCATTTGGGGTTCCACCTTCTCAAAAGGGTCAACAAAAAAAGTCTGCTAACAAACCAGGGTCTGCTCCAGCTTCTCAATCCACTGCTCAAACCTCTGCTGACACTGCCAAAGCTGACAAGGCAAAGAAGATTGATGAATCTACCAATGTCATGGCTGAAAAGGCTGCTGAAGCAAAGCTAATCAGGTCTGAGACTTTGGAAAACAAAGCAGATTCTCTTTTGAAGAGAAAACAAGAAGAATAGCAGGAAAAAGAAAATGTTGGCTCCTCAAAAAGGAAGAAAATGCTTGCAAGACATGTTAGGCAACCACCATCATCTAAAACCTCTGCCCCCAAAACATCTGTTGTCACCACCACTACAACCACTGAACCTATTAACACAACAACCACCACCACTGCATTATCCATAACCCCAAACATCTGTTGGTACTAAACAAATGCCAACAGATGTTAACACATCCACTAGTTCACAATCGCCATCATCCCCTCTCATCCTGTACAAAAAGAAAAGAAAGTCCACCTTTGTGATACAGGATGAGAACATTGAAACCACACATACACCCATTTCATCACCACCATCTGAACCCATTCTAGCCATCCCATTATCATCTTTATCATCACACACTTTCAAATTTTCATCCCATCCTTCCACCACCATAAGACCACCACCAACCATGATTCCATTGGTTACTCAGTATCCCCTTGAACTTGACATCATCAAGGGGGAAATTCAATCCTTCTATAATACTGAGGACGCATCACAGCTATCCTTCCCATCTCTCTCAAATCTGAATCAGCCCAAGCCTAAGAATGTTGATGAATATTTGAAATTGAAAGCACAATAGGCAGATATGATTTATCAAAGAGAAGTGTAAAGGAAAGGACGACAGGACTGCTCAGGGCATCCATTCAGCAGAACTTAGCAAATTGAGAAGGATTGAGGATTTCGCTAAGGACCTGAGTAAGTCTATGTCCAACAAACCAATCAGTGGTGAAGTTAATCAGGGATTCTCTTCTGGATCAAATCATGGCAACTAAGCGTCTAAGCCTTACAAAGAAAATAGAAAACATTTTGCAGGCTGGACCACCATGCTCTACAAGAAGAACTGAATATAATTGAAGAATTGGCTAAATGTCCAAATCAGAAGGTTTCTATTCCTGATTTCAGAAAAGGCAAAGACCCTATCAGAGCCTTAAAGTTCAAAAGAATGAGGGCAGAACTTGTAGCTACTGGTTTTGGAGAAATGAAGTCAGTGTCAAATGGGCTGAGCTGAGGCTAGTTGAAACCTACAAGACCCTTGAAGAGAAAAGAAAAACTGATCCAACACTTCCAAGAAAACCAGTTTACCCTGATGAAACAGAGGTTAGAAAATCCCAACAGACCTTTTCACTTGACAGCCTACTCTCAACATCTGATCTCACCATTGCTGCCAAGAAACACTACAAAAGGCAGAAGCAAATGTCTGAGGAGGATGAAAAAAAGTTTGCACATACTTTTGTGAAAGATGGGATTTTCAACCAGGTTCACTACTTCTCTGGTCCCATAAGTGAAGAGCTCAGAAGAATCATTGGCAGGCCTCTATCACCAAACTCATCAAAAATAAATTTGCAACCCAAAAACTCCTCAAATTCAAAAATTCTAAAGTGGAAAGTCAACAAAGACACCCATGAATTGACTCTTCTCAGATCTGATGGAGAAGCTCAAAAGTTAAGCATGGATGATGCATATGGTCTGTGTGCAGATGATCTCCTAGACCTGTTGAACTTAGAGCTTGAAAGGGATGCTGAAGACTTGTTCTCTCTAGATTTTGAATTGCAATTGAAAGGCCAAATTAGAGAAAATCTGAAGAGAAATAAAGATCAGGAATAAAGGTTGAGTTTTGGCATCATATGTTCCAGGGGGAGATTGTTGGGTCTGCTGACTTGGAGAAGAACAGATGAAGTGAAAAGCCAAAACATACTAAACATCTGATATCAATAAAACAGTATTTTGCATACAAGATCCTCCCAAAAACTGTTGACACTAACTGCTGTTCCCTAACAACTTTTGTACAACCTGCTGCTTATAAAAGACTGTTGAAGAAACCACTGTCTACCAAAGGTCTGATGAAGAAACGTTTGCTGGGCTAAAGATCTGAAGATACAAGGTTTGTTGGAGCTAACAGCACTTAGGCTCAAACAGATGATTCAACCAAACAGAGTTTACTCCATCAGCTGTTAGACATCAGAGGTTTAGTTATCAGAGTTTTTAATGTAATAGTGTTTGTATTAGAGCAGATGTTTTATGTTGTTATTTCTATTAGATGTCACTGTCTTAGGTGACGCCAGCCTTAGGTCATCAGAGCTTTAGTTTGTCTATAAATAGAACAGTGCCTGTACTGTTCTATTTATCACTCTAAAACATTCTCTTGCACAAACAAAGCTGTGAGTGATCGGGCTGAGGGGGGAATTGTATACTTGTACTGAAATCTGTGATGACTTATGATAGTACTTATTTTAAAACAATTGTCCTGTTTGTTATGATTTAAATTTTACATTTCCGCTGCACTTATCATTATTATTCATCTTCATTATTGTTTCATTTACTAAACTTCATAACAAATCAAACTCAGATCCTAACACCACTTTAATGAATTAATTACTATTAATTCGTCCCAAGATAAAGTTGGATCCCAAAGCAGCACTTCGTGTCGGTATTGATTTTTATTCTGGTCACTCTCATTCTCTTTCTTTCATTTTATCTTTCTTTTTATTAAAGCAACTTGGAACTGAGTAGGGGAAGTCGTATCTTAGGGTTCGATACTCGGTACTTGCTATTACCTATACTGCGCTCGATAGGTCCACTTGCCTATCGTGTGGGTTTAGACTAGTCAAGCAGATATCGATTTACTTTTATAAATTTAAAACTTCGATAAGTGTTTTAATTTAAAGGTCACCTTTAATTACCCTTTTTCATCGAGCCTTGACACTTCTTTCGGGAAAGTGTTGGTTTTTAAAAGGACGTTTAAAAAAGATCTAATCCACATGACATCAGCATGAGACTGACTTCTTTTGTTAGAACCACTAGCATTTCTATGTGACTCTTATCTAGATATGACATTAAATGCTTCCTTTACAGGAGGCAGAGTATCTTTTATCAAAAGACTAGTTCTGACACTTTGATAAACATTGTCCAACCCCATTAAGAACTGCATTAACCTAATCATGTTATTGAAATCATTGAAGTCTTTAGCAGCATTGCAGTGACAAGTAGGTAGTTGTAAAATCTGGTCCAATTGTTTCCACATAATATTCAACTTGTGATAATATTCGGAAACAGGTGATCCACCTTGATTGAAAGAGTTAATTTTTTGATAAAGATCAAACACAATAGAACCATCAATTTTATCATAGGTTTCCTTTAAATCATCCCAAACATCACTAGCATTTTTAGCAAAAACATGTCCCATATAAAGTTCTTCACTCACAGAATTAAGAATCCAAGTTAACACAATTGAGTTACGCCTATCCCACTGTCTAGCAAGAACTTCATTATTATCAGATTTTACAGAAGATCTATCAATAAAACACCATTTGTTCTTAACTTGTAAGGCCAATTTTAATGCATTTGCCCAAATCGTGTAGTTCTCAGTCCCTTTTAGTTTCACAATAATAATACTCAGATTGGCAGATGATCTGTGTCTAATCATCTAGTGTTAACTACTAGTTTCATATATTTCTAGCTTTTAAATTCAAGGCTAAATGTTATATATTGTGTTATTTTATTTATGATATTCATTAGCAACATCTCGGAGTTCAAAGTCCCACACACTTAAATCTAAGTCCACTACAGTCACTCTTAACTTATTCATTACTTCCAAATAATAATGGTCAAAAAGTGGATGACGCGTAACAATGTGGTGTTCAATCAGGCGCAAATGAACACTGGTAGGCTTATTGATGAAGTGAAGATCCTTAGTTTCCTATGGTTCCGTAATCGCGCTAAACATCGAAACTTAACTTGGAATGAATGGTGTACGTTTGATGTTAGTTGTAATGGTGTATCGTATGTACGACTACGACTGGTAATTTTATCGATGCTAACATTTTGTTGGCTTCTTTTTGGCGATAATAAAAAATTTTGTTTGACGTTCAAATAAAATAATGGTCAAAAAAGTTCTTTGCGGGTCAATCCCTGGACTAAAAGATGATCTGTTTCAAACCAAACCAAACCTTATTATCGACTTGTTACCAAGATTCACATACATAGTGGCCGGTTTTACTTATGATACATATATATACTAGTGGAATGCCCGCGCGTTGCTGCGGGTGTGTTTTGTTTTGTCGCTTCATAGTTGTTGAGGTTTCCATGAAAATATTTTGTGAGTACGCGATGTTCTGTGGAAGATCAATTGCTACTGCAATGATAGGTGGAATAAAAAAAAGTGAAACTGAAGCATGAATATTTTTACAGTGTTTTGGGTATCAGTAACGACTATAGCTGCAATTCTAGTAGTTTACCTTACCATACTTCAAACAGTTTGGGGACTTGGAGATCATAAAGCACAAATTCATATGATGAAAACTGGTTTTTGGAGTTCCCTTGCAGAAGCTTTCACTATAGCAGTTAGAGGTGCCAATCCTGATGCAGTAGTTGTTGCTATACCAAATGGAGGTGCCTATCCCGATTCAAAAATACTATATGGTGGTGGCAATCCCGATGAGAAGATGTTGGTATGCGATATGGAGGTGTTAATTACGATGCAGAAGCTGTTGCTACACAATTTGGAGGTCTCAAGCCATCCGAGAACTCATCCGTGCATGTAAAAAATGAACTTGAGATCTTTAAATGGTTCTTTAGTCTGGAAGAACGTGAGTTGTTAGGCATTTGTGATTACGGTTTAATTAATATGCAGGAATATCATTTTCACATTTGTTTTCAATTTCCTTTTTCCATGATTGTCTGGCTAATTGCAAGAAAAATGATACATCATATGTTATAATCTCTTGTATTACCTTTCATGTATTTTCTTTCTCAGAAGGCCTCCTACATGAAAGTATACCAGGTGTAAATGTAATACAAGTTCTACGTGATTTCCAACTATATTCAACTTTTTAACAGATTCTTGTTGTCACGTTCGGTGAGAAAAACAAAAACATGACTAAACAGAAGATCAGTCCAAGGTGGGTCATCTTGAATTCTAAAAACAAGCATTTATAATGTTAAAAGCAACCAATGAAAGTATACAATATTTAAAGTTTTCATTGTAATTGCAATAATAATTATATGTTGTCAAAAACCCAAGGCGCATAGGCCGCGCTTGGAACCCGAAGCCTAGGTTCTTAAAAGCCAAGGGCCTTTTTAAGCTATGTGCATAGTATAAACTATAAAGTACCATTTTTAGGGGTTTTAGAGATGTTCTAGGCTTGTTTAGCTTATTTAAAGTAATCTGATTCCAGTCTTATTTAGTGTTTTTTAAACCATTTTGGCTGGAATTGGCAGGACTGGGTTGCGCCTTAGCGCCTAGGTGCGTGGGCTGGGGGGATTTTGACAACCTAGAAATGAATCCCTAAACTAAACCTAATTATCGCCTTATAAATCATCATGGATATGTAATGCACCAGATTTGTATCACTTTTTGCAAAAGTAACATGCTTGCAGCTCAAGGTGCAAAAAAGATGAAGAAACCTTGTCTGCCCCTGAAGCACAATTCATGCATTACAGAATTATGTTTTTACTGTGTAAAGTTAAATAACTCATGAAGGGATCCAGTTTTCCTGTTCAAATAGAAATCAATCATTAATCTTCATTGTTTTATATTTGCATTCGCTTGCTAGCGGTTTAAAGAGACATTGTCTCAAACTTCTGATATATTATCAATCGAACCTACATGTACTTGACAAATTCTCCCTCCATTGAATAATTGGTTTATAAAGCTCAAATGTCAGAAAATCATAACATACATTAGAATAACTTACACCAATGAATGTATAATTGCATAGATATACTGATGCCATCTTTGTTGCTATAACTGGATAAGAGCCTCGAGATAGAAGACACCGATTCAGCAATTAGACTTATAGTAATCCTGTAAAGCTCTCTCTTTTGCCGGCACCCTCTTTACATAATTCAAACATTGGTGAGTCTTGCAAATATATGAAGAACAAATCATTAGCGGATAAAAAACCACCTGGACACTTATTTGACTGCACCACAACGCTTGAAGCAACCTTAAAGTTCTTGACCCGTTGTTGCTACCTAATATGACCCATTAACTATAAACCTAAATAATTATAATTGAATCGTTCTTGTTTGAACTATTTAACTAATTAGTTGACCCGACTAATAAAATCACCTTCTAAAACTCAGTTTAACGCTTACATCTAAATCCAACTCATCACAATTGTCAAGCCATATCACCATATGGTGTTTATTAATTCAACTTAATTTTTCAAGTGTAAACACATAATCCATATATCATCAATTAAAAGATAAAGCATATCAAATTTGACTAACATATCTCTTTTAAATATATAACAAAATATAATTAGCGAGTTAAAAGTATTATGTAGACTCATCTGCATCCTTTGGCTCTTCAAGTTGCAAACTGTTAACATTTCATGAAGTTAACATCAGCTGTCATTAGTTTGAGCTAACAATAATTAATCCTCATGTTGGTTATTTTACCAATTTATTCACCAAATATTATATTTTGCTCTTGTTTAGAACTGGGCACTTATTTGACTGCACTAAAACACTTGAAACAAGTTAGAGTTCTTGACTATTGTCACTATCAATCTGACCCATTATTAACTATAGACCATAAATTTGTAATTTAATCGTTGTTGTTTGAATTACTAAACATATAAACAAGCTTCAACCAAACAAAAAAGAAAAGGAACATAATAATAATCTCAAACACAAATTAAAACAAAATCCATCAACCAACTCCACCATCACAAAACCATAGATTTACTGTCAATAAACTAAACCATCACACAACCATAAGCAAATAAATTGGTTGATAAAAATCATTATCCTTTATCCAAATTCATACAATACCAATACAGTTCACATAAAAGTTCAAACTATAATCATCACAGTAACACCAAAAAAATGACGAAAAAAAGCAACAAGGAAAATAGTATTGTACTTGACGATGCAACCTTCAAGTTGTCGACCCTTTCTCAATTTCACTGATACAAAACATAAAAGAATAGGGACAGGGTTAATAGAAAGAAAACTTACACGGATTTAAAGGAAATTGTGTGTGAAGCTTACGTTGTCCATGGATTAGGATTTGTTTGCCTGATTTAATATGTTTCATGGACGATTCAGTTAGACGATTCATTTAATAGGTTTCATTCAATCATTCATGAAATAGTAATAAGACTCATTGAATGGGGTATGAGAGGTCGGGGATAAAAAAGCGGACTGCTTAAGAGAATAAAAGCAATCATTGTTAATGATCAATTAAATAATAACATCAGTTACATGAGTTGAAGAACTTGAATGACTTTAATTAGTGACTTAATTAGTGACTTTTACATTTTGCAATAAAGGAGTCTTTGTACGTGGCTTTTAATATGGGTTACATTGTTGAGAAGATATTAACCATGTATGAGACACATGTACCATGGGTATGAAATATTGTATAAAAGGGCAAAATGGGAAGAAATGGGGTAAAATATAGAGATTATGCTTATGCCTCTTCATATGCCATCTTAAAAGAGAGAGGAAATTACTTTTCTAGACATGTCTCCTCCTTAATAAGGTAACATAGATATGTTTGTAGTTAACACCCACACCCAGATTGTGGTATTGAAACAAAAATTTACATACGTACGTAAGTATAAAGTTGTAACAACACGAGCTAGGATAACGCTAACGTCGACTTAGCGTTGATAGAAAATCATCAACCTTTAAATTGGTACGCCTGGACAAAAACTTCATGCAAATCGGGGGGCTCACCTTGGCCAAAGCCAATATGGACTTGGGCACGGACCATATCCCTTCTCCACAAATCAAACCAGAAGCCACCGCTGGTCCAAAAGCATCAGCCTTCCTCTTGTCCTTCCTTTCCCATATGAAAAGAATCAAGCTCCCTACACACATGTCAATTGCAAACGACGTTCCAATGTAGAACGGAATCGCCATTGCCATCGGGATGGGAATAAACCGAGCCCACTTCCTTGGTGCAGTGTCTCGAGCCACGTTTATAAAGACCGCAGCCGCAAAAAGCCCATAGCAAAGTGATAAACAATGCTTTGGAAGCGACCCAAACCCTTCGACTCCCAATATAGCAAGATTTCGATACACGATGGCATACGGTGCGGGGTACTCCGACCCTTGTTTCCCAAGATCCGGGAAAGCACTATAGAAGATCCAAAATACACAGGGTGCAATCACGCACCCCATTGCGGTCCCGATCACTTGGCTCACAAACATGGAGCGAGGCGAAGCTAGGGTCAAATAACCCGTCTTGAAATCGCTCATTAGGTCCGAAGCAGTGGACACTATGTTCATCATGACCCCACAAGCGGCTAGCCCAGCCAACACACCACCTTGCGACTTACCAGCCCACGCCCCGATCACGAAAATAGCCAGTTTCCCGTAGGTGGAGGCCAAGGACCAGTCAGTAAGGCCGCAGCCGTAGGCGTTACAAAAGGCTAAAGCGGGGGCGAAAAGGTAAATGACAACAACATAGTACCATTCTAGTGGGTGGAATATATAAGGGAGTGTAACGGTTGCGACCGCGGCTATGGCCATGTAGCCGGCAACGGCTAACCACGTGGGTATCTGGTCCTTGA
Organism: Ambrosia artemisiifolia; assembly: GCA_032199755.1. NCBI lineage: Eukaryota > Viridiplantae > Streptophyta > Magnoliopsida > Asterales > Asteraceae > Ambrosia > Ambrosia artemisiifolia. The sequence continues at coordinate 226,859 of CM063515.1, forward strand.
TAAACACTTGCGTCCTACGTTGGTCATCAAAAGATGTAGCTGCAGGCACACCATCTCCATCAGTGGCTACCGGAAGAACATGATGAGTTGCTGATTCTTTGGTTTTGAACTGAGTGTACAACCCGATTCCTGTTTTTCCGACTACTTTGAGGAAGTTGTAGAGGCCATCTCCCAGGATGATGGCTATGGCAGTGAATACCCTATAACCTTGAATCCCATGGAAACTACTGGGGCCCAGACCAGATTTGTACCAGTCACCTTCTTGCGTCTTGATGAGTGGCCACATAATCCCCCATGATAGGATTGCACCAAGTAGTAAAGACACGTTTATAAGGTGTGGGCATATCATCCCTACCCCAACATACATAGTTGAGAAATCAAAGAAAAACCTGCAAATTAATTAGTAAGTAATTAAATTAAAATAAAGTTACTATATATGTATTCAATAATATAGGCTTCGGATATTCACACAACCCTTTACTTTATCTGCACATCCCTATACGACCCGTAAATGGGTCTATACGGGTCGTATATGTTTCCCAATGATTATCAATCATTGGTTCAGATACATATGGGTCTTTATAGGCCGTATAGGACTCTATGGCCCGTATATGGGTCTTTATGGGCCGTAGAGGCCTATATGAGCCATATAGAGTTTTTTTTATATTGTGTTGGAATGGATGTGTTGGGTTTGTCCTCCACGGGCCATAAAGGTCTATACGGCCCGTAGATAAACAACCTCTACGATCCTTCCCCAAACCATCTACGGCCCATAAAGGCCTATACGGGCCGTAGTTATGTTTTTTTAAGTACTGTTTATTAGTTTTAAGCATGTTATTTGAGTTTTTTATAAAAAAAAATCATTTCTTATTATAAAGGTAAAATAGCATAAACAACAATTTTTTTATTTAATATGTAACATATTGGGTCTTCTTTGTTTGTGTGAGCCTATAATAGCTGGTATGAATCATGAGCGTGTTCTATAAGATTGTTACGGTTGTATTTTTACTACTTGATATTAGATTAACAATTTATGGTTAAGATAAAGATGTCTAAATAGGTATTGAGTTTTGTTACTTTTGATTGTTCCAATAGTAACTTTAATCGGATGGATAAGTCATTTCTTTAATTTTGTTGTTAAATTTAATAGTTTTTAGGAGTATGACCAACAATTATATTATTATACGAGCTATAGAGGTCCAAAATTTGTATACTTATTATTATTAGGTGTGGCCTTTTTTAACATACAACAAAACCGACAATTGTTTTGTTTGAGAGTATTATTTTTTGTTGACACAAGAGAATAAAGGCCTTTTTAGGTATGAGGTTTTGTTCATACCGACAATTGTTTTGTTTGAGAATATTATTTTTTGTTAGCGAGCGTTTTATTATCTTTCCAACGAGTACCATAGTATATAAAAAACGGAGAAAAAAACGACAATTTTTTTTGTTAGGTTTTGTTCATACAGGAAAAAAAACACAAAGTGTTAAGGTAATTCATTAATCATGTATAGGCAAGTCACTAATTATGTTCAAATCAGTAAATACGAATTTTATTTTCAACATATGTTAGCATTGGAGTTGTACATTGTTTTATGTTAGGTATTAATATTAGAGTTATGTATTAAGGTTAGGCGTTAACATTGGAGATACATTGTTAATTGTTTTTGGTTAGGTGCTACCCGAAGCTTTCCTGCATGTAACTGTAAAACGCACCATTTTATTTCATATGTAAAATTGATATGTCATATTAGATTTCTCAACCCCGGGACGTTCCCGGGGTATAATTTAGTATTAAATTATTATTAAGTAAAAAAAACTTGTTGTTTATGCTATTTTACTTTTTACAAAAAAAACTCAACACATCCATTCCAACACAATCTAAAATAAAAAAAATAAATAAAAAACCCTTTTATGGCCCATATAGGCCTATACGGCTCATATACAACCTCTCTACGGCCCATATAGGCAGTATATGTTTGCTTTTTCAGAAACATTTATTGCACTAACACCCTATACGGTCCGTAGAGACCTATAGAGCTGTATAAGGTTGTGCAAATAACAAGTCCCATAATATATAGGCAAATTAAGGGTAAATTAATTAATTAGGTAGGCAGGTAGGTACTTGTTTTGGTAAGCTTTTAGGCCAAAAGTGGGGAAGTTCTGAAAGCCACAATCATCCTCATCTGAAACGAAGAACCACTGAAAGAAACTCCATAAGAAGCTCAAGGAGAAGAACTTCCCTAATGCACTCACTTGTTGCCTATATATACATCATATATATATGATTATGTTGATTGAAACAAGTTATATATATATTTAAGAGATGCATGCATGCATGCATACTTGGCAAGCTTGGCACCCTGAGGGGTATGAAAGCTGTTAATCAGGTGGGCAGTTGCAGTTCCACTGGGGTATATTAGCTTGAAGTCTATGATCATGATCTGTAAGTAAACGCGGAACCATATTCATTTAATTTATTCATTATTGGGAGCTAGCTAGTATCATATATGTAAACGTACGTACGTACCTTTCTAAGAGGAACCACAGAGAAAAGGCCAATGAAACTAACGATGAAGAGAAAAGCGATTATCCAGCCCAAGCTTGGGTTCTTGATGTTCATGTTTTGAGTAGGTGAGTCCGAGTCAGATGACTGTGAAGCGATCATATCGCTCATCCCAAATAAGTAACTTCCAAATCCTCCTGCATATATATATATATATATATATATATATATGACATACGTAATTTTTTCATATATGAATCAAAGCCCAATCTACAATATTCCACATAGATAGATAGATAGATAGATAGCTTTGGTGAGTTTGGTCCGTGTGGCATACATACGGTTTTCTTATCCATATACAAGTGTGTGTACGTGCCTAACGTATGTGTGTGTATTTTTTTTAAATAGAAAACTCATGTAATACTTAAACTTGGCCGGCTCATTGACACTCAAATTTTGTAAAGTTGTTAAGTAACTCAAAACACGTTTATATGCCCAATACCCATTTGCACATTAAAACTCACTCTAATACTATGATTTTACTAATTGTTGTGTTTACTGCTATAACTTTGATTGTCACCCACAAAATTTAGTTTAAATTATTTAATTCGTTAAAGCCTGAGGGGCATATTTTTTAACGGCCCGGATAGGACATGTAAACCCTTAGAGACGCCTTTGCACGCGTGTGTGTGTGGGTTTTTTTTTTCAACGTACTTCAAAATATAAGGTCACTAGTGTAATTTCGATCTTGGTATTTTCATCAGCCGGCCTAGCTACTTGTTGATACATGTTTCTTATATTATTTTGAGAACGATGTTCTTGTTTTCTTACCACCGTCGTTGTCAAATAAACGTTGAAATCATCATTCTACTAGCTAGGTAATTTAATTTTGAATAATTAAGTTGTGATCAGTAGATAGAAACTTATAAAAAAAAAAACACATCAAATTAATCATAATCGTACACAAATGATCTTAGTCAAGAAAAATGGCCGGTATAATCTTTGCGACTTGCGAGTTATATGCGATGAAAATGTAGGCTAATTTTTAGATTTTGGAGTCGAGTAAGTTTTCATTTCTTTCCACCCCACCCACACACAGACAGACAGACAGACACAGTTTATAAATTTGTATATAAAAGATGGTACCGCTGAATGCAATGCCTGAAGTGGCAACAACACATGTTTGGATGACAGTGTTCTCCTGCCTGGTAAAGGGATGCTTCAACAAGCCACAGTGCTCCAACACCTTTGTCCAAGTCTTGACAAAGAAAAAGCCTAATAAACCCGCAGAGACGTTTAGTGAGGGTATGATACCCGTCGTCAGATTGAGCTTCATGACTATGAAGCAAAACATGACACCCAACATGGCGCTCACCACAAACGCCCTAACTGTCAATTGCCCCTTCCACGATGGTATCGTTGTGTCCTTAAATGTCATCTCTATCGACGACGACGACTCTTCTATAATTACTACTTTTCCCTTTCCCTTCGTCTCACTCGACTCATCATCCACCCTTTGCCCCCCTTCCAAATTCTCCTCCTCGCTCCTTCCCTTTTCATTTTCCACCTCTAGATCAGCCATATTAATGTTTGAGCTATAGCTATATCATTGAATATATTGAATTCTTCTTTGTACATATATATATATAACAACTTCATGTTTGTCGTATCAATAGAATATTATAATATACAACCTAATGACAACTTTTTTTCAATGGCACCTAATGACAACTTGATGTAGAAAACATCGTAGCCAAAACTTTGTTGCTATCAATGTCCATGTCTAACCGATGACACCACAAGTTGGCCCAAAAGTGACTTATATCTTGGATTTATTCCTTCATCCGTGACTTCCAAAGTACGTAAACACGCTAACACCTAGCGATTAGCTTGGTACCGATACGGCTATAATTTCTTATCCAAACAATTTAAGGAAAGCCAGAGATGTCGTAAAATATTGATACTATTCAGGCTCAGATCCAGGGGCGGACCTAGCTTGAAGCTAGGTGTCGCGTCCTTTGCTACTCAACTTCGCGCGCGTAGTGAAAATTTGTTTGTTTTTTTTTTTACGATTTTTGGAAAACGTTACTACTAAAATGGAAAAAAAAAATGAAAAACGTTAATACTGAAATTAATTTCTAGATCCGCCACTGCTCAGATCGGTGTACCTTTAATAATCATCGTACTTTATTATATGACCAAAAGTTCAAGTTCGGTTAGGTAGGTCGTTTATGAGTTCAAGTCTAGTTTAAAACAAACTCGTGATTTTTAGAGTTTGAAATGAAACTGTAATATATGTTTGCCTTCCTCATATTTAACTTCCCCTGTTATAAATGTATCTTTATGGTGACTCTTCACATACATAACTCTCATCTCTCCATTAGTTTAGTATTAAGGCTGAAGGCTGTGGGGGATGTCCTGAACCGTCCTAGACGGGCTACACCGGCCCCCAGGATTGTCACCATCCTGAACGTCCTCTGCAGAACGTGGGAGACGGGCCGAGTGTGATATTTTTTTATTATTATTTTTGAACGTTAAAGCCTTTATAATATCAATAATAAAAAAAATGTGGGTTGTCCCCGTATCTTTGGGTTGTCAAAAGGAGGACAACCCAAGTCTACTCTATTATAGGCCTCGTAACAAAATAATAATAATAATAATAATAATAATAATAATAATAATGCTTGTAAATATATATATATATATATAGAGGTTGTTTACGGTCATATTTAAATCAACGTGTTAGACCATCCGGAGTGGTGGCGTGGAGAGGGGCGGGAAGGGGGGGCGAGGAAGATGCAACCGGTGTGTGTGTGTGTGTGGGGGGGGGGGGGGGGGGGGGGGGCTTGTGTGCCTCGTGGAGTGGTGTGGTTGGATGGAACTTGTTTTGACCATTGAAAAAAAATTAAATATTATAACCGTTGAAAAGAAACGGTCAAAAAAAATTATAAATTACCCCCTCCTCACTACAAAATACCTACTTTATCTTATTTCTTCACCATTTTTATACACTTCTTCAACAATTTTTTTACAATTCTTCATATATTTTCATACTACTCATCCTACTTTGTTAAAAAAAATGAACCCATACAACCGAGGCTTTGACCCGAACAACCCATACGCGTACGTCCCAAACCCGAATACACCACCGGTTCGTCCGACCCCAAACTGTCCACCCATTCCTTCACCCTGTCCCGACTACGCGGGTTATGCGGGTTACACTAGTGGGCAAATTTATCCTAATTTCCCATTCAATGATTCTCTCGTTCCTTCACAACTGTCACTTCCTTTAACGCAACAAGAAACCGTACCCGAAACACAACAACAAAATGTTGAGGATAATCTTCGGGTAAACAACCCGCTCTAAAAAGAAGTCACAGGAAGAAGACGCCGGTGGAGAAAGCATTAACCGCCGCTAACCGCCAAGCGATTAAGTGGACACCCGCTGAAGAGCTTGCATTAACGAAAGCGGGGATAAGCGAGTCGGAAAAAGAGCAAGGTATTTCTAATAATTTTTAAAACATGATAGTTTTTTTTTCTAATACTTTTTTTTGTAGGAACTAGTCGCCACAAAAACGATTTTTGGATCGACATAAACAATGCCTTCCATATGTTGATGGAACGAGAGTTTTATCGAGCAAACGATAGTATCTCGTCCAAGTGGACCGAGATAAACAAGGCAATGAATGCGTTTCAGCCGCATTATTATTACGCAAGAAACAATCCAAAAGGCGGTGAAACAGACGGCGACTACCTCACCAACGCGCTAGTAGCGTATCGTAACGAAACCGGGGTAGAATTCAAGTTTCTTCATTGTTGGGAAGTCGCGAAGCACCATTCAAAATGGGCGTACGTCCCCACTGCAACCAACTCCTCAAGAAGGATGAAAACAAATTCGTCAAGAAACCGTTCAATTGATCCTGAAAACGTGGAAGCCATTAATTTGGATGATGACGACTTCGACGAGGAACTGAGTCGCCCACCCGGTCGCCCACCCGGTCGAGATAAGTCAAAAAAGAGGTCGCAAAAATCTTCTGCTTCGGGTTCTGGATCAAGCAAAGGTGCTTACAGCGCTGACTTGCAAGATTTAAATGCCACCATCATTCATTTCAATACGATTCAAGAAAAAATGCTCAAGGAGAAAAAATACATTCGCGAAGCCTTTGAAAAAAAAAGTTGACTATGAAAGAAAAGCGTGATTTTTTTTTCAGTTTTTTTTTATGTTTATTTTTTTATGTTTTTTAATTTTCTAGGTTTTTATTTACTTTTTAATATTAACTAGCATCATACTCGTGCGCGCTTCGCTGCGTAAACATAGTTCTAAACAAACATGACAGCGTGTTGTGATTCTAGCGCGCGACGGATTAGACTACGTATCACGGTTAACGGAAAACTACCACGAATAACCGAGCTTCAAAAACTATTGAAGCACTTTCTCGGGTTGTTTTTTATTTAACGTTTTTCAATTTATAAGACCAAGTAGGATCAAGTTTGCTATAAATAAAGTAGTTTCTTAAATACCACCAATTTATGGTGGGGGTATTTTTTTATTCTTTACTAAATTGCTATGTTTTTTTCTTAAAGGCATCAAATTGCTAAGTAATAAAATAAAAGAACATAGTGTGATTGTTAGCAGATGTCTTCACATGAACCCACGTGACATATGCACAGCCAAATTAGTTGTTTATATAAAAAATTAATTTGTTGCACCATTTTGCCAGTCATATTTGTCGTCCCCCTCTCTCTCTTGGGAAAGCAAAACGCCACCTACCTCTCTCACTCCACCTTTGTCTCTCTCTAAAACCCAGTACAGCACCACCGATCCTCCCTTTCACTCTCTCTAAGAAAAACCATTGCAGCCATCATCATCACTCCCCCCCCCCCCTCTGTCTCTCTCGTTAGCTCTCTCTCTCTCTAAAAAACAGCACCACCGGAAAACGGGACATGTAGGACGAAGCATACAGTTGGTCAACGGACAGCGAAACGTGGATGCATGACCGGAAACCGGCTGTGCCGGTAAGAACCACGAATGGAGAAGAGGTGGGAATAGTGGAAAAAGTGGATGAGCTAAGAAGACGTTAGGCATTAACTGCCAGAAAAAATCAAGCGTAGGAGATTTGAACGCGTATCAAAGAAGGATAACGGCGGCGACGATTCCCGGCAACATGCAGATCTGGTATTTATAAGATTCTTGGCGAGATATGTATACGGAATCAAACGACGACATGATCGGCGTCTGTTTCTCCGGCAAAGTGACATTTGACCGATTATTTTTTTGTTATTACCGGAGAGCAGGTATATCGAGGTACGTCAGCGACATGGCGGTGACGGAGAGATGTGGGAATCGACGACATCGAGAGATGCGTGTGCGTCAGTAACACGACGTCGTTGTAGTATTGCATTGGTTATGTTTGGAAGTGGCAATTTCGTTATTACCTTGTAAACATAAGGGTTTTTTGTGTTACTGTAGTGCTACAGTAGATTTTGTGAGTATGCACGATGTTGCTAATTGATATATATACAATTATTATGAATTTTAATTTAGTTTTTAACTATAAAAGTTATTTTTAATTACTTAAAAACAAAAACAAAAAATTGTCACATGTCAACCCCCCCCCCCCCCCCACACACACACACACACACACACCCCGGTGTATCATTTATGACTAAATGTTGCTAACAACGTTGAGTGGTTGAAAGTTGTCTAAAATGTGTTTATCAAGGCCTCTTATCTAAATATTCAGTAATTGTAACAATTGTATGATTTTTTTTCAAATAAATCGGATAAATGATTAATAAATCACTTCTAGAGTACTATAGATTTTCTATTGTTTATATAACCGCCACGACAATAACAACAAACGTGAAACCCTACTTCCCCGCTGAGAAGCGTAGGGTCAAACTCTAGTTTAATATATTATTATTATATAGACAGACAAACTTGTTTATGCAACCAAAACTTTTTAATGTTTGTTTGACATGAGATGTATTATCTCCAATGCTATCTATCTGGTAAAGGTAAAATCTTCTTATTAAATAAATGGAAATTGTTTATCACTAACCTTTTGCAGTTACTTACTTAGCTGCTGATCACAAGTACAAACATTGATTGCCTACATTATCTTTCTATCTTTAACAATGCCAAACAAAACTCATAATCAGAAGCCGAATGGCGACTTTCTCCTCCTTCCCCCTTCTCCATATTGCTCATTCCACTTCCTGAGTTCGTTCACGCTTGCTGCGTCATAAGCCACCGATGGCCCCACCTATAGATTTAATGTTGGTGAGAACACGTCAAAAATGGTGTCGGTCGGGTAACATGTCAAAACGGATTTTCGTCCTTTTAAACAGTTTTGACCCGTTCTCCTATACACTTTTTTTATTTAACCAATTTGTAATTAAAATTAAAAAAAAAATAACCCATTTATACAACTAACATGCAAACATAACAAATGAAAGATCTACCTTGGCTTTGGATTGAATGAAATCTTCCAGATTAAGTGGTCTTAATGCTGGAGTTTTCTCATATTTCTTTCCCTGCAAAAACAGTGCTTGTGTGTTACAAACATGAGATTCATGGTGAAAGTTTAAATTAAAACACAAAAACACATGTATGATGATCATGAGTTGGCCAGTAACGACCAAGGATGCTTACTTTCTTTTCTTCATCTAAAAGTTCTTGAACAGGTCTATATGCTGCAGCAATACAAAGGTTCTGCAAAAAGAGAGAGATAATAATCACCATGTGTAACAAAGTCAAAGTTATGGATGACCCAACTTACTTAAAAGAGTAGGTCACATTGACCTATGTACTGCATGGGTAAAACAGAAAAGGATAAAAATGAAACGGGTCAAACAGGTACAAGTCACCCAAAGTGTATTTTTAATGCATAACATCCCCTAGATCGTTTTATTCAAAAACTATACTATCAAATAAAATAACAAACGTGACCTACTCTTTTAAAATATTCTGGCAAAAAGTACTTCATATCAACCTCACCCTTTTGACCTGTTACCAGCCAACGTGACTAAGTCCGTTTTGCCACATCTAGTCAAATGAGAAGATTACCTTCAAATCACTCCCCGAATATCCTTCTGTTGCATTAGCAAGACTTCTTATGTCAAAATCAGGTTCAATGTTTTCTTTAGCAAGAAATATTTTCAGTATCTTCAACCTATTATCGGCATCTGGCAAGTCCACGTAGATCCTAAAACCAACATCCGTAAGCATTACACGACTTTGTTCAAGTTCAAAATGTTAAAAACAAAATTGCGCGTAAAAAGGAATGTTTTCAGTCAATTGCTATTTTAAAGAACATATTTTCAAAATCACATTTAAAGACTTATATGATAAGTTTATAATTAAATAAACCCTTCAAAAGTAGGTTTCTTTTACGTGCAATTTTCCCATCATAACAATATATGCAGCAGCATTATTTAACCTTATCTTACCTTCGTGGTAATCGACGGATCACAGCATCATCAAGATCAAATGGTCGATTCGTGGCACCAAGAATGAGAATCCTTTGACTATCTTTTGACCTCAATCCATCCCAAGCTGCCATAAACTCATTTCTCATTCTTCTGGTAGCTTCATGCTCAAATCCCCCTCCACGGGCCCCAAGCAAACTGTCAACCTGTTCAAATATTCAACATAAGTCAATTAAAGAAAGTGAGAATAACAGATTTGGGAAAGTTTAAAGCTAAAAGTATATTATTTATACTTCTTTGAAGTACTACAATAATTAGGTGAAAACGAACTCTCACCTCATCAACAAACACTATTACAGGGGCCAATTTGCTGGCAAACGAGAAGAGAGCCTTTGTAAGTTTTTCAGCATCACCAAACCACTACATAAACATATAATAAAATCAAGAATTTAGCGTCATAATTCTCCTTACAAAATGGAAAAATACTAGATATGGCAAGATGGATGGGTAAGAGGCAGATTGAGTCACGTGGGTACCTTAGATGTAAGGGTGGAGCCCGTTATACTGATAAAATTGGCACCCGCTTCAGTTGCAAGTGCCTTTGCAAGAAGTGTTTTACCGGTTCCAGGAGGCCCAAAAAGTAATATTCCTTTGCATGGCTGAAAAAGCTTACATTAGTTATGAAGTGTAGAGTAACCAAACTACCCATCAGCAAAGAACAGAAAACAAAGTACCCGCAGTAGATTTCCACGAGAGAAAAGCTCGGGTCTTTTCATTGGCAGAACAGCTAACTCATGTAACGCTGTTTTCACATCTTCAAGAGCACCAATATCATCAAATTTAATACCAATTTCACCAGGAGGAACGACTGCTGAAATAAAGTTGCTCTCGTATTCATCCTTAGCCAGATTCTGCCACAAGTAATCCATCCATGTTACACATGTTTACAGTTTGCATTATACACACAAAGTAGACGTGGCAAACGAGTCAAAATGGGCAATTATGGATCGAGCCAGGTCAGCCCAAAACATTTTTGTTCAAAATTATAAACTTTATATAAATAAATGGCGTCGCAGATATATATATATATATATAAAAGATATAACATGGGTGCCTTCCGACCTGTTAACCTCATTTGACTCGTGTCTTTACTTCTTTTTATTTTACCCATTTATAAAACATACCCGATATGGTCATCGATAAGTAAATGGATCACAATTGCCACAGCTAACAAAAAGAACTAACCTTTAGGTTTTGCGTAGGCTTCTTGGAGATCGATTCCTGCTCTTTTAGCCTCAAAATTGCAACTTCAAGGCTTCATGTTGAAAGGTTTGTCAGCTTAAATGTAATGCAATAAAGCATGGAACCAATATTTTAGCACCATATCATTTCACTTTGTGGTACACAAGTCCCACATGATGGAATGGGATCCACAAAAGAAGATTTTAATCAAACGAAATGAAAGGGATTAATAGACCATTGGTTAATCAAAGATATTAATACCTTTCTCGGGGCAAATTCAATCTATCTGCTTTAATGGAAGGAAGGTCACAAGTGGATAAGTAATGATTTTTAGCCCACCCAACAACATTCTCAGCTTCTGCAAATTCAAAACAAAATTCCAAAAGTAGCATGAAGCATTTGACCACTTAAAGTCATAATTCAATTATACATGTAAATGTATTTAATTATCAAGATGATAGGGTATTTAAATTTTATACGGGGTATTTATATGGTAATAAGTAATCGTACTTTTATTTGTCAGTATCACTCCATCGGTATGTACATGCAAGATGTCCACACAAGTTAGCTCATTTTCCTCCAGAACCTGAAACAAGTCATACAGAAAAAAAGTAATAATATAAATTAGGCATTATAAAAGAGAATTACATCTTTGCCCAAACAATTGAGGCATATTTTAATTCAGTGGCATCCGGGCAAAAAGATATGCATACCTTATACAATTCATTTATATTACTTCGTGATATAACAATCCGCCTGTCTTCATCAATTTGTTTATTAAATACTTTAAGGGGGTCTTCCTCCTGCAAAAGAAAATAAAAGGTTAACGAAAGCTAACTGAAAATTTAATAAGCATGGCTTCCGAGTGAAGATATTAATATATAAATACCTTTGGAGGATGCAGACACATAACATTAGTAAATATCTTGTAAACATCATTGTCACCAGGCCTTCTCATGGGCTTTATTCCCTCAGCAAGTTGCTTCAAAGATTGAGGCTGTAAAAATGTGTGTAGTGCAGTTAAGGAATGCTCAGGTCATTAACATGTGTGATGATGTTTAGCATGAACAAGAACAAGTTTATTTAGCTATTTTAATCTCTGGCAAGTTTAAATAGAATATAATTTAATCAGGTCATTAACAGGAATGCGTCAAAAGGGTTAATTCTATGTTTTGATGCCTAAAAACTTCTAACCATTTTAATCAGTCGAATAGAATATAATTTAAACCGGCTAAACTTTTTTATCATACTTCACTTAATATTCACTAATAGTTAGTTACTACTTTTGCGGAAAAAGAAAATTGTTTCAAGTCGAACAAACCATACCAAAAAAGTTACCCGTTTTGACCCATTACCCAACCCACCTGACCTGCTTGCTTGCTTTGCCATTTCTACCAAAAAGAAGAAAATAAGAGCGATAACAATAAATGTTCTGAAAATTACCAATTTTGCAAGACGACCCAAATTTGGAAGAATCATAGTCTGCTGACAAGAGAGAGAAAAACAAGATTACCAAAACGTTTTCATATGAAGGAGAGAACAGGTATCACATAAGAACCCTAACAACAGAAAAGGAAAAACTCAAGATGATACATAATTAAACTTACAAATTTCTCTTTCTCTTTGGATCCAGTTGCAACTTTGTTTTGCCCACATATCAAAACAACGGGCCCTGATATCTTGTCAAACATTTCTTGAAGTTTATTCACAAACTCTTTGCGATTTGACTTGGAAACAGCCCGTGACAACCACAAAGATGAGTCAGGGAAATACACAATAAGAGGTTGCACAGACCGCAAGATCTGCCATCATTATAGAAACAATTATAAATGAAATAGTTTATTTTTTTACTTTTTAAACTGAAATAGTAGGAACTATAGAAGTCGTTATGCAACCTCAGATAATGCCTCCATTGCAATATAACAGTCTTCAGCTTCTGTATCAAAATCACGCTCAACATGCTTAGCTGCAAATAAAACATAATCTATCAGCACCACTACAAATAATGGACTTAAATTATTATAGATATAATGGCTATAAAGTGTTACCATGAATCCAGTATATTGATGGTGTTGCAGATTGCTCCGCTTTCTCATCATCTTTTGAATCGTCTGCCTTATCTTCCACACTATCTAGGATAACTGCAACCCTTTCCCCATTAATTTCAAAGATCTCCCCACGTTGGCCCGTGGCTAACGGTCTGAAAGAAGAAAAATTGCCAAAAAGAAATTAAAACCGTATTTCAGAAATAGCTACGTGCGGCTCATAATGAAATATAAAAAATGCTAGACAAATAAAACTACATGCTTCAAGAATCAGCAAGAGCATGAAATCAAGAACAGTTGAGTAAAATAGCAAAACGAAATAGGATCAATCTGAACGGAACAATATTATGTCCCTGGAAATGTTGGAGAAGCAAGTTAGTTGTACAAAAAAAGTATATGTTTCTTCTATATAAGGTTCAGTACTGTGAAAGAACAACTCAGAATTCTATGAGAAATGAAGGTGGATATAAACAAGGTTTTGGATTCAATCTCTATAGCATTGTTGTCTCATACAATTTCAATAAATAATATAAAACCACATTGACAGAGAGAATCAACAACGAAACGAGGGCCACTTTTAACAAACAATGTACAATACACTAAACTCAAGAACCCCCCCCCCCCCCCTCCTCCCCTCTCGCATGACACCCAAACATCCTCGTGTTGGTGGGAATCTCTATTTCCCATTGCATTGAAAGATCCACCTTGGAAATGGAGGACACTACCATTTTCTCTTGAATCCATGCTTATCATCCCGCAGATATCCTTACTCTATTTCTAACTTTGTGGCAAACAGTCCAGCTAGAGGTGACAAAATGAATGAGTTGTGTGGGTATAGGTCAAACGGACAAGGCAGGGTTGACACAAAACACTTTTTGTCCTATTTGTAAATATGTGACATTCATCCGTGCCTTGAAATTTATACATGAATTCCTAGAATATTGATAACTCCCCTTTACCCTCAGTCACACTATCAGTATCGGTGATGGAAAAACTAGATATAATGTACTACACAAATGGACCCTAAAAACTCATTTTCATGCAAAACAATGTTTACGAAACAATTTTATTTGTGAACTAAATACTTGAAAACAAGGCAACAACAGTTTTTTCACACATATCAGTACAACTTACCAACCCACCTGCGCGTGACAAAGGTATATGCATTTCTTGTACCATCAGATGTTGCTATCGATCCCAATTTAATCCTGTGATGCATTGGATATGTAAATAATCATGTGAGTCTAAAGGTGTTCTTCATGTGGATTCTTAAGCTCAGGGGCTTTCAACAGATGCACATTGATACCACTCGCAATTTTGACCCTTTTACTCATGAAAGGTTTGTGTTTATCTCAAACGGGTCAAAACGAAAGAGTTGCTTAAGAGAGAATGAGTCAAGCAGGATGAAATGGACGAAAATAGGCTTAGCGGATCAACCTCCTAAATGTAGCAAAATTACAATCAAGATCCTATAAGTACACATATGTGCTCACAATTAAAGAGAACCAGTCCACACAAAAAGGTCACGTAAGGAGTAAAGGTCATATTCTAGAGTATTATATTCATCAAAATAGGAACATTATGTCTTTAACCATATTTTTAAGAAATTTACACACCGGACAATAGCAAATAAGTAACTACAGCAACTATTTAGAAAGACAATAACCTGTTATCTTCTTCCACACGGACAGGTGGCCCAACATACTTGACACGGTCCCCTGATCAAAGTATATAAAATAATTAGTTGTTGCCTCATAAAAAGGAAAAGCTTCTGATCAATATTAGTAAAAAAAATCAGAAAATGCCGTTTGAACGAATGGATGGAAAAGGTTTATAAGTTTACACAAGAACATGTATTTCAGATATAGTCATTAAATAAAAGATTTTATCCGTAAAAATCATACCTTTCTTTAATGGCTCATTTGCTTCCGCAGAAGACTCAACCTCCTCCTCCTTTGAAGATTCAGAGGAAATCTCCCCAACAACAGCAATGTTCTGTTATAAAAAGAAGTGAAAATGAAAATGAAAATACAATATACATAAACAATAAACAAGCTACCAATTCCTATAATTATATCTACAGCGGTAAACTAACAATAGTAAGAACTTTTATATGGTACTAAATGGATGCCTGTCTTTTTAAGTTTGAAATAACTTAATTACTTTTTAGCTTTAATGCACAGTTGCATGATAGACATATTTTGTATACTCAAATAACAAAAAGAAAATATTCAGATTGTCGGTGTATCACCATAGGGATCATAAACTAGTAATTAATGTGTTAACTATGACTAACCAATTTTTATTTGACCAAATTGAGATTAAAAAAAAACAAACAAACAAACAAACCGATCCATTTGTAAGATAATGAGTTTTCATTGCCATCTATAGAATAAGACCTTTGCAAATTCTTCAAGGTTTCCAGGAAGAAGCTTCTTTAGAGCTGCGGCTGCCCGAGCCTCAACATCTTCATCATCTGATTTTGAGTCCGCGCTGCTAGTCCACTCTTCCTCATTGTTTGCATCATCATCATCAATTTCTGATTCAGAAGTAACTTCTTCACCTGACTCTCCATGTTCTTCATCTGATTCATTTTCTGAGTTATCTTCACCAAAATCCTGCAACAATTAACCACCAAAATAAAGATAACCATGAGGATAGAAACAACTGGCTGGTTAGGAACAGCCAAAGGACAAACTCGGGAACTTACATAAGGAGCTAGAACACTGCTGTCAAGAATCAATAAGGGAACTTGTAAATCCCGTGCAAGTGCTCTAACAAATCTCTCTCGATAAAGCTCAGTGCCTGCATCAGAATCATCAATCATTAACACAGTATACTACTGGAAAGATGATTATAGAGAAGGGGAAATGCAGGTTGGGTACAGTTAATTAGACTGACAGAACCTTTGTTGTTCATTTCTAAATAAACAAGTAATGTATGCAATATGACCAAAAAAAAATATTAGTAAATGAGTTGGAGGGTAGCATTGTAGTAAGCATTTGAATGCACTTGGGGCAACTTTCAGCCCAGTTTGACCCGTTGCACTTTTAGCTAAGGTTTAACATTTTATCAAGTTGAACCGTTTGAAGATCAAATATAATAGAAGGCAACCCGTTTTGAGGTAAATGAAGTGAATACCTGGTACGCTCTGAAGCAATATTCTGCCAGTTGAAGAATCTAAGCGTGAACCATATGTAGTAGTAAACTTGTTGTTTTTTAAATGAGAAGCAGTGCATTCCACTAAAAGGTTCTTGGAATTTTCACTGTAATATCATATCATTACTCATTAGCACCATAAAAGCAAAAAAAAAAAAAAAAAGAGTAAGTAAAAGTAGAATGCAGAAGGGTTAGTGATTACTGTATATAGTAAGGAAATGTATCCCATGAAACGGTTTGTTTCTCCCATGGAAGAATCCTCCTTAAAAACTCGTTTTTGAATCTTTGTCGTTTGGTTAAAAAAGGCGATTCTTTTCTTTTACTTTGAATAGCCAGTTTCTCATTCAGAAGCCATTCCTTTTGATCTAGATCTCCTAAACGAGCATGTTGATTCACCACAACCTCATGCTCGTTAATATTTTGATTATCAGTTTGAGAGACGTCTTTTAAAGGTACATGTTTATCTTGACTTGTGTTTCTTCTTCCGTGGGAGCCATAAAATCTAAAAGAAGTTGCATATGATCCCAGAAAGAATGTTGTAGAATTTGAGGGGGGAAAGTGTGTAGAATTGGATAGATATCTTGTATTCCCATAAAAAGGGTTTGTTTCAGCGGTGCAAGGGGTTAAGGATTGGTAAGAGGTTTTAGGAGTATGAGTTAAGCGGATGAAATAGTTGTATGGTTGAAAGATGAGGTGCCATCTTTTATTCCTGTACTTGAGTATCATAATAGCTGCTGACACTTGGTGTATATTCAAAAGATGGCAATGAGTATGGTTATTGATACAAACAAACAAACAGCTTCCTGGATTAAAAAAAAAAAAAAAAGGTTAAATGTCCAGAAAGGTAATCCAAAATACAATTCCATAGGTAAAGATTAGAAGATGAATATGAGGCAGGGTTAGAATAAATAAAATAAACAGATAATGAGTAGTAGTAGTTGGAAAACATTACATTACATTACATTACATTACAAAAGCAAACAACAAGTGAAGTAAGTAATACATACATACATACATACAAGAATCAATAGGAGGAGTCTGTTTCAAACAACAAGCAAGCAAGGTATGGTTTAATAAACAAACCTTTATTACTAAAGTTGAATAACAACATTTATTTATTAGAAAATGTTAATAATTGAATTGAAATGAATAAAGAAGATGAAAACAAACCTTGAAATGAATGTTTAAAGAAGGAATTGAGATGAAAGAAAGAAAGAAAGAATGAAGAGGAAAACAAACCTTGATGATGAATTGAATATATGTATGTATTGTATGTATTGTATGTATAGGAGGGATGGATGGATCTGGGTGCCAGGGATGAAATTGATTTCAGTTTTTTTATTATTTAGTATTTGTGTTTGTGTTTTAACCTAAAGAATGAGAAGGAGAAGGAGAAGGAGAAGGAGACATTGATTCTACTACGGTTGGGTTGGGTTGGGTTGTTCCAACCAAACCAAGGGAGGGACTAAGGGAGGGAGGGAGGCGTTCTTGTGTGTGTGTTTGTGTTGGTGGCGGGCGAAGGTTTACTTAGTATAGGGAGGCCAGGCACTTCAGATAAAGTCCGTCCGTCCGTCCAATGTTGTAATCTGTGAATTCCCCAGGGCTCACTTTCTTTTTTAACTTTTTTTTTTTTTTAAGAACAACAAAACAATCCTGATTACTCACGAAGTACCCATTAGATAAAAGAGTACTCCGAGACTAACTCAGGTCCACCAATAATTTCACACCAATTCACGGGGAAAATCCCTCGCCCGAAGGGTCACTGCGGTAAAACCCGGCCCACCAGCAACATTTTGGTGCCGGTATGACTTGAACTTCCCACCTCCTATAAGGAAAGCAAGGAGGGTGTCATTCCACCATAAGAGGATTGGTCAGGGCTCACCTTTCTAGTTTTATTTTTTCATTATCCAACACCAAGTCCAACCGGATGATTGATGATACTCTTTTCAATTTTTTTACTTTATTAAATGGATCTTTAATAATAAAGACAATGTCTCAAAACAAATTACAACAAAACGTATGCATTCCCTAAAAGTTCATAACTTTTATCCTCGAGTATGTTCTTAGCAATGTGTAAGTCAAGCAAATCTTGTCTAATTTGCTCATGCATGTCATATTTGGTTCGTTTCTACCTATCCTCTCCTCCATGGTTAGGGTTTCCATGTTCTCACCGAAGTCATAAATGTCTCTTTTTGCATGCCTAACCTATCTCAATTCCCCTTCCCTTGTTTTATCCAGGATACATGTCACCCTTAATTTATCTCGAAAAAACTTTATTTCTTATTCGGTTTTTCCTTGTATGCTCATATCTCCACATTAACATTTTAATTTCTTATTCGGTTGTTCCAACAATCAGTTCCATATAATATAGTCGGTCAAGCCACACAACGGATTGCTTTCCACTTGCACTATTAAGCTTGAATGTGTCGAGTTACATCATTGTTTATGCCTTCATCATTATAGATAAACGATCCCAACTACTTAAACTTGGGTGTTTGTGAGACAAATAGGTCTTCAATACTAATTTGGGTGTTCACAACATCATTTGCACAACCTAAGTCAATGTAAAAGTACTCGATTTTTTATCAACTTAACTATAAACCTTTGCACTCTAAAGCTGTTCACCGCTCTTCGGTACTATTTAGGTGTCCTCGTTATCCTAATATTGATAAATCTTGTTTATCTGGTTAAGAATGTTACTTAAATTAACCAGTATCAGTGTAGTTCAGTGGGGCTTATATCAGACCCTGTATATAGTACAAGGACTTATTTAAGGGTCTAAACTTTATATGGTTCACGTGTAGTGTATGGCCAAGTTTATGTTACCAACCGTTGATTATATCAAAAGAACATGAGTAAAACATAAAACTGACAATCATGAGTATCTGATATGCCAGCAATCGTAGAAAGGGAAGACGTCGTGATTTTAAAGATGATCAGGTTTCTGTTTAGGTGTAGGGTTAGGATCACGGGCATGAACTTCTGGCCACATTTTCTTGCTAGTGTTGATAGACACTAGTGCTGAGGCACTGTATCATCTGTATGTTCCTAATAATATCATGTTTAGTTACATTTAGTGGGTTAGCTACCCCTGGCAAGCTTAAAACTGATGGCTTTCACTTGCTACTTAAACTGTGAACTCACCGACTTTATCTTGATACATGCTAGCATATTTTTACAGGTCGCTAGTTCGGAGCATGCTTAGGTCATGCATCATGTTTATCATGGGATATTGAACATTTTAAACTATTTTCAACATTTACTTACTTTTGCTATGGTTTGGGCGCGTTTATTTTGAGCATAACTATTTACTTGACTATTTTGATTAAGCTTGTACTGTGTGAACAGTTGTATGATAGGCATATTATTGTTTTCTCATGGGTATAATGTAAATGTAGAATTGCTATGGCGGGAAGGGGACATGGTAGAGGAAACATTAACATGACTCAGGCGGAACTGAACGCATTCATCAACGACAGGGTGGTTGAGGCCCTATAAGCTGGTAACGCTATTTTCGCTCTACTCTCCTTTCCTAGACTCTTGCCATAAACTCTCTATCTCATTCGTGTTCTTACTTCTTGTGCTTAGGCCAACTGTTCATCATCCTCCAGTTTGCACCTACAAATCGTTTATGGATTGCAAGCCCTGCACCTTTGGTGGATCTGGAGGGGGCGGTTGGACTGCTTAAATGGTTCGAGAAGGTGGAATCTTGTTTTGATTACCCATTCAACCCTCTCTTTAGATTCACAAAATTATTTATCCATTTAAAAAGAAAATGATTTGAAAAATATAACAAAACTTTACCACTTTAACATCTGTTGAATTTTAAAATAGTTATTCTTATTTATATTTAGCATCCCATTATTTTCATTTTCTTCCCTCATGCTATTACTAACTTTAATTTTTCTTTTCATAAAGTGTTAGTAACTTTTAATTACTTCCCTTAAAGTATTACATAACATACAATATAACCGCTATGATTTTTGTGTATCATAGGATACAGCAAGTAACGTTATTGTTGTGGTACTATGATGAACCCAACTAATTATGAGCGAACAATATCGTTACCGATATTATGACATTATTTGAAACGAGATCAGCGTTCGCTTTTGTGGTTTTCGACAAGCCAAATCGGTAATGCTCAAACCCATTCATATATTCATACATTTAGCTTTTATATCTTTATTTCATGTACTTCTAAATAAAATTTAGCTAGCTAGAGTTTAGTTTAGTTATTAACCAAAACCCACTAAACTGAACTGAAAACCGAAGTTGTAACCAAATAAACCGAACCAATTGTTCGATTGATTAATAAGATTGATGATTAATTGATGACTTTGGTTTCATTTTCGGTTGAGGCTAATAACTGGACTGGAACTGAACCATGCATACCCTTTGAAGTCCGCATTGGACGGGCTAGGGTTGTTTGTTTTATCCGAAACTTGAACCTGGACCCGAATAACCAAAACCTTAAATGGGTCAGTTATCAGGTCACTTTTTCATATACAAACACCTAAACAAACCGGACCCAAAAAACCCAAAATATGAATTCGTGTGTATGGTATTCCAAGTGTTAAGTAACAAATGGGCCGTCAAAGAGGCAGGCAGCGTTAGATGGAGGAAAGTGAAAACCTAAAAGTAACGGCGTTAAGATAACAAAACAAAAGAAAAGAAAAGAAAGAGTTCAATGCCAAAATGACCCCTGTGGTTTGACCCAAATTGCCACTTTGGTCACTTTTTTGATTTTTTTGCCAAAACCACCCCTCAAAGATCGAAAAGTGCCAAAATGACCCATATTTAACTGAGTTTCTAACGAGGAACAAAAGCTCAGTTAAGTCTGAGGGGCATTTTCGTCCTTTCATGTTATAACATTTTAAAAAGCCATTTAACTGAGTTTTTAAACCCTTCTTCTTTCTTCTTCATGTTCAGAACTATTCTTCTTCTTCTTCTTCCTCTCAATTCAAACGTAAATCCCAAATCATACACACCCTAATTCCCAAATCCTACAAACCCTAATTCGCAAATCATACATAAGTGTGGTTTCGTTTGTCTTCTAAATCATACAATCATACGTACGTTTGGTTTCGATTAACTAACCTAGACGATGGTATTCTGCAAATGTGGAGCTCCTACTATCATATGTGTCTTCCACCTCTGCAAACCCTGGTAGACGGTTTTTCTGCTGCAACAAGAAGGGGAGGACCTGTGGTTTCGTTTGTTGGGCTGAACTACCCTTGGGTCAGATTCCTAGTAGTAGCAATGATAGTGAAGAGAATGAAGAACTGAGACTCAACAACACAGCATTGCAGACCTTGGTTGGGACACTCAAATCCGAGAACAAGAAGCTGAAAACTTATCTATGGATGACTTGGTTTGGAATCATCATGTGTTATATCATGTTTTAGTTCAATGTAGGTCGTTTTGTAATGATAAAAACTAAATGTATGTTGTTTCTTATTGTAATGTAATGTATGTTTGCAAATGTTCAATTTAGGTTGTTTTGTAGTGATAAATAAAGGTTTGTAATAATCAAATGGCAAATGGGTCAAAATGGGTCAAAATGGATATCCTGTTAAAGACCATTGAACTGAATAATAAAGGTTTGTAATAATCAAGTGCTTATTAGACTGCCAAAATGGTCATAAAACTATTAATAGAAGCAGACAAAAGTTACCAGTCATAATACATACCAAAAGACCATATCATAGCTGTCAAATACATACCATAACCCATACCGTAGCAGTCAAACTAGAAAAACACCCAAATGACAAGTTTTAATACATAAAGTGGCATAAATAAACTGAAACTGAAAACTACATAACTTGTGAACCCCCAACTTGTGAACCAGCAGCTTGTGAACCCCCAACTTTTGTGCCCCCAACAGCTTTTGAGCAGGTCCTTTTGTTATGTCCTGGTTGCTTGCAAATGTTACATTTGAGAGGATTACCCTTCCTTGGCATTTTGGTACCCTTTTCAATAGCTTTTGACAACTTTGCAACCTCATCCTTTTCAAAAGCACCCTTTCTCCTCTTCTTTTTAGGTCTTCCAATAGGCTTGTGGTATTTAGGAGCTATCAGGGTGGTGGGACAGTTAAAGGGTTCCCACATGTCAGTTCCATTTAGTGGCTCAATGGTATGGTCATACACCTTCTTCCATGTATCAAGCCAGTAAGCTTTGTGAACATACTTCTCAGGAACTCCATCATCCAATCCATGCAGTGCCATATTCCATATACAAGCTACAACATGCCTACATGGCATTCCAGTCAACTGCCACCTCCTACAAGCACAACTCCTTTCATTCATGTTAACAGCCCTAACCTCATGCTTTGGACCACTCACCTGATAAACACATTGTATCATATTAACACATAGACATCCATATTCCATAAACATAACATTCTACACTTACTTGATACTTTCCAGGGCCACACCAAATGACAGAATATTGGCTAGCATCAGTTTTTATCTTCTCAAACAGGTCTGTGGCTCTTGGTGTTAAAGGGCCTGATGTTTTTGAAATCATCACCCGAACAATCATCAACCTCTTCATACAGTACTCCCTTATAAATTCTAGACAGGTGATAATGGGTTTATCCCTGCCTAGGATCAACTGCCTGTTGAACACCTCACATAGGTTGTTCAACAGGATATCACTTTTTGGCCTCTCTGAAACATAAACAAGCATTGTTACCATTAAATGTTGTCAAATGCATTCAATGAAAACAAACATAAACAACCATTGTTACCATTAAAAAAAGCTCTGCACCAGTTTTTGGCTGGAATACCCTTCAAATAATCATGCATTGCCTTGTCTTCTTTCAGGATTGCATCCATCATCCTTTCATGCTTAATAGGTGTTGTTGCACTAGCTGCATTCCACAACAAGTTTTTGTAGATATCACCCCTCCACCTAGGCTTCATATTTTCATATATATGTCGCAGACAAAATCTATGCTCAGCATTAGGATACACCTTTTCAACTGCAGGAATGAGACCCTGCAATTACATACAGAAATTACATACAGCTTATGCTACATTACATACCTTTTGTCGATCACTGATGAATGTGAAGTTGCTGTTTGATGCCAAATCCAAATCATCTCCTAATAACTCTAGAAACCATGTCCAACTTGCTGTTGTTTCTGCCTCAACCACAGCATATGCCACTGGGTATATCCCATTGTTGGCATCAACAAAAACTGCAGTTAAAATCTGTCCTGGAAAAGGGCCTTTTAAGAAACAACCATCAAGCCCCAGTATATCTCCCAAACCAGCTTTAAAACCCTGTTTTAATGGCCCTAGGCAGACATAAATTCTCTTGAATTGCCTTGTAGGGCTGCTAGGGTTAGGTTCACTCTCAACATCAATCCTAACAGTAGTACCTGGGTTAGCTCTCATCAACTCAGCACCATAATCCCTTAGTTGTCCATATTGGGCACTGTAATCACCATTCAGCTTAGCAGTTGCCATTGCTTTAGCTCTGAAGATCTGATTAGCTGTTACTTGAACTTGGTATTTGCTCACCATGATTTGATGGAGTGATTTTATCTTAATTTCTGGATTTTTTCGAAGAATATGCTCAATCTTTTTTGCAAGCCAACTCACTGTGCAGAAATTGACATCCCTTGTTTGGATGCATTCATGCTTCTTCTGAAGTGTGACTATAATCCATGTGCTCTTTTGTTTCAGATTTGAGGCATGCAACACCCAAATGCATGTGGGTTCTACCTTACTTTTAGAAGTTTGTCCCCCTTTATCTTCAACTAGTGCCAATTCTTTACAAGCCTGTGCCCCACTAAATACATCATTCTTTTGACCACTTGCCCTAGTCTTTACTCCACTTGAATTTACCACTTTGTCCTTCTTTTTTGACTTAGTCGCCCCTGCACTTGAATTTACCACATTAGCCTCTTGTGACACAGGTTTTAAACTCGAAGGATTTAGACCATTGCAACAAACCCTAAATCTCCTTCCTTCATTTCTTTCTATATGCAGCTGCCTCCTAGTCTTTATTGCATAATCCTTCACCATATTCTTAATGGTTTGTTTATCAGGAAAACATTGTCCAAGTGAGAATGGGCAATCTGGACTCCCTTCTGAACCAAATGCTTTTTCTTTCCCTCCTTTTTCTCATACAGGCCTTATTAGCTCTGTGCAAAGTGTTGCTGTCATCTTCATCACTGAAACTGTCAAAATTATCTAAGTTTATGTCAATGTCTTCCTCAAGTGGGTCAACATTTTCATCATCACTAGCATTAAAGTCAACAACAGCCTTATATTCATCCATGTTAACCTCAATATCATCATCTGCATTGTCCTCATCAACTATGTAGTCTCTATCCTCCCCATCACTACCCTCATTATTATCCTTATTATTATCCTCATCAGTACCCTCATCACCAGGCCAATAATCATCATCATCTGGATCAGGGTTTACATGACTACCCTGTTTCACCTTGTTCTTCCTAATGGCCACAAGTCTTTTACCACATTCTTTAAGTATAAAACAATCACTACCATCACTACCCTCATCACCAGCCTCACCACCCTCATCACAACCTTCATCACCACTTAAATTTACCACATTATCCTCATCACCACCCTCAGTAGGATCAGGCTGTGTTGCCTGGGTTATGACACCTAAATCACTAGGATCAGCCTGTGTTGGATTACTTGCATTGGAAGAGATTAGAAAAGGATCATAAAATTTTGCCTGGGTTATGACACCTAAATCACTAGGATCAGCCTGTGTTGGATTACTTGCATTGGAAGGGGTTAGAATAGCTTGAACATAAAATTCTATCTTCCTATGTTTTCCAGCAGCTGTCAACATTCTATTATAATCAGTTGCACCATTCAATGGTCTTAACCCAAAGTCTAAATCGTCACCTGGAACTTTAAAATAATACCTAAAACCTGAAATATCCTCTTCTGAATACCCAAGTTCTAATACCATATCATTCATCATTGTTGAAACATTACCATCAACATAATCAATATATGCCAGTTTACCTCCCACATATCTACAATCTGGAAAATCAGTCAGCTGACCACCATAATGCAATTCCACTGAAAAAAGCTGGTGATTGTTACCTGAAAACAAAAAAAAAATGTATTCATCATGTTGAGCAGAGGTGATCGTGTGGAGACAACGATATTGAGCAGAGATGAAGACGACCAACAATAAGCAATAATAACTTACGGTATTCAAGCAGAGGGTTGAAATCAACACCCTTGTCTCGAAACTTCCACATTATTGAGCAGAGATGAAGACGACCAGCGATATTACCACGACAAGGATGATCAGAGATGAAGAAGATGAAGAAGTAAAACCTTAGGGTTTTTACTGGGAATGAAATTGACTGAATAGGGTTTAAAATGGCTTTTTAAAACGTTATAACATGAAAGGACGAAAATGCCCCTCAGACTTAACTGAGTTTTTGTTCCTCGTTAGAAACTCAGTTAAATATGGGTCATTTTGGCACTTTTCGATCTTGGAGGGGTGGTTTTGACAAAAAATTCAAAAAAGTGATCAAAGTGGCAATTTGGATCAAACCACAGGGGCCATTTTGGCATTTAACTCTAAAAGAAATATCAAACGTATGTAGCCAGCCCTTCCTTCACTTGTATATATATTGGAGTAGTAATAAGGTCCCGACTACTCCATTCCAGCCTACTTTCGTAAAACCCTAATTATCAATCATCGTTTAGGGTTTTTCCTCTTCTCTTCGATCGCCGCTCTGTTCATCATGCCTAAATCATCTAAGAAGTCTGCCTCCAAGGTATCATCATCATCATCATCATCTATCTCTATTCTTCTATCTCTATCCATCAGACTCTCATCTCCATCTTTTTTTTTCTTTTCCAGGTTGATTCCTCCCCTGCTCCTCTTGTTACCAAATCAGCCAAAAAAGGTACCTTTTCTTTTCTTTTCTTTTTTTGAATATGTGTATCTTATGATGATTACTTTCTGTGATGATGAAAATATAGGCAAGAGAGATGCAGAGGAGATTATTGAGAAGGAGGTAGTCAGTAGTAAGAAGCAGAAGGTGCTCAACGGTGGTGCTCTTGACAAGAAGAAACTTGAGACCAAGACTCAAACGAAGAAAAAGATTGTCAAGAAACAACAAAGCAGCAGCAGCAGCAGCTCATCTTCAGACTCTTCAGACTCTGACCAACAACCTAAAAAGGTACACATACTATACTATACTTTTTTTTTATTTATTTCTAATTACAACATAATCTATTCTTATTCTTATTATTATTAGTTTTTTTTTTATTCACCTCTTTAAACTTCAATTCTTACAAGGTTAAGGTAGCTCCTAAGAAAGTTGAGGCTAAGGCCCCTAAGAAGACTGTCAAGAAGCAGCAAAACATTTCTTCTGATGATAGTAGTTCATCTGAATCTGAGAAAGAACAAAACAAGGTATAACCTTGTTTCATGTAAACACTATTGTCATTTAATTATACTTGTCTTGTTTATATACTTCAAAGGTTCTTTTGTCTACAAAATGTATAACATTATTTTCTTTATTATTTATTTGATTTTGTATACATGTTTTAATGTTAATCTTAAAACAAAGTATTAAGGATATTATACAACATTGTTTATGTTTTTTTGAACAAAGGCCCCAAAGAAGACTGTCAAGAAACAGGAAAGCAGTTCATCAGATTCTGAGGATGAAAAGAAGGTATATATAATCATCTTACATAATAACCTTTTTTTAATATACATGTAGCTAGCTATATTATTCTAGTTTTTACCTTTCTTTGGAGTTAAAACCACTGCTGTTTACTAGTGTTTCATTGTAGTTTCAACTGGTGCTAACTTTATCTTAAATCCATGGTTAAGGTTGTGCCCAAGAAAGCAGCTCCTGTTGCTAAAAAGCCAGTCAAGGAGTCCAGCAGTGATGATTCTGACTCTTCTTCTGATGAAGTAAGCCATGATCATTGCATTCTAAGCTATAAGAATTATATTCTTTTTTCATATGCACACTTTAATGAATGTTCTTTCTACACACCTTTTTAACTTGAGTGCAGAAACCTAAACTTATTAAGAAATGTTTGTACTATGTTCTGTGTATTCATAGTATGCTTGTATTTTTCTGTAGGATGAACCAAAGAAGCCAGCTGCTGTGTCCAAAAATGGCTCTGTTGCAGCTAAAAAGAAAGAATCAGAATCAAGCGATGACTCTGACTCAGATGATAGTTCGGATGAGGTAAAGTTGCTTTCTTTTATTCAAATATAAAGCATAAATTTCGTGTGTTCTTTTTTTTTTTGACAATTTAGTCATCATGTGCAGGAGGATGCCAAGGTTGCAAAGAAGCCTGCACCTGCTGCTGCCAAAAATGGGTCTGTTGCTGCTCCTGCAAAGAAAGTAGAGAGCTCTGATGACAGTAGCTCTGAAGGAAGTGATTCTGATGAAGATGTATATTGATTTGTTCTACTTGAGGAAGTTATTTTGCGTTATTGTTGTTTACAGCGATTGTGATTCTGAGGTTGTATATATGCAGGTTAAAGCTGTCCCACCAAAGAAACCTGTAGCAGCCGCTGCAACAAAAGTGTGTTTCTAGTGCAGTTTTTGTTTATCTTTTGTGTTGTACCATATGCTTTTGTTATGAATACATAACAATGCTGTTTTGTCAATTGTCCTTTATTGGGTGTACAGAAGGCTGAAAGTTCTTCTGATGAAAGTTCAGAAGATGAAAGTTCATCTGATGATGAAGGGCCCCAAACGAAGAAGATGAAGGTAAATTTTCTGCACACTGTGACTTTGTTTTAATAGACCTTCAAAATGATGATGGCATTTCAGTTTTACAAATTTTTTATTTATTAAATGTTGATGTATTCTCAGCCATCAGAGGCAAAACCAGTTGCAAAACCCGCTGCTAAAAAAGAGAGTAGTAGTGATTCTGAAGAAAGTTCTGATGAAGAGCCATCAAAGGTAGGTTAATTTCCAACTTCCATTATGCTCTGGTTTTCTAACTTCAGAAACCATGATTGTTTTATTGATGCTATGTTAATGGAATTTTTAATGTTACAGCCAGCTAAAGCTAAAGAGGACAGCAGTGATTCTGAGGAAAGCTCTAGCTCTGATGAAGAGCCAGCAAAACCAGCTGCTAAAAAAGAGGATAGCAGTGATTCTGATTCTGAAGAGAGTTCTGATGAAGAGCCAGCAAAACCACAAGCTGTTAAAAAGGTTGGTGGATATATTGGTTGAAAATTGCAGATAGTTAAGATTGTTTACTCTGAAATATCCATATTGGTTGAAAACTGCAGATAGTTAAGATTGTTTACTCTGAAATTATTTCTATTTATTTGATTGTTTTTTTACTGCAGGCTGCAAAGAAGGATAGCAGCTCTGAAGAAGAATCTGAAGATGAAAGCTCCGAAGAGGAGGATGAACCTAAAACTGCAAAGAAAAAGGTGCCCTTTACCTTCAGTTTTGTCAATGTTTATCTATACATTTCTTTTGTCTTAAACTTTAGTTTTTAATTTTTAATTTCTAACTAATCAAGTGTATGCAGGATACTGATGTGGAGATGGTTGATGCTCCATCAGCAAAGAAAGCGGTTAGTGGTTGTTCAGCTTGTTGTTTTAAATCTATATATTTCATCACTAACAATTGTTACTTCTGGCAGCCTCAAACCCCAGCTACTCCCCAAACTACAGGATCTAAAACTTTGTTTGTGGGCAATTTAAGCTTCAGTGTCGAAGAAAATGACGTGTATGTTCACTTTGTTAATACTTGTTAAGCACGCCAAATATCATTCTTTGTGTTTGATTGTTACTTGTTACCCTGCAGAATTAATTTCTTTAAAGATGCGGGTGAAGTTGTTGAGGTCCGTTTTGCTGTTAGAGATGATCGATTTGCAGGCTACGGGCATGTTGAGTTTGCCACTCCTGAGGCTGCTCGAAAGGTATATTTTCTTTCCCTTCTTGGTTTCTCTTTTCCAAGTATTTTATGATGTTTTGCAACAAGTGATTGTATATTTTATTCGCAGGCACTTGAACTTAATGGTCAACTATTACTTGACCGAGAAGTGAGACTTGATTTAGCTAAGGAAAGAGGTGCATACACTCCTGGCACAGGGTATGATTCTTGGCCATTAAGTTTTAAATACCTGGTTAGAAAATTTACATCTGAATGAGAATATTCATATTTGTTTCTGTAGCAATGAGAGGTCTTTCCAAAAGAGTGGGCAGACTCCAGGACTAACTGCGTTTGTACGGGGATTCGGTTATGATGAAAGCTTTGATGATGTATGTTTTTTTGAATCACTAGTCTGCATGAGGCATTATGATGTTACCGCATGTGTTAAATTTATATTTTTACTTGTTGCAGATTAGGAGTACCCTTGGGGAACTCTTTGGTCAATGTGGAGAGATTTCAAGGATGTCTATTCCTAAAGATTTTGAGACTGGGGGTCCTAAAGGGTAGGTTTTATTTTATACTTGATCTCAGTTTCAATTGTGTTATTTGATGATCTGATGTTGAAATTAACAATTGAGTTGATTTTTTCAGGGTTGCTTTCATAGATTTTGCTGACCGTGACGCCTTGAATAAAGCTATTGATCTCAGTGGAACTGATGTAAACGGAGGTTCCATAAGTGTAGAGGAAGCAAAACCAAGAGGTGATGGAGGAGGTTCTGGACGCGGTGGAGGTCGTGGATTTGATGGTGGCAGGAGCGGTGGAAGAGGTAGGTTTGGTGGCAGAGATGGTGGTCGTGGTGGCAGGTTTAGTGGCGGTCGTGGAGGCAGAGATGGTGGTCGTGGAGGACGGGGTGGTGGCAGAGGCCGTGGACCTAGCAGGCCAAGCATGGCAACACCGGGCACAGGAAAGAAGACAACATTTGGTGACGATTAATCTTGAGTGTTTGTGTAGGCGCAGAGGCCTGTTTGGTTAAACTTATGTCTTTTGTTTTTATTTAAGTTTTAATTTTAATTTCCGTACGGACGACTATATGAGGAGATTTTTGGCTATGTAGTTTCTTTCATATTTTTGGAAGCCACAGTATTATATTTATTATGTAATATTTTGGGCAATTTAGATGTTCATGTCTGAAAAATCATTGTGGCTGTTGGATTCTCATGTGAAAGCTGAGTACACACTTGTTGGAAGATTTATCAATAACTATTTTACCCCCACCGGTGACCTACCTGTACAAAATTGATTACATCAGCTATCACCACCAAACCATCTCCGCGTTGGCCGGATATTTGAGGAGTGGAGACGATTAGGTTCAGATCGGGTTTGGCCATTAACCGTTACCGAAATATTCGGTTATCTCGTTTCCTAAAACGATCAGCTTCGGGTTGTTTTGTTATTTTTTGGGTTCAGTTCTGTTACGGTTAAAGTAGTTTTTTTTAGTGAGAATTGTACAGTGTTTAGTTTCATGTTTTACACGATTTTTGATTACGTATCGTGTTCATGTTCATATCCGTGCACGTATAAATATGTCATAAAATATAATGTTTAGGTAAGCTTCCATTGTTTACTAGCCAAATCTTTTGGCAATTATTCATTGAACAAAACCAACAAAGACAAATATGGCTGCAAACAAGCTTCTAGTTTACTAACCAATGTCCTTTTTCTACACAATGTACAATATACAATCAATTGTGAACTCAAACGCGCCGTCTAAACCCAAACCAAACCAAACCAAAATATTATCTTCCCTCAAAAGTCTAAACCCACCTTCAACTCCTCACAGGTTCATTCAAATGTAAACACCAACTCTATAAACCACACTACTATATGTAAAACTAAATCAAAACATAACAGCAGTGAGCAAAAAAAAGGGGATCAGTTAATTTTCGGCCACATAAACCACACTACTATATGTAAAAACTAAAAAAGTGCATCGGTTTTAGAAAACATAATAACCGTAACCGAACTGAAATGTTCGGTTAATTAAAAAACAAAAACTGAACCGTTGTTTATTAATTCGGTTTGGGTTTTTCGGTTACGATTCGATTAATTCGGATTTCTGCTCACCCCTAAAGACGATTGGAGATGATGAAAGTCGTAGGTCAAATAGGGCAGGTTGAATTATTAATAAAACGATGGGATCCAATTATTTTTTTAAACTATATCTTACATATTTTTTATTTATTTTAAAAACCCATTTTATAAAAAGACATAACCCATGGCTTGACGTTAAACAATTGATGGAGTTAGTCAATTGTACGAAAGTGAAAACCAGATGCGAAAAAGCAAATCTTTGGATGAGAGTCGTAAAAATGACCTAACATCATAGACAAAAATGACAATTTACTCATTTAGTATATTTTTACATGTCCGGTCATTATAGCTTACAATATATTACAACTAGCTTTTATCTCGGGAGCGTCCTGGGGTTGAAAAATATAACAATTCTAATAATACCAATACTAATAGTAATAATTATTACTCTTGTAATTAAATAAATAAAAAAATAACATTGCTATAAGGTGACACCATGTGTTGCATTATTGCGTGATTCTTTCTCCTAATTTCTCTTGATGAAGTATACATATCCATTTTTAGAATAGTATAATTCCAATGATAGCATGGCGATTGGGCTGAATTTCAACATCGTAGATAAAAACATGGTTCAAAAGAAAAAACATGATTAATGAATAATCTGAACACTTTGTGTTTTTTTTTCTGTATGAACGAAACCATACAAAAAATAGTCGTTTTTTCTTCATTTTTTTATATAGCACTATGGTACTTGTTGGAAATATAATAAAACGCTCGTTAATTTGGTGTAATTTTTTTCTTTAAAAAATCTCGTATATAAAACATATTAACGTTTAAAAATTATGGGAGGAAACATGAGAGAAAAAAATTTAATTTGTTTTTAAATTCTTTTTGGGTGGTTATATTAAACCCCACCCTCCCCCCTCCCCAACTTCTATTTTCACCCCCTCAAAGCGGCCCGCTTTGGCTAAAGCGAGGCGCTTTGGTTACTTTTTTAACTACCTCGGTACGAGGTAAGAAAAATGTGATCCGTGACCCGAAGCGCCTCGCTTTGGCCGTTTTATTTTTGGTTGTTTTTTGGTGTTTTGAGTTAGTTTTTTATTTTTTTAAATTTTTTTTAATATAATTATTGTAAAAAAATTTAAAAATCAAAATGATAACCACCAACCTGTATCAATTTGATGGAAAATAATTATGAATAAAATAGCGGGAAAGATGCAAATATTTGTGAATAACACATTCATCAAAAATACTATCTCTTTGTTAGTCACCCGCAAAGGGAAAGATGAAAAATATTTGTGAATAATACATTAATTAAAAAGACCATCTCTTTGTTAGTCATCCGCAAAAAAGAAATCGACTCTCACACTTATGCGTAGATCTAGGAGATTGATGAAGATATTCATCAAGACCTTTGGCAATGTAAAATCCAAGATCCAGGATGAGCTAGATATTCCTCATGATGAGTAGGAATTGTTTACCTTCCCATTGATTTCAAGTATGTTGCCTTCATCGTTGACACATATCTCTCTGATAAAAACTTAATTTTACTTACTTGCCTAAACAGTTGTTTTACTAATTTCAGATTCTTGATAGTTTTAACAATCGGATCGGCGCTAATACACAACCCATACTGTCACACCCCGCCCAGGACGGGGCACTTACAGTGACCAGTCGGCGCAAACTTAAAGCGGAAACGTAATCTCATTACATAACTTGAGTATTTATTACAAGCCAATGCGATCCTACCAAGCTAAACAAGGCTTAACTATAATAAGATGAACCGTCTAAAGTATTCCAACTCTCAGCTAGGAACTCCCATTCCTTACACCGTCAACCTGTGATACATGCTCGAGTAATAAAAATACGTCAGCACACAGCTGGTGAGTCACATAAACCGACTCATCAGTAAAAACAACCACATAAACATTTTATTGATCAAGTATGAGCTTCATGCATGTCACCATAATCATAACCCGGACTAAGCATTATATATTCACACCTACAGCCTCAAAACCCGTAACAAGGCATGTAAGTGTATGTCCACGCCTGGAAAATATAATGATCATTATAATATATAGAGAGAATTACACAGATTGTCCTTTAGTTTTACCCAAAATTGCATGTTCTGTCCTTTTTTTGAATTTTTAACTCCCTGTGTCCTTTGTTTTGTGCACTTGTTACACCCTATGTCCTTTAGGGTAACGTCCGTTAAAAACAAACGTTAAGTTAGACACGTGCCCCTCACGTGAGGGGCAATATTGTCTTTTCACCCTCAAAAGGACAATATGTGTAATAATAATAATAATAATAATAATAATAATAATAATAATAATAAATGCCAGCTCACCCAATTCTACAAAATTGTATCCAGCTACAAAATTGAAATTCCGGGTTCCGGGTTTATACCCAATTCTACAAACGCGGCTTTTTCAAACACTGAGACAAGGTAATTCATGTATCAGTTAAAGCACTCTACAAAGGGGGATCAGTTCTCAGCACATTTATATTTTCATTGTTTATATTGTTAATAATTTTGAGTTTTCTAGTAGTTCCATTTCATTGATGGAAGTTTACAAATTACAAAGACTGCAGGAAACACATTATTATTTTAGCTGCAGTTATCAATCTTTTTTTAGTGCATTTGGTCAAGACATTCAATGTGCAGACTCAACTTCAGTTGTTAGAACGGAATTTCAATTTTGTAGCTGGATACAATGGGTTGTTGAGATACGTCGATTGGAGTGCTGAATGAGATCGAAGAGAGCTGATGGTGAGGAGAGGGAGGGTGGCGGTGGAGATGGTGGTGGTGGTGGTGGTGGTGGTGGTGGAGATGGTGGTGGTGTTGCAGGTGTTGCAGGTGGTGGTGATGGTGGTGGTGGGTGGTTGAGTTAGAAACTGAAAGAAATAGTGCACAGTCAATGGGACATTAATGGTTGGATATTAAAGCTAAAGTAGTGTTACTGATCAATGTTGATTGGAAAGTCAACGGCTGCCATTGGGTCATAGAGGGTATGGAAGCCTTAAAGCACAATGTTGGTTCTATTGTGAATGCGGAGAAGAACGTTCAGAGAGCTAGTGATATTCTAAAATTGCAGGGCGAACGGAATTTCAATTTTGTAGCTGGATACAATAGGTTGTTGAGATACGTCGATTGGAGTGCTGAATGAGATCGAAGAGAGCTGATGGTGAGGAGAGGGAGGGTGGCGGTGGAGATGGTGGTGGTGGTGTTGCAGGTGGTGGTGGTGGTGGTGGTGGAGATGGTGGTGGTGTTGCAGGTGTTGCAGGTGGTGGTGATGGTGGTGGTGGGTGGTTGGGTGGGTTGGGGAAGAAGATAAAAATATTGAGGGGAAAAGAAATAAATATTGTTACACCT
Source organism: Ambrosia artemisiifolia (assembly GCA_032199755.1). Classification (NCBI taxonomy): domain Eukaryota; kingdom Viridiplantae; phylum Streptophyta; class Magnoliopsida; order Asterales; family Asteraceae; genus Ambrosia; species Ambrosia artemisiifolia. The sequence goes on from CM063515.1 coordinate 261,587, forward strand.
TATGTCCTTTATACAGGAGGGTGAATTGACAGATTTGCCCCTCACATGAGGGGCACGTGTCTAACTTAACGTTTGTTTTTAACGGACGTTACCCTAAAGGACATAGGGTGTAACAAGTGCACAAAACAAAGGACACAGGGAGTTAAAAATTCAAAAAAAGGACAGAACATGCAATTTTGGGTAAAACTAAAGGACAATCTGTGTAATTCTCTCTAATATATATAACACCCTGGATGCCACACCTATGGTTCGATGCATATACATGATCAATCACCACCAAAACAATTTTATGAGCAAGTATCAGGTTTTGAAAATAGTTTAAGTAACTCACCTCTTTACCCGTCCTTTAGCGGTTTACAACGCTAATACAACCAGGTACTATCTCAGGGTCCTGATACAATTATACAATCCTAGGTTAGGTAACAGTACACCTAACTACTTATTATTACAGTTGGATATTGGTTAGCGCTACCTTATTTAAGCATGGATGATCAGTCCATGCCTAACTAAGGCTAGGCTACCCGATACCCACCCCTAATAATAATCCTAACACCTAAAAATAATAACGCTACACTACTACTAATAATACTAATAAAAATAATAATTAACTAAACATAACTTAAATGAGATCATACCTCGACACTAGCTACGACAAGTTGGTGCAGAGTCTTCCCTACTCATGCTCTAAAAATGACTATAACAACACCCAACGGGTATCGTAGGCTCGGGATCCTCTTTTATATAAGAGTGTTCCCAAATAAAATTTAGAGTATCTAATTGAGCACTGAGGTCTTCTATATATAGCATAAAATGGACGGTGAAGTTTTTTCATTTGGCCGATGTGGGATGAGATTGTCCTACTTGCCTTGTTGCTTGCTTACTAACTCACGGACATACATCCCAAATGTCAAATACATGCTTACACACCTAAGGTGCTTAAACACGTAGCACATCATACACTCACTCATTTTTCAATGTTAAATTTTATTATTATTTTGTTATTATAATCAATTATTCACTTATTTTTCTTTATAACTTTTAACCTATAACGTTTTACATAATCGTGAACATACTGTTGAGACTCGCCTATTATTCTCTACGTTTTGACCTAAGTTTTATTGAAAACGGAGCAGGGTCAAGTATAATACCATATATTATATTATTACTAAACGGTCTCATATAATACTAATTACTCGTCTAGATCTCATATTTCATATAATCATGCTATTCACCACTTATTTGTTAACTAATTTTTAACTACACGAGTAGCCAACTCACATGTTATTGATCCGTATTATCGATCAATGACCCGTTTCATTCCTAATAAAGATGAACCAAACATTTTATTTATATAACAAAAACGGGATGTTACAAATATACCCCCCCTTAAATTAGGTTTCGTCCTCGAAACCTGTCAGCTTTGAACAAATGAGGTGAGGACCTCTTCGTCTCGCCATCACTTCCTATGTAATATTTTATCATTTCTATGTTCCAATATTTAATGTTTGTTTTATCCTCTAATGACATCACTGCTTTATCAGTTGTTTCATATAAAATCCCATGTCTAGATAGACTGTCGCATACTTCAGTCCAGAAGATGGGCATTCTACATCCCTTCCCATATAAGGATTCATATGGTGATGCCATAACATTGGCGTGGTAGCTATTATTGTACGAAGTTTTGATTAATGCTAGATGATCATCCTTACTACTAATAAAGTTTATTATGTATGCATGTTGTACACCTTTTGAGGCTTGATTGATGCATTCACTCTGGCCGTTAGTCTGGGTGTCATATGCACCACTCAGATATATTTGAGTTCCTCGCTTTTTCTAGAAACCTTGCCCGAATCTTAAGGAGAACAAATATCTCTCTTGAATATAGTTCTTGTAAGCACATCGGGTCATAAGACAATCTATGCAGTATAAGGCTTGACTTACATTTCATTTGTCCTTAAGGATAGGCAAAGTGTGTAGACTTGGCGAACCTATCAGTTATTACCTAATTTGTGCCCATGACTCGATCTTGGAAGCTTAGAAACAAAGTCCACTATTATCATCTCCCATTCCCCTCATGGGATTTCAGGTTCCTGTAGACAGCCAAATGGTTTCAGCTGCTCTGCCTTAACTTTTAGGTAGGTAAGATACTTCTCTACTTGTTTTGTGATATAGCTTTTTATTCCCTGCCAACAATAATCATTTCTTAAATCCTACATTTTATTGCTACTAGGGCATACGGTGTATTTTGACTTATGAGCTTGCTCTGGTATCTTATCTCATTATCTTGCCAAAACTAAGAATCTCATATTCAATTATCGAAACTTAAGATACTATCATTCATAGATCCCGATAATCTTGGCTACCAACCATCGTTTCCTTCTTGATATGGTTTTCCATTAAGGCCTATCATTGGATTCTTAATTTGGCATAAGGGAGTTACCTTAACACCACTTCTAGATACATGAAGTTTATTATCGGTTGGGCTCTTTCCCTTCTAGTGAATGTACCCACGACACATTTGTCTTGCAACTAAATTAATGAGATCTAAGAATACTACAAATATGTTGATCTTATGGCATTACTTACAACTCACCGTGATCGTATCGTATCGTGTCCTAGCCTCCTGGCTATGGGTATCAACCACCACATGTCGTATCATGTCCTAACAACGACACACGTGTCAATATGCTAGAATATATAAACCTTATCCGGTAACTCCAACATTTGGTTTCTTAATTCCTCCAATGAAAGTCAAGGTAAGACTGTAAATGGCTCTAGCAATAAGGGTTGCCCCCGAGATTAAGTCGATTCAAAATTAAATTTTTCTATCGGCTGATAGTCTAGAATGGCCTTTAGGGAATGCCTCATGAAATTTGACTACTACTGGCACACTCATTAAATTCTTATCTCCTTTAATCTCTGGTGCATTTACTAGTTAATCTAGTTGATATTTTGGATACACTTAATTGCCTTTATCATCATATTGAAACTTATGGGTTTACTAGGTTTTTCCCTTGGAGTTATCAAAGGTTTCCACTCGGGTCCTTGATCCGAATTTGTTTCTTATCACACAATATACAAGTTTGGCGAGCTTCCAAATCCATCCCTGGTACTATCTATATCCACCAATCCAAGTTTTATTGATAATAAGTCTATAGGTCTCGAGGTATTCACTAGTTTAGATGGTACAACCCTTGATATAGCTCCCAATTTCTTATTTCCTTCCATTCGCGACTATTGCTATAAATGGTTTATCTAACTTGTAGAGAACCTAGTTAAACGAACCTCTAAAAGGTTCACATATCAAATTTCTATGAACACCAGCATCAGACAGTATCTTAACATAGAAGTTGTTTACTAGTGTCGTACCCATTATCACGTCAAGGTTCCTATGGCTTCTTCAGTTTCTATATCAAAAGCTCCCCATCTTGCTCTATCGGGCTTTGCATTTTTATTTTTATTTTTACTTCTTAAGGCAGTAATCCTTAAAATGCCAAAAACACTTACGGGGCCCTTTGCAATAATGACGGGTATGTTTGGCTTTCTTAGAATTTCTACAAACTAACTAATGACATGGACAAGAATGTCCTTTTCCACATGTTGGGCATTGAGGTGCGGGTCCCGGTCTCCCTTTTTAATCCCTAAAATTGGATCTCTGCTGATCCTGATTATTATCCCATTTCCTCTTAATAACAACGTTTAGGATTTTCTTCTAACATATCCCAAAAGTGATAGTTGCTTTGTGTAACAACCCGACCAGGTGGGGCCTGGACGAAACGACAGTTTGGTAACAGACTTGCACAACGGAAGCAACGATGACTAATATTTAATATTTATACAACCTTTAGTCGCAAAATAATACAAATACAATATAAAATATAACTAAAGTCTAATGCCGGGTCGAGACGTGGCAGTCATCGAAGCAGCTGGCGGGTTGTTATCCACTAGTCAATCCGATCTCTACACGTCCACTACTCTAGAAGCTCTAATTTGCGATGCTTATAACTCAATCTTCTATCCCGATAATCTCTATTCCACACAAGCAAGCATATACCTCGTCCTTATAATTATCCAAGCGCAGTACCTGAACACATGCTTAAAAGAGTTTGGGTCAGCAATTACGCTGGTGAGTCCGTGTAATAGTTAAGTAAATCTAAAACAGTTTATCTTTTCAAAAGCATGTTCATACAGTTTATCACAACATAACACATAGCGATGTACAAGTCACACCTCAATCCTAACAATGAATCCATCTACTCCCTTTATGGATTCCTATGGCAAAATATATGCCACAACGGTCCGCAGACCTCAGTGGAGGGTTTTCCGGGCTTCCGGATCCACTGTGCGTGGGGGATTCCCCAAGTAGTACTACCCATATATCAAGTGGCCCAACTCCCTTGGGTTAATGAGTGTGAATCTGGTTTCGGGAGTACCTTGTCACATCAAATAAGTTTACCACATCACACTGGTTTTATACTGGAAGCATGTATTCACCCCAAAACAGTTTAAAACAGAAAAGAGGGGACGGTTCACGAGACTCACCTTTGGTTGCATTATTATGGTACCCGATGTCCTGAGTTCATCCACAATTCCTGTTCAAAGTTCTATTAGTGGGTGTAACCAAGTGTCGTGGTTACACGTGTGGACGATCCAAGACCTTTAGTTGTTAATATCGGCTCGCTATAAGTGTTGGTTCACATTTCTAATTATCTATTTCCATGTATTCTAGTCATAGTAATTTATCATCTTGAAATTTCAAGTAATAAAAAGAATAATAGTAGTAGTTGTCATAGTATAATACATCTAGTTATTTTCAAGATGATCCATAAGTCCATTTCGTAAGTTGCCTTTGTTGTCTTGCTAATATCTTATCTCTCATTTGCCAATATGACCTAACTATGAGTATACAATTAACAACTTAATACTTACCTTTATTAGTTTGTTATTCAATATATAGTGTAATTCGTTATTTAGTATACATATGGTCAGATTGGTCCATAGTCTTGGTAAGTCTCACACATGTTATCCACATAATTCACATGAGGATATACAAATAAATATATAGTCTCAAATATTTATACCTCTGCTTGTAACTGACTAGGTTGATTGTGTAACCAAAGTTGACCGGATTGATACATCAGTTGACCAACCTTAACCCACTTTATGTTATTTCTAAACCCATCCAATTCTCCTTAGTACACTGTTGTAACCCAGCCACTGACCACACGATTTCCACCATAGCTACTACCATACTGGAACCCTAGACCATCACCATAAGACCATCTCAAATCATCATCATTAGTCCACCATTCAAATAACTAATCTTAACCCAATTGACCAAGACCTATAATATCATCACCGAACCATCGTCACCCCTCACCGAGACAACCATCACCATCACTATTCTCGGATTATTATCGAAGGAAAAGAGGTGGGCTTGGGTTTTACCTTCACCGCTGATGAACACCAGTCACCACCGTCGCCGTCAATCGTCATAGTGGGAAGGGGGCCGGCCGAAGATCGTGGTCGTCGGATCCTTCCCTCTGTCTCCCTCTTTGCCGCTTCCTCTTTCCCTCTCTCTCTCTCTCTTAATATTTATCAGGTGTAGGTGTGTGTCAGTTCATCAAGAAGAAAGGGGCTGAGCGTGTGTATGTCGGTAGGTGATGACGAAGGCGGCTGCACCGCCATAGCTTCGCCGGAAGCCACCTTGCTCCTCCCACTGTAGCTTTCTCTCTCTATCGTGCCTCTCTCTACCTTTCTGGATATTATTCATAAGTGTATGTGGGGTTTGTGTATAAAAGATAAAGAAGGGTAGTAGGGTGACGGGTGTAAAATGGTGGGGACATGTGTCCCTCACACATGTCTCCACCTTGTGACTCATCGCGGGTCACGTGTCGGTTCCTTAACGCGTTTTGATCCGGTTACGTAACGAACACTTGCGTAAGATACCTTTAGATAATGGTTCGGGTTTTAGGTTCGTATAGTAAAACGTATTGTTTATTATTCATTCTTGTTTGTTTAATTTATAATTTATAAATAATAATGCGCGAAAAATTTTTAGGCCTAAAGGCCGGGGTGTTACACTTTGGTTTCTAATGCCTCGGCTTGCAAGGCCTACCGTCCTTGTACGTGCGCCTGGTTGATTGGATATCAACCATTGACACATTAATCTTTTCTAAAGGTTTCTTAACTAATGCACCCTTGATATTTCTGACTAAACCCCTAAAAGAGTTTTATATGTCACAAAAGTAGATAAATAAAACATTGGCTTCAAATGCCTTCCTTACTCCACTACAATCTGTCTTGGCTCACTTCCGAGCCTAGTTCTAATTAACTCTCATGGGAAAGTGGAGATACCAAGTTTGGTCAAGTTCCTTACTTGATTACACAACTAACTTGTCTCGGATATCTTATTCAGGCCTTATATCGCCCTATCAGCTTTACGTATGGTATGGTTTCATTTAACACCCACAAATAAGCATACTCACCTATGCTACACATAAACCGTTAGGCATACTTTGAGACATGCGCTCGGATAGCTAGACTATATGTACAAACTCCACTAGTTACCTCGGACACATAAAATCAGCTCTTATTATCCTATCAATCATTGCCACCCTAGAAAAACAAATGAGGATAAGATAAGCACAATACGCTCCAATAGATAAAACTATATACACAAGTTTTAGTAGCAAAGTACTAGAGCTCAACCACATTCTTAAAACACTGCCTACTATTTCCTGATTTCAGTACAATATGATGTTTGCGAGATCATAGCGGTGTCATACATTAACCTTCATACTGGCCAGGTATGAAAGCAATATATGAAACATACGATGATACTCCCAACTACCATAGGTCCTTCCATCATAAAGTTCGGCATACCATACATATACATCCTTCATTATAACGCTCTACCTACCAAGACTAGCACTTCTATCCGGCTTACTAGTCTAAGTTTAAGTCTAGATACTTCAATGAGTACCTAAATCTCTTAAACTAAAGCTCTGATACCAACTTGTCACACCCCGCCCAGGACGGGGCACTTACAGTGACCAGTCGGCGCAAACTTAAAGCGGAAACGTAATCTCATAACATAACTTGAGTATTTATTACAAGCCAATGCGATCCAAGTATCACCAAGCTAAACAAAGCTTAACTATAATAAGATGAACCGTCTAAAGTATTCCAACTCTCAGCTAGGAACTCCCATTCCTTACACCATCAACCTGTGATACATGCTCGAGTAATAAAAATACGCCAGCACACAGCTGGTGAGTCACATAAACCGACTCATCAGTAAAAACAACCACATAAACATTTTATTGATCAAGTATGAGCTCCATGCATGTCACCATAATCATAACCCGGACTAAGCATCATATATTCACACCTACAGCCTCAAAACCCGTAACAAGGCCTGTAAGTGTATGTCCACGCCTGGAAAATATAATGATCATTATAATATATATAACACCCTGGATGCCACACCTATGGTTCGATGCATATACATGATCAATCACCACCAAAATAATTTTATGAGCAAGTATCAGGTTTTGAAAATAGTTTAAGTAACTCACCTCTTTACCTGTCCTTTAGCGGTTTACAACGCTAATACAACCAGGTACTATCTCAGGGTCCCGATACCCACCCCTAATAATAATCCTAACGCCTAAAAATAATAACTTTTAAGGGTTAAACTTTTATTATGTATAATTTTACACTATTGAGGGTTAAACTTTACTAGTGGGTATTATTAATTAATTAATTTGTTTTTTTTTTTATATTAAAGAGAAACGTGGTTGTTTAACCTAAGCTTAAGGTCTAGCAGCTACCCCCGGGTCCCGAACCGCAACCCATCGTTCAAAAATCTCCAAACCAAATAAAACCAAACCACCTCCTCCTCCTCCTCCTCCTCATCATCATCTTTGTAACTACACACACACTCTCTCTCTCTCTCTCACCGACGATTAACCACAAACAATCAATCTGGTATATGTATCTCTCTCTCTCTCTGTGTTTGAGACAGACAGTTAGTTGAAGTAGTAGTAGTAGCCAGTAGGTGATTTTGGTACTTTCCATATGTTGTTGTTGTTATTACTTACATAATCATAATATTTTTGTCTTTAATTTCCTCAAATATTCATTCATTCATTAGATAGTTTAGCAGCTCATCCATCCAATTTTATTTATTTCTTTCTTTCATCTGCTGCTTTTCTTACTTATTATATTCATCATCATCATCATCATCATACTCATTTCATCACAACATTATATGCACACACCACAAGCGACGAGGCTGTTATAACTTATAAAGACTATTTCTGGTTTTTTTTTTCCCTTTGGGGAGTGGGATTTTTTAACCTAATTTTGACTTAAAACTCAATTTTCTACTTTATGCCTAAATTTTAAATTATAATATATATGCATATGCATATGCATGTGATTTTACTTAAGAATGTTAAACAGGGATTTTATTTTATTTTATAAATCCCTACTCATTATTATTATTTATATTTATATTTCCTACCACAGGACAGGAGCCATGCCTGAGGGTATAACACCTGAAGATCTTCTCCACAACATTATGGATTCATTTTCTGATAAGCAGCATCAGAAGCACAACAATTCTGCTTCATTCTTTGCACCCGACGAGGAGGAGGAGGAGGATGACAAATCCCATTCTGTCGTGGGTGCCCACTTTAACAGGCTCTTTGGGAGACAGAAGCCTATTCATCATATTTTAGGGGGTGGCAAATGTAATCCTCATCTAATCTAATCTTGTATTATCTCTCTCTCTCTTTAGTCTTTACAATCCCATTCTTATATGTGTTTGTTGGTGTCGTTTTCAAGCTGCTGATGTCCTCTTATGGAGGAACAAAAAGATATCAGCAAGTGTCTTATCTGCTGCCACTGCAGTTTGGGTGCTTTTTGAATGGCTTGACTACAATTTTATCCCTTTGCTCTGCTTTGCTCTTGTTGTATACATCATTGCCCAGTTTATTATGTCTCGCCTTTTCAACAGGTATCTACTTTCTTCTATTACATTTCTAATAAAATATTACATTTAACTTATCATCTCTGTTTGTTAACAGGGCCCCACCAAGTTTTCGTCTGTCAGATGAACTATTTGTGAACATTGGCACTGCAGTAGGTGCTGAGGTTAATCGCACTTTAGGCTTCCTTCAGAGTGTTGGTTATAGAGGAGATATTAAGCAACTTGCTATTGTATGTCACATTCCAATCTGGATTTAGTATATAAATGAGAATTTTGGGCATGTTGCAAGCGTCACAACCTTTAATATCCTTTTGATTTTTTTATCAGGTTGTTGGGAGTCTGCTAACTGCTGCAATAATCGGAACCTGGTGTAACTTCTTTACCGTAGTTTACATAGGTAATATTTTGTAAATTTCATTACTTTTTCAGTATGAAATATGTGATGAGTTTATTTATTTTTTGATAAGGTTTTGTGGCTGCCCACACATTGCCTGTTGTGTATGAGAAGTATGATGATCAAATTGATAACGCCGTTTACAATGTACTGGGAAAGCTTCAGAATAACTACGGTAAGCTGGATGCTAGTGTGCTAAGCAGAATTCCCAAAGCAACCAGGAAGAAGTTTGAATAGGTTTATCTAAACATGTTGCAAAAATGTTGTGTAAGTTTTCAACTTGTCATTTTGGACTGTGTACGGTGTATTTATCAGTAGCTTCTTAATAAAGAAAGTTTTACTGGTTGATGCTATTAACTTGAACATCAACTGTTTTTCATTTCTCATATTAGATACAATTTTCAAACTAAATCTATAAAAAGAAAAGAAGACTTCCTTGCTAAGTTACAGTTATCAAACACGAAGTAAGTAAAGCGGGATTTTTGACCAGGGCATAATCATGATTAGTGATAGGATTGAATCGAGACCTTAGCTTGTGGGCCGCCTTGAACATAGACAAAACTGCACTCAGAACCAGGTTTGATCACCTTAATCCATTCTGGAAGCTCATATATGTTGTTATCTTGAGTTGGAGATAATCCCCATAGTGCCCCTGATAGGTTTTGAATTTCTAATTTCAAAGCTGTGATTGGTTTTTCTGAGGTGTTCTTGATTGTCACCTTGTGCCTATAGTATGCGATTCTCCCAACTGTCCATGAATTTGTTATCGTGTGAAAGAATTCCACTGCCACTCCTACTAAAAAAAAAAAACCACAACCAAATAGGTTAGCTTTCATATAGAATGCAATAGGTTAGTAATTTAGTTGGGTGTTAGTCACCTGATTTGGGTTGGTTTTTGGTTGGGGTAGGTCCACCTACTGCATGGTTTGAATTATTGCTATGTAACTTAGAAAAGAGCCCTACAAGGGGGGCGGTCCCAGACAGTGTAGGTTCTGTTTGTTCATAATTGGATCGGTCATCATCAAAATTGTCATTTTTGTCTGGCCCACCAACAAGCGCACCGTGGATAATGTTTGGGTTAGCCTGTGGGAGGCGGTACCATGTGTCAAACCCTTGAACACAACCCACTACTGAATGGAGTACAGATTTGGAAGCAATGGATGCACCCCTGTGGTGCACATGAATCGGGTAGGTTTGACCGTACCCTACCATGTAACTCATTGTCTTTGGGTTTTTCCCTAAGATATAATCAGCCTGCATAACACCCGACACCTGTTTTGTTAACTACATAACCTGGTTGATTACAGTTTCTTAAAATTACACGTTTTGAAGCGAGACATGCCTGTGATTTAGCGAACATAAGGAGTTCTCGAGGTTGAACATCAGCATCCGGGCATTTTAAGATCGATTTAGCCGCTGAGAGATAGTCTGAGTAGACGGCAAGTAGGAATGCGGCCGAGGCTGCGTATTGCATGTTGTTCCATTCATGCAAGTAGAGCAGGCCACCTGTATAATATTAAGTTAGTACAATTTTGACTTTTGAGGTCAAATATAGTCTTTTAGATAGTCAACAGACCAGGAGTCAAAGGTGCGTTGTAGCCGTCATTCTTTTGTTGGCAAGCACACGCGAAGTAATCGGCTTTAGCCTGATATTGTTTTAGTGTGCTGGTGTATGCACCTCCGTCTCCATCCATCAACACCTTAGATAGAAGAATCTGGACGCCTGCGTATTTGTTATCCCAAGAGAATTCCTTCATCGCCCAACCGGTGCCACCCATGGAGACGGCATTATCCACGACATATTTCAAGTATGATGCATCCTTGGTTGCTCGGTACAACCATGTAGCTGCCCACAGTAGTTCATCCTTCAACCCCAAACAAACCAGTTAGTTAGAGGTGGGATCTGGGCTCAAATTTATGGTTATAAGGTACAACATTATAAATTGTTTTTATTAATATTTAAGGCAAGTGTTTGTGGCCCGTAGGTCAATTCAATCCTACTCAAGCCCGCTTTGTTCTATACTATAGAAGTTCCACTTCAACCCTAACTCGTTTGACCCGTTACACAACCCAGCCTCTTGCGACCTCTAGTGCCCATAAATGGAAATAGGATAACTTACCGAGTAACCTGATGATGTATAAAACTCCTTTGCAGAAGGGATTGAGTCCGTGAACAATCCCCTAAATCTATCAGCAAACCAGAAAAGCTGCAATTTGTGATAACAAAAACAAAGTTTCATAAACAAACAACCAAATCATAGTCATTTAGGATCTAGGAAATGACTTAAGTATATGTTCCTGACCTGTTTTGCATGAACTAATAGCAAATCCGAGTAAGAAGAGTTATAAGGCCTAAATGCAATAGCTGCTGCAGCCATAGCAGCAGCTGTTTCACCCGCTAGGTCTGAACCTGGGTGTTCAGTATCCAGTTTATAAGCGGTTCGTGGTGTGGTCATGTCTTCTGCCCGCTCCCAACAGTAGTGGTCCGAGTCCCCATCACCTACCTGCACCACAATTTTAGGTGACCAAATGTTTTAATTTGTCAACTAAATTATTATTATTTTGTTACCTGTCCCCAAAGAAGATTGGGTTGTGAATGGGCTTTGATGAAGTAATCTGTACCCCATTTGATAGCATTTAAAACATGTCCCATTTGGTTAAGATCCATCATGCTTCTGTCATACTCAATGGCTCCCCATGAGAGCATGGTGACACTATAGGCCATCGGTAGTCCAAACTTCACATGGTCACCGGCATCATAGTACCCTCCAACCAGGTTCACCTAAATTCACACACCGACTTCAATCATTACACAACCCAAATAGAACCCACAAACTAAGCATAACATAAGATACTTTACCTTTTGTTGGTAACCATCATAGAGGCCAGAGTCGCCTCGCCATTTCACACGTTGGTTCCAGGGTAACTTACCTGACCTCTGTGCCTCGAAAAACAACAAGCTTTTGTCAACAGCTTGCATATAATCAAACCCGAATGATGCATCAACGATGGTTAAAACTAATAGGAATGTCGTGAAAAACTGTCTCGGGTTCATTATTGATGATTGAGCTAATGGATGAAGAAGAAGAAATAATGTGTGATGTATGTGTTTAGTGACACTATATATATATACATACATATATCCACAGAGAGAGAGATAGAGAGAGAGAGAGGGAGAGAGAGAGAGAGAGAGAGAGAGAGAGAGAGAGAGGATGAAGATACGAAGTAGGGTTGACGTTGATGATACATAATAATCCGTGTTAGAGCTCCTCACGTTGTGTTTGGTACTTCATTCTTATGATTGCCCAGACAGAATCTAGGTTTGACTATACTTTAAATATTATATTTTGTATTTGACTAAATTTTAAATATTATATTGTATACGTATTTGGTAAAATTTTGATTCAATTATTTTAATTAATTTTCATGCAACAAATAGGGAGTGAAAATTAATCCCATGCAAACTTCTGATGGTAGGTATGACTTCAAATATACTGTATTTTTATAGGAAGGTGATTGTGATGTGCAACAATTAAGGAATGATTTTTTAACATGACAAATCTTATCATTTGTTGTAATTATTTAAACATGCGAATAATGATTGAAGGTATAAATAGGATAGCCAAAAGTACGTTTGGTGATGCTAATTAAGAAATGAGTTTTGTGTATAAATTCTTACTTCTAATAAACAATGTAAGAAAATGTCCCCTTTCAACACCATGTCATTTATAAGAAAAAAATTGTTCTTAATCAAAATTGTTTTTATACTATTTTTTTTTAACCGGATTAATATCATAGAATGACAACACTGCTTATTTTAAAATAATTACCTTAATATATGTCTTTACTTCATATATATTTTTAAGTTGACACATATTTTTTTGTTAGATTAAATATGTAAAACCTTCCCAAAAAATCCGACATGCTTCAAAGATATCTCTAATTTATAATGATATTTATATATCTGAATTAAACCTTACTGAAAAAACATAATTCTATGGATTTTTTATATAAGATTTATAGTGTTTATGATATTTTTTTAATTAAATTACCAAATTTGTATTCATGTTTACTATGTTCTTAAATGCTGTAAAGATTGATATTAAATGTATCACTTGTATATTATATCCAAGCTTAATGAAGATTAGCATAGACTGCATTACATGATTTTTTATGCTCAAGTATGTATACGTACTGAATCACAACCAAATCACAAAGCAGATCCACTTAAGGATTATACCACTTTTTACCGAATTAATCAAACCATGCATGTAATGTAAGAATGAACTAAAAATTACGACACCGATGAGTTAACATGTCTTTGACATGTAGATTAACAAATTAAAAACCAAACCCAACAACAACAAAACAAGAAGTAAATTAAGAAGAATTAATATTGTCATTGTGTTGTGACGTTCTTGAATTCTATTACAATTAAGGGTATCACAAACAATCACATTGACTTGGGTTGGTCGCTAAATACATAATAAATTAAATTCAATATAAATGAACTTACTTTCTTTGTGGTACGTACGCGTATATGCATGTATTGCACTTAATTAATTGGCGTTTAAAAATTATTTTTGTACGTAGAAAGAAAGAAGCTGCTGCATTAATTAATTAATTAAGGTTGAATATATATATAGTACTGAAATGAATTAATCTAGAAATTAATTAAGTTTAGATAAATTAATGGCCGGAAACAAATTAATAAAAAAAAGTGGAATGTTGGAGGCCTGAAGAAATTATCTTTACAGTAGTATCTACTTTACTTATCTCAAACTCTTGTTATCCATACAATAACAAAAGGGGATGTAGCTCAGATGGTAGAGCGCTCGCTTAGCATGCGAGAGGTACGGGGATCGATACCCCGCATCTCCATCTTTTTTTTATTAAATTTTTATTCTGATGTTTGATGTTTCTTGTAACTTGTACCAATATTAATTATCCTTGCATTTTAGTTACAAGATCAGTTGGTTAGTTAAGTTACTTGTTATACAATAAACAAACTCAGTTACATCTTAGTGTGTCTTGATTAGCAACCCCGGCCAAGAAAGACCAGACCTACTCTTCATTTACTGTCTGATCATCAGTCTGAATCACCAATTCAATCATTACTACTCTAAACTCTAGAATTGCATAAAGTAAGTAAGTAATATGAGAACAAAAGGAGCACGGGTGAATGTTAGAAGAGAGAATTAATTTAGTACAAACTTCTTATAGTAATGGAGAGTATTTATTAATTGTAGCAAGTATTGGCTGGCTAGAGTGTTAGGTTAGGTGTAAGTAGAGATTCATTCAGACATGCGCCTTCATATGAATGAATACTTGGACGGACCATCATCAGGGAATGTTTCATGTTATAATTAAGGCATATCTGAATGCATTTTGTTTTCTATCCAAATCAAGTGATGGCCCGGATGATAGAATGAATATTTACTCTTCTGATTTTGACCACCCATGTCCTTACTACCAGTAGTGTATGATTATGGCCATCATTGATTTAAATGATAACAAGTTTTTTTGACCTTTGCCATAGGAATTCATGATTAGCGTTTGGTCAGGTGCATGGTTGGGCTGGGCTGCACTCACAGAGAAAGCTAAGCTAGCTATGTAATTTTTCTCCTGAAAAGGGGTCCCAGGCTGCACAACCACTGGTTCAGAAGACTCAATTTTAGTGCCAAAAGAATATAACATATGTTGAGTGAAATCTTAAATATTCAACCTTCAACTCCTGCGCTCTACTATTAAGTGTGTATCTTTGGCCCAAAATTACAATGATGCTACTAATTCCTTTATTTCCTATAACCATTTTTTTCTACTTTCTCAAAATGACAACAATTCAATAGCAATAGCGAGGAACCCATATATCATCAAAATTAATTCATATAAATAGAGACAAAATAATAATAATAATAATAATACTCGACTAATCACGAGCAGCCTTGTTCTTCCGGCCGCTTGTTGGCTTTGGTAACCCATCAAAGAGTGGACTTGCTATGGCTGCTATGGACATGGCTTGAAGATCAGCTGTAAAATTGAATAAAGAAATTGGCCAAATTGAGGATGGAGTTGGGGGGCTGGTATTACTATTAGTATTGTTATTAGTCGTCTCTAATGGTAGAAAGGTTGGTGCACTTGAAGACTTCCTCACCCCACTTACAGCCTGAGCCACTGATGGAACCATGTTGGGTTGGGGTTCAGCAGTTGTTGCTGCAAAGTCTTCTGGGGTGCGATTGTTAAGGTCCACCTCTGATTTACGCCTTCTTACCAGCAGCTTTTCAATGGTTTTATCAGAAGAAGCAGGAGGAGCTCCCTTGTTGTTTGGAGCAGGAAGAGTTGGGGTTTTGGAGAAGGCGTTAGCTTCAGTTTTTGAGTTGGTGTGAAGAGCAAGGGGTGTGTTAGTTTGAAAAGCTTCAGTTAATGGAAGACCAGCATAATACTCAGTGATAGATGATGATGATGATGAGATGTTCCTTTGGGGTGAAGATGATAATTTAATCTGGGAGGTTGTTTGTCTGCAAACATAGATAAGCAATGAATATAAGGCAGCAAATAACACATACATACTATATTGTATTGTATTGTAAGGAGGATTAGTTTAATTTTTTGAAACAAAGGAAAGGAGAAAAATTATGGAGATTCTATAAATAAAGGGCTTAATAATGGGAATGGGATGGGATGGGAGTGAAACATGGAGAGTGATTATTGATCTGGCGAAGAGTGTTTGTTACTTGCTACCATTGACCAATAAATTCCTCCTCCAGGCAGCAGAGTAATTAAGTAGTGAAATGAAAGAATAGCCATTAAGTAAGTTACCTGGTATGATTTTGTGATTGTATCTCAAGGTCAAGGATAGGAGAGGTGGGTGGATGCCTCCCTGGTAAGGGTATCTCAAGGGACTTCAGCCCAAACATTTGTAGATCGCTGCTAAGCCCATTCATCCGCTTCACATCTCCCACCTATTTTTTATTTTATTATCAAACAAACAATTGATAGCATAGATATATAGATATATAAGAAAGAAATAAATAACCTCAACTCCATATTTGATTGCAACACCAGCAAGCGTATCAAATTTTGTAACAGTGTGTATAATACAACCCACACTCCAACACCCATCACCACTAGATGAACAATGCTGCTGCTTCTTCTGCTGCATTAACCCTAACCCTAAGACAGATGAAGAAGAAGAATAAGAAGAATCACTATTTGAATCTGAGGTTAATTCCATTATTATAATATAATATAATATAAGCTCGGATCGGATCGGATCGGATCTACTCAAAGGTTAGGTTAATTATGATAATAAGAAATTATTATTATTAAGTACGTAATCTCCCCCACCCCTAAAATGTTAATTAGTTGCACAAAATAAGTGAGAAGAGAAAGTTGAGAGAGAGAGACACAGAAGAATGGAATGATAGAAAAGAAAAAAGTAGTAGTAGTAGTTTAAATTAATTAAAGATCTGATTCATTGATTGATTATTGTGTGTGTGTTTATACTGACTGCCGACTGGTCAGCGCTGTAAGTTACCACTACAAACTCACTCATACAGCCTAACGTACGTACAACCTAACTTAATACACTTGTTCTTTCTAGATTCTTATATCTACTTTGGATGTAGATGAAATCAATCCATTTCTATAATATATGTCTATGTCTATCTATCTATGCGATTCAAACTAATTCATTACTGTCCATTGAAAATCAGTTATATCATTTACTTTTGACATTTTTGGTTAGGTTGCTTTAAAAGTTGTTTTGGGCAATGTGATCAAACACAAGAAAATATTTTGACAACTAACACGTGTTTATACCATTTACTTTTGACACTTTTGCTTTCTTTGTGCCAAAGACTGTGGAGCTACTTAGCCGGGTCCAACGAGTCATGCCAAGTTATGTTATGACCCCAAGATTTAGTTTTTAAAAAACTTTAAAGATTATAATAGATTAGGTTAAATCATATTTATTCCTTTTTTTAATTGGTTTACACTTGCCATATCACATCCTATGTGGCATCTCTCAAAGGAGAGATTGTATAAAATTATGACATGTTGGATTAATCCATTTATAATAGTTTGTGGAGTGTCATGGGGAAATGAAGATAAGAGTTTGAGACTCAAGTTCGAATCCAATCCAGATGGGTTTTAGCGCAGTAGGCCCTCGGGCAGCAGGTTTTTTCCGTAATTGATAGCTTGCTAGACTTGGGCTACTCACTACGCAACCATTTATCCAACATTAACCCACTGTCAGTCTAGCTAGTATTTAGTTTACCATTTAAAAAAAATAGAGAACTTATGCGGCGAAGATTCTACATATACCTTTTTTGCACAAGGTAGATTTGCAATTATTTGATCCCAAATAATTTTTGTGAATAACACACGCTGGAACACTAGCATTCTAATTAAGTAAAAAATTAGTGGTTCCGCGTGTAAGCTGAAAAATAAACTAAATAAAGGTGTCACTTTCATCGAAAAGAAAAAAAAAGTAGGCTCTTAAAAATAAACATAAACACCGGTTAACAACCAAAACTCCAAATGTCACCCACACAGAAGGTGCATTATATGGCAATGGATATTTGTTTACTTTATTTGAATTGTGGTATCAAATAAATTAACGACCTAGGTCTCATCTTATTACATTTCCAATTACTGGAGACTTGTTTCTGAATATAAAAATAAAATTTTACAAGTGTTTGAATGAAATTGTTTAGAAGATTCAAATAGGTGTTTGATGACGTAAAAGCACCTATCATATGGCTTAAGTCCACAATAAACTATAGTTAGTCTAGTATTGTAAAAGTCGGTTCTAGGCGACGATTAAACTCGATTACTTGATGTGATTTCAACTAATCCAACTCTAAAATCAGTAATCGGTTAAATCTGGTTAAGATCGATCAAATTTTGGTCCAAGTCTTTGAAGTAATTGAAAAATGATGCTTATTAATCCAATCAAATTAACAAGTTTGAAAAAAAATTAGTAAGTAGTATAAAATTTGAAAAATTTGTGTATACACATAAATATAAGCTTAAAAAATTGCATATAAAATTCCAATCCTTCAATTAATCGATAGTCAATACCCAACCGTCCGACAAACGCCTAGTGATTTTTACAGCCATAAGTTGAAGTTGGTAGTTACGCGAGTTAAGACTACGTATCTCATGACTTCGAGTTCCATCGGTTGTCATCTCAAAATGACTTGGTCTAAAAACGGGTCCCAACAAGTGCCCCACTATATAAGCGTATTATGGCCACCATCATGAACCAAATCTCACTTGTCTACGTCTACTCATTAGATAAAGCATAACTTAGCAAAAGCAGTGTCCTAAACGTTCATTTGAGTGTTTTAGAGTACAAGACCGATACACGTTTGGGTTGCTTTAAGAGGATCCGTTTGAGAAAACTCATGAAACAAAGGTTTCTTCAAAACTAGTATAACATTTGCTATCTCATGATCTTTCAAATATATTTACAAACAAAGCACGGCTGTAATTATAGTTACGTTGAAATCAGATCATAACTACCACTGTGAAGTATATTGTAAACGATTATGAAACCCAAGAAAATGTTTTAGATAGCGAAATTCTTACTTGGTTGTCTTTTGAGCACTTTCCGAAGAAAAGAAATGGCTTTGCTCGGTGTATGACACTAGACAAGTTCACCCCTTACATGGTTAACATCACAAACTCCAGAATGTTACTCACATGCCACTCTTCACATCAACCTCATCTTGGCGTCATTCAAGAACACAGACACCAGGTCGTGGGTTGACTTTGATAAATTTGAGCGTTAAACAACATAACTCCATTCAAGTGGGATAGCATGACAATATTTATAAGAAACTAGAACGCATGATTGATGATAACAGGCAGGCAGGCCAAGCAAATAATCTCCAGGAACTCCTGATAACTAGCAAACAAAAATTTTAAACCTTGTTTATTATTGTATGCATAGATAGTATTACAGTTGAAATTGTCAGGCACAAGGCAACAACAATTGACAAAAAGAGAGAAGAAAATAAATACATTATGAGAAATGTATCATTTTGGAGCCACATTAACAGTTGCTTGCTTCAACATTTCCACATATACGTAGATATAAACGTCACAAAAAGCTGTAACAAGAGACAATACATTGTGTAATTCTCAAAGGGGTGTATCTGTAATATTTTGTATCTAAAAAGGGTAATAGCCACCAAACAGTAAAATACGAGTCAAGTGTTTCTATTTTAAAATTGCAAACGTTATTTATTACTTATTAAATTCTTTTTTAGTTTTTAGATCAATTACATTACATTATTTACAGGTTATAATTAAATATAAATAAATTGTACCCGCATTACTCCTAAAGTTTGCCTATTTTTTAAATACTAGTTTAGCACTTCTTTTTTACAGTTGTTAGTTTCAGAGCGAATACTTTAGTTAACAGGTTTTAATTTAATTAAAATATAAATTGTCCCCGGTATCATTTGTAAAGGTATACAAAACCTCTGTAATATTATTATTATTATTATTTACTAAATAGCACGTTTTCTACTTTTAAAGCTAAATAACAATCACGTGAACAAAAACTTTTTGATATACTTATATCGTTTGTTACTGTAGATATTTTATATGAAAAAAAAAAAATTCTACAATTATCTCATGTAAGCCATTCAAAATGATACAAAATCTAAAAAATGAAAACATGCATATGCATAGGGAGATAAGGGTTTAAAAACCACCATTAAAAGAGGTGTTTTCCATTTCTATTTCAGCCATTTGAGCTAGAAAAAGTAGTAATTCATTATGTTATTCTAGTTACAATCATTATAGTTGAAAGAAGATGTATGAAATGAGTGATGCGGGCTTACAATCTTTTGTCCAGTCCAGGAAGCATCTGCCAAGAAAAAAAACCTACAATATACAATCCTCCCTCTTCATAACTCCCTCCATTCCATCAACTGGTTGGTTGGTTGGTTGGTTGGTACCAGACACGCAAAACAAAAACGCACCAAATCTTTATCACGTATAATATCAACCAAAGTCACCACCACCTACATATCTATATATAAACATAACAAAATTACTAAAAAGATAAAACACAATTAATTAGTATCAAGGTCGAGAGATACTGAGCCTAAGTAGGCTGTGTGTATAAAGTTCTTCAGCAAAGAGGAAAGCAACTTACAGGTATTCACCTCGCTGGCAGCTTACTTAAACTGGTCTCCAAGAATTATGGGATGGCATCATCAGCGAACCACTATGGCCTGAAAACGAATCACTAGGAAATCAAACTAAGCCCACAACCCATGATTTGATAGGTTAAGAAGCAAGATAAAAAGTAAAAAAAAAAAATTGCTTAGCTCACCTGGAATTGGAGCTCCAGCTGGAACTATATTCTGGCCTGCGGGTTGAAAAGTAACATTATTGGTTGGTGGTCTCTCCATAGGTGGTCGGAAATAGCCTGCCATGGTAAAATATATAGCTTAATTAACTAAAGTTTATGCAAATTGCAAAACTTTGCAGAATATGATGCTAATAAAGGCCAACAGCACTATACAATAAACGAGTCCTGTGTACATGTAACCCCCTTGAAGCCTACAAGCCAAGCGCAAGCTGCGTTTTACACAGATAATTCCTGTATACTTTTATAACCACCATCAGAAGCATAGCTTTAACTTGCAAGCAAATTGCACTTGATGTGGATTTATTCAAGAGACGAGCTCTATTAATTTTGGAAGCTATGCGATGAACGAATGATATTGTGTATGTATAAGGCATTCTGGTCCAAAAAACTCATCTATCCAAGAGGGTGTCCCTTACCCTGATGTTGGAACCTCCTGTCCTTATAAATACATAAAATTCATTTTCCTAGTTTAATGTACTCTTGACAGAGAAAATCACTTCTTCATTTATACAAAAATGTGTATTTCTAATCTTCTTTAGCTTTATATCTGGTTTGCCATTAATATATTAATCATTACGCTTCAATTTTTTTAATCAATGTTCTAATATAGGCATGAACAATATCTTTTCAATCGTATGCTTTTAGAGGCCACAAATTTCACTTCTAACCTTTGTAAGTGTGATGACATGGTATGAAGCCACATAATATTCTCATCAGTCAAAATATTCTCATCAGTCATCCTCAAGTTTAACAAGATCATTGTGAGGTAATAAAAAAAGAGAGTACCATTTATGGTTTGACAAGTTTATTGGTAAAACTGTTCTCAAACATGTAGAGTTTACAAAACAGAAGTATATCATCAAGAAAAACAGGTCAAAATTGGGAGGAGGTGGGGGTATATCATGTAGAGATTTTCTTAATTCACAGTAAATGCTCCAACAGCATAAATCAACTCAGAACCAATGAAGTGGTTTCGACTTCTATCAGTGCATACAGATCACACAGGACGTCAAATAGTCAATTAGTTCCCTAATAAATAATCAACAATCCAAGGATATCATATCAGCAAGACACCCTCGGTCAAAGCCCTAACCATTTTTTTCTCAGCAACATGCTTCTTGGGGACAAGTGTGCAGCTGCCCGGTGTATTATTTATACAAATAAAACCACAACTAGGTGCAAACTTTTTAAGTCCGGAACTAACTGTGATTCCTACTATGCACTTCATTTATGTATTTCATCATAAAGCTCTTACCAGGTACTAAATTATTTCTCTCTATTAATCCAATTGCCATTCCATAAAAAGCCTTCTCTTGTATGCAACATGACAAATCGGTCTACTTGTGTCTTTTCCACGTAAGCATATATCTTTTGGAAACTAATGTGCCGAGAAAATGTGCAAAAAATTTCATATGCATTACAGCAATATACATCAAACTCGTGTATAATACAAATATACAATATGAACTACATACAAAGTAAATGCAGGATCATAATTATCCAACATCCGCAAATTCGCGGCTGCTGTTACCATCAACCCATGCCATATATGCTGCCCGTCCATGACCAATCTTACTTCTTAAGTGCTATAAAGATGCATATTCAGATACCACTACTTGGCAATACAATATCGAAGGCGCACACATTCTAGCAATCTGTGTACATAATCCCTATTACCCAGACAAGATCATGCAAAAGTCTGAATCTAATCTAAAGCTCTTATTTAACCCTCGGTGCTTAAAGAAAAACCCATAAAACAAACAAATCACCCCCACCTACGTCAATCAAGCTGGGCCATACTCTCAAGCAATAGTTTTCTATTTGTCATCATGTAAGTATGTAACATGTACCCAAAGAATTTGCAACGAAAAAATAATGCAAATATCATTAGACGCAACTTCTTTTTTATCTAATAATACTTGCTCAGCATTTATAGTTTGTATGATACTTAGCCTTCTAGCTACCAAAAAAAGTTGCATTAAATCAATAGGATGCATGTCAAAAAAAAAAAAGAATGTGGTCAATCTTTTGCCCTGTTAACTCTCGAACAGTGTTCAACTCAAGTTTCTACTAAAGTCCCATTAGTGTTATGCTTTTTTTTTAAATTTAGCTTAGCTGATGAACTCATTCCTTATGTGTGTTCTAGATCATTTCCCTAAGTTGGTTTGCATGCTCATCGTTTTCCACATACTACTGTTTCCAATGCCTAAAAACACATAACTGGTGTGTGATGCTTTAAAAGTTTACATATCTACTTGCTTTGACCTCTTTTAAATATCTGTATGTGGAAGGAAAAAATCACAACTATAACTACAAAAGAAGACGAATTACAGAGCATCAACCTTTGTAAGCAGCATACACAAGGACAGTATATGCCAAAATCAAATCCAAAACATTCAACATACGCAATGCTAAACATAAATTGAAACATGTCCAGACTAGAGTACCAGGTGCAGACGTCACTAAAATCAACATTCACGCATTTAAAACATAATTTACAAAGACAGCGTTAAAAGAGAAGTTGCATACCTTCCTGAACAAAAGGAGGACCCGTGGATAATTGAGTCCTCCCATTACTTGCCCATACACCACGCTGACTTTCAGTGCCAAACTCATTTGAAGGCGGCCTCCATTGTTCATCAGCACCATATCGCCTCGGGCCATCAGGAGGTTTTGTTAATCCATACCTAGGAGGGTACAGATGCTGTAGCATTGCAGGATTAGGATATTGATATTGACTAGCAGCAGTCTGAGTAAGCATGGGTGGTTGGAATGTTCTTGGAGGCAAGGATACGTTCCCATTTTGGAACTGCTGCTTTGATTGAGAACCTTGAGGATTTGTATATGTTTCATGCCCATATTCTACAGTCCTCGAAGTATTAAATCCCGAAGGTTCACGTACAGCAGGCAGAAAGGACAATGGTTGTTGAGAAAACATTTGGCCTCTAACAGCATCCTCAACATGAGCACCAAGATGGGAGTTCAAAGGTACCTGGACAAGTTAGTTCTCAGACTCGTATTATTTATTCAAGTAATACAATCATGAAAGCAAGATTTAAGTATTACATTGGATGGCATAGGCTGCACTGATGATTGAGGAAACGGCATTTGTGGTGGACCTGCAATAAGAGGATATGTTTGCGATGGAGGTAGGGGCGGAGGAGGTGGAGGTGGTGGTGGCGGTGATGGAGTTGATGGTGGTGGTGGAGCCATTGGAGGTGACAGAGGCGGTGGTGGTGAAGAAGGCAAAGGGGGAGTGGGAGGGGGAGAATCAGGCGGCAGTGGCGGTGAACCCTCACGAAGAGGGGGCACTTCATTGGAATTATTTGAGGTTGTATCCATTGTCCTATTGGAGCTATCATCCACTTGAACAGCCTTGTAGGAACCGCCGCCTGTCAAGATTTTTTGATCCTTTGGATGTCCAGACACATCTTCCATTTCAAGTTCACCATCCACATCCTCCAAGATGCAGTGGCGTCCTTCAATTGAAGTTACTGAACATGTTTCAAGTTCTCCTGTGGCAGTGTTTAGTTCTACTATTGATTTACCACTGCCTTCTTTATTTGAAAAGTTAAGGATATCATCTTCTTCTTCTTCTTCTTCAAAGACATTAGATGACAAAAGTCCAGGCAACTGAAATGTTGCATTGCTGAAAAATAACAGAAGAATAACTTAAATCTTCTGCACGCATTTCAACCCTATAGACTATATACGATCCGATACACATTGTTTCCATGAAGTGTGAACCTCATATTTAGATTGAAATAACATCGATATGCTTACTAACAAAGACTAGTGACAAAATTAAAGATAACACACCTCCCATATTCATCAACAAGCATGCCCTCCATCTCTCTTATAGGATCATCGACAGCCCGTTCAGATCGAGATGGACGCTTGGAGAAAAAACCAGCAGAAGTATCATCATTCGAAGACCCAATGTCCTCTATATAGCTTCTAAGTAGAGTATCAGGTAAAATTTTCCTCTCAAGCCACAACTTTAGAACCTAAATGTTTTATCAACTCAAAATGTGTTAAAACTAGACAAAAAAAATATATAAACCAACTTATAATCTGAAAGAAAGAAGCAACCACCTTTAGACATTGACGACGATTCTCACGAGCATTAGCCCCTGGTGGAGCAGCAGCTCCTAAGATACGAGGTAGTGCTTCTTGAACAATAGGAATATAAGAGGCTCCAGCAATGCCTAAAAACGTTGAAATTTAGTACATTCCAAACTCCAAAGGCAAAATTGAAAAAAGCAGGTAATGTACGCAATTAGATGAAGTTTACCTTTCTGTGAATGAGAGCACTGTGTAATGGAATCCACCAAGAAGAAAAGATCCACTCTTCGATGCAAGCTGGATTCATTTTCCAACTTCCTAGTAAGAAGCTCCACAACCTGCAGAAGAAGAGATCATGCACAATATGTAATTTTCCAACTTCATGGCATGTAGAGTTGTAGACTGGAAAATAATCAACAATAAAACAGCCACTCTTCACATTTTGATAACTAGAGTCTGGTGCGGTATGTAGACCAGAACATAATCAAGAATAAGCTATGCTCACATTTTGATAAAAATAAGTAGAAACCAGCTTCCAATAAGCCTCATGAGCATAGCTTAAGTGGATTGTTGTATAAATTGTAATACAAGTGTTGAAAATCAAACAGATTTTATGCCCCAGGAAAAAATGAAACTATTATCTTCAATTCTACATCTCGTGGAATTACACACTTACACAGTTAAGGTAGATAGAACCTGTGTAGGGTGGTGCTTTTTAATCAGTTGATTAAAATAAAGCATATTGATAAATGACCAAGATGATGTGGTGTGCTCTTGAAACAACTTTATAATATACGTGAACGACTAAGGTTTTTAAGACCACATACTAATGAGTGTAGAAAACTATGATGCACACACATGTTCTTCTACCTAATATTGGACCACGCAGGAGCCTACAATGGGTGTTTTTTGAGGTTACGAATGAGCCAGATGAAGTTTTATTGAGAAACTATAGATATTGTGAGATGTTTTACAATTTGGTACTCCGTCTATTCATCGAAGATTCGAAGTATATAAGAATACCATGGCCGGCCCTTGGGTGGGCCAGTGAGGCCAACCGGCCAGGGCCCGGAAAGATCGGGGGCACATTTTAAAAAATAAAATCTTGTATATATTTTTTTAAACACATCTTTAAACATTTAAACTCAGGCCTATTAAACACATCTTTTAAATTATAAAATAACCCAAATACTAGTAACCAATAACAAGTTTAAAAGCCCATTACTCATTTAATTTAACTAAATAAAAAAAAGCAAAAAGAATAGAAGAAAACTGCGACACACAGAAGCAAACAAAATTTTCCCCCCAACCTAATTCAAAAGCTTTGGGCTAAAAAGAATGTTAAAGAACCTTCATTCAGCCTTGGTTACCTATTCACTTAATACGGTATGTCATTAACTCGTTGTAATACTTTAATCGTCGTTTAATAGTTTACGTTATTTATTTCGTTAAGGCTTAAGGGTAAGAGGCACATTTTCGTGGCTTGGCCCAGGCACCTGAATTCTCAGGGACGGCCTTGAAGAATACAATAGCCCAAAACATCCTAACATCTCCCAATAGAAGGCCTCTCCAAGCTCTTACATTTAAGTTTTCACTTTTCGAATCAAACCATTTTGTGCCCACGCCTTAACAATAAAATAGTTAAAGAACCATGGCAAGATGCAACTGGCAACTTTATATATCTCAAACTGCCATCACAAAAGGCAATGTCTTGTTTGTAGACCTCTACCAGTAAAACGAAACTTGTTTAGAAGACCCAAAACTGTATCACTAGACTAGTAACCGTAGAGTCTATTGAAAGGTGCAAATCTGTTAGCTTTTTAATATCAGGATATGTGCATTAACACTAAAAACGAAAGTAACTTCTACCTCACTGGCAATACCATGCTTTGCACAGTCAATTGCATGTCGCGTTGCACGCCCGATGCTTTCTTTTGTTCTTGATAAAGTTTCTATCATTCCTTCAAAAGCATCACGAGCAACAGCTGCCTCAGTTCCACCACTAAGAGATCCACCAGCAGGGCGGTGTCCTGAACTAGTCCTTCTCTCCTCAAATTCCGCAGCATCAGGCTGATCATCTGCTTTAGCTGCAACGCCAGTACCCACTGGAGTTCGCTGAACAGTAGCAACAGGGGCAGGGGGGCTCCTTCCAGTTATTTCAGTGTGTAACAAGTTAAAACTTTCATGTACAAGGTTGTGTGATTGAGCTTGTTTTCTTTTTGCCTGGGCAACTGCAATCAGATGCCTCATTGACTTGTTCGAATCTACATTGCCAGAATCAGCCAATGTGGTTGTCCGATCCACTCGAAATTCTGACCTGTATCAGCCAGAGGAATAACATCAGCAGCAGAAAAGATTTGCGCATATACAGTTTTATAAGAACATTAATGAAATCGTATTGTCACACCTTTCACTAGATAACAAGTTACTATCACTTGGTTTCCTCAATACATTTGCAGAATCAGTAACCCGTGAACTTGATTTTGGAGTAGTTTTTGAAGTAATTTTCTGCTTCTCCCCAGAAATAACAGCCCTACTTCTATCGTTTACTGCATTATTTTTAAAATGATGCCCAGAGTCAAATGAGGCCTTAATTGGCCCTGATTGACCCTTCTTTTGAGAAACATTATTAGAAACTTTGCCTGAGGACGTGTTCACTTTGGAAGGTTCTACCACCTGGTCGTAAGCATCCAAAGGAGACTTGATGGGCGAGACAAACTTCTTTACTATATCTTCAGAAAATTTATTGTCAGGTTCTGCTTTCCCAGGAGTATGACACAACTTCCCTTCAGCCACTTCTGTAATATCTTGCTGAGAACTAGCCACAGATTCTTTCACATGCACACTTTTTCTCAAACTAGGGGAATCTTGAACAGCTTCAGTCACTACAGCAACTTCTTCAACAGACGTTGAAGGGCGTGAGACTTTATCAACTACTTTAGATGACCTTCCGTGCACAGGAGTCTTGGGCTCATCTTCATCATCGTCACAAATACGAACAGCTCTCCTCTTCATAGGCACATGAGTAGCAGATTTAACAGAATCGGTGTTTTCCCCTTTTTTAGGTGTAATAGAGCTTTCAGTTCTATTTTCAGGCACTGAAGTGGGGCTAGGCATGCCCTCCAGTACCAGACGACGGCGTTTTGTAGGTGGGACATCTCCATGACCAAGAGCTCCAGAATCAGAACCATTTGCCGGCCCTTTAGATGACAATCGGTTTTTTGTTTTCAAACTGGGCGTCGACTTTCTGACTTCTTCCTTTTTCATGTATGTTTGAGACTTCTTGGAGTTGGTGGTATCGTCGGAGAACTTTGACTTTTTTTTAGGATGCAAAACTCCATTGTTAAGAGCATTGCCTTTCCCTAGCCCAAGTTCAGACTTTGTTTTCCTTCCAATACCTTCAACATCCTTCGATATATTTTCAGTCAAACCAACATGTGGTTTATCTGTCACAAGTTTATTTGTTTTCTTAATACTGTCCCCAGATTCTTGGTTTGTCACACCCACAATAGCTTCATTCTTGCTCACATGCGAGGTATTACTTCGTGCTCCATCCTTCGTGTTCTCAGTGGTACTGAATTTAGTATTAGTATGACTGGTCAGAAATGCAGAACTTACACCTTCTGGGCTATAAATTTGGTTTATCCCATCAACACCGTCACGGTTGTTCTTTAAAGCTTTTGCAATCTTCTTGGATTTCTGCCCATTTGTCTTTGAAGTTGTACTTTGACCTAAAGCATAAAAAATTATCCAATCAAGCATGCCGCTAAAATCAAATCATGGCAGCCACATAAGCAACTGTAGCAAGCACTAAAGCCCTCTACATAACTAACTATTCACTTACAGAACACCAAGCATAACTCCCTAGTAACAAAAAAGAATTCCTCCTTACCTCACAATAATACTAATGATTCTAAGTTGTACCTGCACCAGAAGTAGACGTACTCTCCACGTTAGGTTGTGTTATATCATCATTGCCAACCTCAGTTTGTTTCTTGGTGAAAAACGATGAAGGACAATCATTAACAAGAGGTGAGATATTAGGAACTAGATCCTCATATTCCACTTCCCTGTGTATATGAGAACACCGTTCTAATCCAGAGCCATGATGGAGAATATCATTAGGAGATGTTTCACCACTGGGTCCATCAGTAGTCATCCCATCATCCACGGTCTCTATAAAATTAGCATCAGCCTGAAATGTTTGTCCATCTTTTAAAGAATCTGAACTCTTATTCTCCAGCTCTTCAAATATCTCACAGATCTCCTTCACAGCTTGTGAAAAGTACTTAACTGTCTTCCCTTTACATCTATTCAGCAGTTTGTCTTTTGACTCCCTAGTAAATGGCTGAATATCAACTGGAGCTACGAAAGCACTGCAATTTGGAATATAAAAGAAACACAACAATTGTAAGCAATACCTAGTTGATAATGAACTGTTTCTGGGAACTTCATCTAGCATGAAACCAAGAAAGTAGCAATAGCATAAACTAACCTACTTCCATAGGCATTATTCTAACACAACGAAAGCCCTATGTATAATGAAGTATGCTTTTTAGACATTTTAATAGCATGACTGTGAATATGTTATATACATTTAGTCATCCATTACGTTGCCTTTTTATCAAATGGCACTAAGCAACCTCATCAACAGGGTTAAATTTTTCTGAATGGTAGGCAAAAGAAGATAGTAAAGTTAGATAAGTAGATCAGGGTTTACAGATAGCAAGTACTTACATTTCTTCTGTACCAAAGAAGTGTACAAAATACTTCCTAGGATCAGGAGTTCGTTGCCAATCTTCAGGTTTGCTGATCTGCATATATAAAATTGAAACAAGCAAACAAAAGGCTTTAAGAAACCTGTTAGCAACATAATGTAAGCTGTACAAGTTGAAGCATAAGCCCCAGTAATTCTCACAGTTTGAATACACAAAATGGTGTAAAAGTTTGTACATTATTAGAATTAGAATCAGGATACACAGAATAAAAGAAAAGGAAGTAGAAAAATCATAGTAACCTAAATATAAATTCCCTACATGTCATAACCAAATCTGAGGGTTTGGTTTGGGTTTAATCAAGTACAAAAGCTGATGAAAAAATTAAAGCTACAACTGTCTTATAGCAGAGCCTATGAGTCATGGACAAAAGGCAGTTAAGAATATACAAGTCGCAAGTACACCACCGTAGAAAGCCTACGAGATTATTACAAAATAAAGCAATAACAGTTCCTTATGAAAACAAAACAAAACAAAAGTGAATGGGATTAAAAGGAGAATGCATAATGAAAAACAATTAGTAATAATATTATTATTATATGATTATGATGATGATTTAAATGAATATTGTTCTAACCTTGGCAGGCCAAGCAGGGAAGCCCTTAACCTTAGCGAGAACAAGATCGCCCAAATTTAAGTTATTATTGGCCTTGGCTCCTTTTGCACGTTTCCGCGAAGGAGCCATAGAGCATCCTCTTCTTCTTCGCTATCAAAACCCTAAGAAACAGCAACGTTTTTATCGATCGAAAACCCTAGATGACCGATGGAGATCGGTGACGTAAGACTAGGGTTAACCAACGCTTGTGTATGTTTATGTGTGCATGTATATGTATATGTATATGTATATGTTTGTGAAGATTCCGTTGGGAGGAAGGGAGAGGATGTTGAGGCGGTGGATGAAAGAGAGTGGTGGTGTATGTATCCGGTGATCACGACTATTGTTTTTCTAAACTAAAATAAAATAAAATAAATATATACATAATATACGAACAAAAACCGAACCCGTGCGAAATCGAGTAAAAAAACGCATTATGTCGGAGGCCAAAAAAAAACTTAATAGAAAAGTTGGTGGCCAAAGCGGAAAAAAAAAACTTGAACAAAAAGTAAAATAAAAATTGTGTGCCCAAAATGAGGGGAAAAAAATTAACAAAAAATTTGATGGTCAAAATGGAA
This sequence comes from Ambrosia artemisiifolia, assembly GCA_032199755.1. Classification (NCBI taxonomy): domain Eukaryota; kingdom Viridiplantae; phylum Streptophyta; class Magnoliopsida; order Asterales; family Asteraceae; genus Ambrosia; species Ambrosia artemisiifolia. Next base: position 292,384 of record CM063515.1, read on the forward strand.
AAAAAAAATTAAAAAAAAAATGGCCAAAATTGGAAAACAAAACATAACTATTTAAATCAAGGGGCTGTTTGGTTGATTAAGTGCTGAATCACTGAGATGACCTGAATAATTAAGAGGCTCTGAATGGTTAAGAGTTGAATCATTCAACATCCCTTATTAGCTTAATGGTTCAACACTTAATCATTCTATTCAGATGCTGAAACAAACAGTCTGAATGATTCAAACTTGAATGGTTAAAAGGCTACCAAACAGCCCCCAAGTCTATTATTAGAGCATTCACAATAGATGCTCTATAATAATGTAAAGGGGGCCTCTATATTATAAAGAGTGGGTATAATGGTTGTGAGTAGAGGGGAGATAAAATATATAGATGAGACACTGTTCATTAGTAAATTTGGAGGAGGTACTGTTCACCCTCCATAATTTTTTAATATTTTTAAAAGTGGTTGTGAGTAGAGGAGAGAGAAAAGGTAATGATAAAATCATAGAATAAATATCATTAAATAGAAAATGAGAGAAAAATGTAACGATTTTTAGTGTAATTATAGAGATGGAGATGGAGGATTTACTATGAATGCTCTTAATATAGTATAATACCTCTTAGCCTACATAAATAATAAATAATAACTAGAATTTTACCCGGCGCGTTAAGGTTTACGTATCAACGGAATGCATTCATCATACAAACATTGTCAAAGCCATGCAAAAAAAAAAAAAACAAACAACAAACACGATACTTTCTTTAAAAATCAAACGATGTTATGTTACACAAACATTGTGAATTAACACCGTCTACCTAAATTGTAAAAACTTGAATCTACAATACATTTCAAAACTCAACCCTAACCACTAAAAAATAATTTTTTTCTTTAAAAAATCTCGTATATAAAAGCTATTAACGTTTAAAAATTATGGGAGGAAATATAAGAGAGAAAATCCAATTTTGTTTTTAAATTATTTTTTTCCTAAAATATCTCAATGCCACATGGGATGACACATGGCACACTCAAGGAGGAGAATGTCTCTTTGAGTGTCATGTCATTAAAAAATCTCGTATATAAAACCAAAATGACTTTGGTTTATTATATGTATATATATATATATATATATATTAGAGCTATACATTGTATAAGGTTAGGCGTTAACATTGGAGATACATTTTTAATTGTTTTAGGTTAGGTGGTACCCGAAGCTTTCTTGCATGTAACTGTAAAGCGAATCATTCTATTTCATATGTAAAATTAATATGTCATATTAGATTTTCAACCCCGGGACGTTCCCGGGGTATAATCTAGTCCGTTATATTTATAAAACACTAAAAGTAACATTCATGTTGATTAATCTTTAATACAAAAGTTCAAAGATTAAGATGAAATTTCAAAAACAAAAACAAATAAATAAAGAAAAAAAACAGGATTATAATTTGTCATCTGTAACACCCCAACCGTTGGCGGAAACATCGAGGTGTCACGTAGTGACGATTGTTCAATAGCTCATGGACTAAAAGTGTAAATATTGATACATTGATTAAATAGTTTATTACAATGAAAGAAAATACAACGAGTCTAAATGCCAACTAAACTGAAATACAATGAATCAAAATCTAAATATAAATCCGGAAGCTTAAAGAATGCATCTCAAAACAACCTGAAACATGTACGAAAATAATTTGGTTAATACAAAAATGTATTGGTGAGCATACCCTGTTTGAATACATATAGTAGAAAATATGTTTAGCAATTCATGTGTTGTATACCGTTTGCAATTATGTATTTAAGCAGTATCAGTCAAAACCAACCCTAAGACAAGACAACACTTTAAAAACCATTTTTGAGTATAATGAATCACAAGACAATGACCAAGGTCTCTCAACAGAGTCACAAGGGGTATATACCATAATACTATTCATTGAAATGCAAGGCCACAACGGTTAATGATTTTGACAGCCATAGTTACACACAAATTAACATAAAGCAAACACACATGAGAATTGCATTTAATAACAGAACAACATTTTGTCATAATGTACATGAGTAGCCCTAAAAAAGTAAAACATGAAAAAGGGGAAAGATATACTCACAGTTTTGCTAAGCGATCAAAAATCCAACTTAAGCGATCGTGTGCTAAGTAATGGGAATTCCGAGGAATTCAACCTATAATGTATATGAATACCAATAAGGAAAAGTCTAAAAATTCTAAGGTATCTAGGGTTCTAAGGCATTAGGGTTTGCTAAGTCGATTTGGGGAATTAAAGTTGTGATGACAAGTCGAATTAATATAAAAGTTGTATATTAAAAATAATATACCGAAGTTTGTAAATATGGTTTAGGTAATATAATTATAATTATTACCAATTAAATATTTAGATGAAAATATGTTTGAATAATTAAGACAAAGTAATTTAATTAATCACTTTAACTAAATTAAATAAATATAATAATCATAAATGTATAAATAAATAATTATGAGTTACACCATAAACCAAAAATAATATCTGAGACTTCAACATGAGACTATCTCTATTTATAAGAAAAATATTTATAAAATAGATGTTAAATAATATAAATAAATAAATGATTAATTATGTCTAATTAAACATAAATAAGACTAAAAATACAAATTATGATCCAACCATATTATTTTTTTATAGGAAATGAATGCATTCTGATGTAAATTAATTAAAATAATTTTCCCATGATTTTTATAAACTTATTTATATTTAAAACTGATTTAATGAATTTAAATCATGTTTAAATGATTAAAAATAGGAAAATCAATAAAAATAAATGTTTTCCAAACCAATAATTTTTATTTAGGTTCATGATCCTTAAAAATAATTTTTCAGAAAATTTGGGATTTAAATCATTAATAATGAATTTTTAATCAATTATTTATGATTAAAACTATTTAAATTAATAAAAATATGAAAATAATTTATTTTCCAGAAAATTTTTATATGATAATTTTATCTATGGTGTCAAGGTGCTACACCTAAATTTTCATAATTTTTGGATAAAAAATGAATTTATTATGAATATATATAATATACATATTTAAATAAAAAAAATGAATGAATTTCCAAAAAAAATAAAAAGGAAGGGGCCGAGGATAACAGGATTCGAACCCGGGTCCCTTTCAACATCAACATCCATCTAAACCATAGGCCATCCATGCCTTTTGTTGTTATTGTTGAAACCTGTTTATATTTAAATAGTATGCTTAAACTCATCTTCTTCCCCAATCTAGCTCATAAACCCTAACCCTACACCCGATTTTAATAAACTCAATATTAACAACAATCGTCAGCGATATTATGGGGCTTTGTTTCAGAAATGTGTTTAGATCAAAATGGCACAAATGAAAGGAACTTACAATCACGAATTTGGCTCGATATTTAAACATCCTATTCGCACTTTGGATCACGATTTCCAGACCTTCTGGACACATTGGGACTGTTTTCGAAGTGGGTTTGAGACGTTTAATGGTCGAGGAGAGCTGTAGGATGTTTAATTTATATTTATAGATTTATTAAGGAAAATGATGGTTTTGATTAGCTTTAACATTCCGATCGGTTACACCATAAGTCCCACTTAAAACTTGATTAAAAACATGTTTAATGCGTGATTAAATCTGGAACGGTCGATTAATGAGTGAAGAAAACGACTTGTAGCAATAAAAACGAGTTAAAACGCATTAATGAGGGGTTTTAAGGGTTCGCCGGAAGATATTCCGGTCACCGGAATTTGTCTGACCGGAAATCGCGAAAGGGAGAGGAAATGGATTTTAGTTTAAAAAGAAACTTTCATGTATTGTCAGCTTTAGTCCCTCTTAATTAACCTAGTTTGTTTTTATTATAAACTAGAAGATTGTCACCGTAAAAATGGCAGAGAGCAAAATTTAAAGAGAAGAGATTGGATGCGATGACTGATGAGAGAGAGTCATGGTGAAAAGAGAAAAGGAAAGAGCAGATAGGCAAAGAAAGGTGAATTGAAAGAAAGAGAAACTGGCTACATGACACAAACACTACAGAGAATCAGCCCATAGTTTTTATAAACCACCTTACAACATTTTAATCCAAAGGTACACTACTACCAACTGGTGTGCTGCACTTTACTTATACCTCTAGCTTACCAAGTTGTAAAAAGAACTTGCTAATTAGTAATATATAAATAGGTTAATTTTTTTCTTTATAAAAGATTAACTAAACTTAACTTACTTAAAAGTTTCCAAATCTTTGTAAAACTTGAAATTTTTTTATAAAATCCATTGTGTAGACGTATTTGATTAAAACTTATACCCGATCCATAATGATAAAATTTTAATTCGCTCTAAAATTAAATTTGAAAATGACGAACTTTCAGGGGCTATAATAGAAATATTTGAAAGACTATTATTGTTAATTTGATGAAAGATAAAGGTGACGGTCGGTTGTCACATCATCACCTTAAAAAAACACCTAAAACCGACCAACAACACTACGGTGGTTCCTTTGAAGAAGTCCTTCTAAAACCACCTTCTTCTTGTCCTCAACCGATTCCAAATTCAACTTAATCTCCGATTCCGGTGGCCGCCTCTCTGCCGTGGCTACTGCAGAAGGTCCCCCAGCGGCCACCAGGAGGAGGCGCGGAGCAATAAAAAACCATGCACACGTACAAATAATAGCACATAACTTTCCCCATAACACCATCATCACCAATATCACTATCAATATTGTCATGCCAATCATCGAGTCAAACTCCCCGCCCGATGAAGACGTCGTTTTGTCCCCCGTAACTCCTTCGTCAACCCCCAGAGTATATTTCTGCCGCTTAACAGCCGCCGGTAGAGACTTTGACTGAGTCAACGCTTTCGAAACCAAAGCTTCATCACCATTAGCAACCTTCACAGTTTTTGTCACCAGTGATTCAACACCCGTACCGTTAGCTGACGTGGCAACCGGTTTTGTATCTTTCCGGCGGGTTGACCCGTTTTCAATATCCGTCCACTTTTTCCGACTGGTTTTTTGCTCATGTTTTGTGTCCACCATGATCACATGTTTTTTAGTCAACGTTGCATCTTCTTCAACCACCTGAATTTCCCAGGTTGTATCCGATTTGGATTTCCGGTGAACGGCGTTAAAGTCAACGTGAACTGTTTTTGTGGAGGATTTCTTGCAACTAAGGCTCCAGTTAAACATCCGGTAACGTCGCCGGCTGCCTGAGTTAACTTTATGATCTACGAGTTGCATATTGTTGTTGCCGAAACAGCCGAGAAAGATACTTCTCCGGGAGGGTGGTCCGGTAGTGGTTTTATCTTTTGTCAAAGTCATGGAGAAGAATGGTAGTCCGATTTGGCATTCTGGTTTGGTTTTCAATCAATGAATGATTAATTTGTCATGCCTTGTTCTACCACCATTTTGTTTTTATATACGTTAGGTTGAATCTAACCAATAGAAATATAGTTTTTTTTTTTGTTTTTTTTTTAATTTATTAGGTCAATAACTTAAGTGAGGTGACATATGCTCGTATATGAAAATTTGGTTCATATCTTCCTTAAAATTTATGTTCTAATAATATAAAAAATGCATCAGAAGTCTATACCAAAATTATCCCTCCAACTCAATTCACTATGGATGAGTATTATTTGGTACCAAATATTGGTATCGTAGCGATACTCTATCGAACCAGTACCGTAACGATAGATTCGGCAAGATATTTGGTAGTCAATTTTTTAAAATTTCGATATTGGTGTCGGTTCGATACCGACACCACATATAGAGAGAATATTTTGTAGTGGATACCGATACTGTACCAACTGGCACCATGTCGAATGATTCGATATACACTTTTTCAAAAATCAGTATTGGTATTTTTCGTGTATCGATATCATCTGTACAATTCACCCTTGCATATTTTTTATTTGTCCTTGGATGATCTCAACCCTTGATATTCTAATCCAAGGGTGGACGAGGCACTACACTGTCACCTTATTTTACCCTCACACCAAAAAATCATTGGCAGTACTACCCTCAACCCACTCAAGTACCCTCACACCACTAATCCCACTTTGTTTCCGCGGGTATAGGTACAACTGGACATTAGATTAATTGGGTCCGAGTGAATTAGTAGTTGAGTACCATCTACTACAATTGTATGTCACCACCACTGACTAGTCGCCGCAACCACTTCTATTGTCTGACTCACGATCGCCATATCTCAATCACCATTGCTGCCACCACCATGGCGTCACCGCCAACCCCATTCCTTTTGCCGCTACTAAAGGTATATGTGAAAAACCATAGTTCATATCTATGAATTTATATACTTCTAATTAGCAAAGCAATCAAGTAATAAGGTGTTGTAACCTATGCATTAGAGGTGTTTTGTGCTTTGTGTTGTTGTACCCTATGCAGGATGGGTTGTAAAATTCATGTCATGTGGTGACTGGACTGTATACCCCTTACACGCGTCCTCACTCCTCCTGCAGGTGTTAAATACCTGGATAATACAGGTTTCTTCATACTTCGTGTTGCCGAATTAGGGTGTGTTTGTGCAGGTATGTAATTTCCACTTTTCAAAAGCCTTCACTCTATGGATTTTTTACATGGTGTCTAAGAATTTGCTTATGAATATCATTGTGTAGTTTTGTGTAGATTTAGTTGTTTCTGTGTTGTTACATGTTGTAGTGGTAAGATTTAGGTGGTGGTTAGTGTTTGTTGTCCGTTTAATGTTTGTGTTTTGTCTCAGCTGCCAAGTTCAAGGCGTGTTCGTATACTGCGTTCTATATATGCATCAAATGTTACATCCACCTCGAACTCTACCTTTCACGCGGCGGCTCCAACACGTAAAAACTTTTGTCACAAAGCCTATGTATCAATACCTAATATTTCAGACATCGAATGTATAACCACTAATGCTGTAAACAATACATTGTAAACTCTAATACCCAAACGTATGTGACCGATGTTATTATGACTTCGGACCTTTGACACGCTGATGTGCTCAAAGTGGTTTAATAAAAACTAACTAAATTAACCTAAACTAGACACTCTAAGTTTTAAATTTATAAACTAAGACTCTCTAAACCTAAACCACACAACCGGCAAGTGTACCGGTCAATGCAGTACAGCTAAAGTAAGTCCGAGTATCGAACCCACGAGACTCTACTGGAAAACGTAAACTAGACTGGATTACTTATCTACAAACTGACTTAAATTGTTTTGTTGCTTAAAAGGGGGGTTTCCTAACAGACTAATGCAAATAAATAAAATAAAACTTAAATAACTAAAGACACAAACTAGGAGCTGAAATTCGGATCAAATGATGGGAAGGCACTACCTAGGCTAGAATCCTACACATGAATGATAATCTTCTAATGACTATGGAACTGGTGTGGAACCGGGATCTTAAAATACTAAACATCAAGAATAAACTAGACACCCTCGACCCTTCTCAAAGGGAAACCCTAGAATACTGTTGTGCTGTTAAACCACCGGTTGAGAGGTTACCCTCACAGGCTTACCTACTCGAATCTTAAAGTACCCGCTAGACAGTCTACCTCACAGCGCGAAAGTCACAATACACTAAGAGTGCAAGGGGTAACTACAATATTTCTGATAAGACTTGGCCTACAAGGAATGCTAGGGAAACTAGGAAGATCTTCTCACAAAGCCTCTAGGTCTAGCAATTTAACACCCTAGACAGACCAACAATCTCGCACCTTACAGCTATTGAGAATTGGTAGAACACTTAGAATTACCTAACTAACAATTACAACTCCTATGGATAACCTGCAGAAATTAACCATAAACTAGCTGCTAACACCCAGTCCGCAACCTAACCCGCATTCATACATGAAAGACATTCACAAAAACGCAAGTGGAGTTTATAAAAGTTATTTAAATAAAACTAAATATGCATACACATCAAACCAGAAAATAAAGAGTTTTTACTTTAAAATTCACCCACAACCAAAAGTTCCAAAACCAAAAGAAAACAAATCATCCAAGTGCAATCATCTTTAACCTAGGTAGTGATAAAAATCTAGCCAATAAAAGTCATGACACAATCAAAACAATAAAAGCAAGACAAATTCATGGTGTTCACAACGGGTTTCAGATAGAATAAATAAATAAATAATTTAGTTAGAACCGACCCGTGCTCGCACCCAGGCTTCAACCCTTGACCCGTGCCTCTAAACTCTTGTTGCGCTGCTGCTTCTGTTGTCACTTCCTCTCTTCCTCGTTCAATAATAATATGCCGCTGTTATGTGTTCTCTTCTCTTCGAATCAATTAATGTGCCGTTGCTCCTTCGAATTATAATAATCAATCCCCTCCAAGAAAAATCATTAGCGGCTCCCTTTATTTTCTTTTTATACCTACTCTTCGTAGGTTTTAATAAAATACCCAACCAAAGTTGGGCTTGGGTCTCTTCCAAACTTGACTCCAAAGTCATGGAAGTTTATATTATTATTATTATTATTATTATTATTATTATTATTATTATTATTATTATTAATATATAGTATTATAATATAACTTGGTGCTCTAGACTTGGGTGTTCTTGACTTTACCAAAGTTGCTCGTTTACGCTCCAACGTCCATAAACACATACAAAATATAAAATAAATAAATAAATACTAAAAATGACACAAAACTAATAAAAATCTATAAAGACCTATAATAAATAAATAGACCGGTACAAGCCTAAAACTAATAAAAATACTATTTAAACGACTTGAAAACTGTACAAACTTTACACTGGAAATAGATGTATTTTACAATACATCACACGCTATGAATAACGTCACATGACCAGCATCTACGATATGTAAGGATGTAATTAAACCTTGAACGGCCTAATATATAAGTACGTGCCGATGTATAAAGTCAGTGTACCCATCGCCAAATCGCCCCCGCCGCAACGCGCAGAGGATGCCGTCTAGTTTTTAACTATTTAAGGCGCTAGGGAATTTCCTACTTTCGTGAGAACTTGAATGTTAAGTTATATACACGACATGCAGTTATACATTGTGTGAATTTCATGTAATATTAAAGGAAGAATTAAGGTCGATGCTTTTTCATTGGCTTTCTTTTTCTCATTCAAAATCAGTTAATTATTTATGTTTGGTCCATAAATAAGCTAGTAAGTTGATGCCACCAATGACTTTCCAGTTTTGATGAACTAAATACTACGTGGATGTGCTGTGTGGTTTCTTTAAGCATTCCTACACCTGTATCAAAACGGGTGATTTTAATATTGTTAAAATGAATCATCATGTTAGTATCGAGACAAACGACATGTCTCATCACTTTTTGTTCATCTTTCAGAAAAGGTCGCGTAATTATTTAGATAGATAAACTAATGGCTCCGGCCAATATTATAAACATCTAAATAAATACATAATATTGTCCAACTTTATCAACTTAAGATGTTATCAATAGATTGGTATATCTGAAATTTTGTATAGAATAGTTGCAAAAACATTTTTAGGTTTTTAGTAGGTATAACAATTAGTTATTATTAACACACGTTAAAAATAATGTTACATAAGCAATATCATATTTTACCAACGGATTCAGAACATTTTTCTTCAAGATATAAGTTCTTAAAAGATATAATGTAAGAGTGTCTTTAATATTTATTTTGAATTATACAAAAAAAATTGTATTAGTTATTTTTAATATATTTTGCATGAATATTTTTTTATAAGTAAGGGAAATATATAAATTATTTTTATTCTACTAGTATTTATTTATGATTATTTTTTTCTTACAAATAATACTTTTTCAATAATCTATAATCTATAAATATACTAGTATTATGCCCGCGCGCTTCGCTGCGCAAACACAATTCTAAAACAACATGGCGGCGCACCGCATTCTAAACTCGGCTAAATTAATTGCTTAAAGCACGTCTACACTTGTTGTCTTTCTCGCTCTTATGTTGTCTTTCTTGCTCTCATTCTCATAAGAGATAGGGTTTTGAAAGTAAATTTAAGATTTACTTCCCAATAGTTCATTGGATTCTTAGGAATTCCTTTCAATCAAGATGTCGATATATTATCCAAATGGTTAACAACGGTTAACCTCGTTGATTAAAATCACGTACTGTCGCCGAACCACAATGTATGCCTGTTAACAAATGAGTAGTGTGAGGATTCCCAGGTGAAACATAATGTGCAATTAAATGGGAAATAAAATGAAACATACCGGTTCGCAAGTTCTATATATTCCTAATAAGCGTTGCTCACATCGTTTTCCGAAGAAACGAACCCTTGTTCGGAACCCTAGAGGTCACCCAAAGGTACGGCCAGTGACGCAAACCATCCATCACTTGAATCGATCTTATTGTTTGTTTTTAGACACACATGGATATGGTAAGTAGCAATAGACGATATATATACACTTACTTTTGTTGTGCCAATTATGAATTATTTACGAATTAAGTTGAAATTTTAGAAACAATATACCAACCAACTTAATATTCACTTTAAAAAATGCCATTTTTGTCCTCCTATGGATTCTGCATTTACCTAATACAGTGCCAAAAATAAAAAGAACACTTTAAACTTAATGGTGTGAACTTACCATCATTTGTACCAACATTCAACAATATTATGAGGGAGTATGTTTTCACCACCACGTGTATTGTTTATGGATCCTTGCGGGGTTCTCTTCTCACCAGTCTCGCCAAATTTCACTCAATTGTAACTCGATCAATTCTATTGTTATTTGCCAAACAAAGCTAAAATAATCAAACTGATCACGTATACAAACCTGAATCTAACACGTACGTTTGAACTCCCTGTCTCCCTCAAGCCAAGCGCTTGTAAGCGTAAAGATGTGGAAAGTGAAACAAATATGAGAACCAGCGTGCACAAAAAATAGATATAAAGTATAAACATAAAAGAATAAATGTACTTCGGCTTTAAGGTCCTGAACTTCCTTTACATGAAATTTGGCATTCTCATTCTTCTCTTCTGCCTGCAATAAATCAGACTTCTATTACCCATGAACCTTTCAGGTTTTGACTGTTACTGAAGGATGATAAATCGGCAGTCGATTTGCTAAATACGTTTGTGAAAACTCCTAAACCGCCATAGGATCACATAGGACTTTAAAAAGCAGATAATTTATTGACTCAAGAGCCCAAATAATGAAAACGATCAGTAACAATTTTTTTTTTTTACCATATAGAAGTAGAGATGATGTTAGAAGCAAGAAAATTAACCCAACAATGTTGATAATCCATGTTTTTTCAATGTCATTTCCATATGCAAGCACCACAACACATAACTCTGCATGAAAATAGAAGGAGATCTAAAAAGATTATATTGTAATACTAAATGAATATTGAAGATAATAGCTTCGGGTAACAACATGCGAATATTAGACGTACAAATGGAACAGTTTTACATGTATGAGAAGGAGATAAGTGTTGGAAATATTAAAATTTAATATGGTAATGAATGGAAATTTAATTGAAATTTAGTGAAATAATTAAAAAGACTCTCGAGTAGAGTTCTTTATGTCACTTAATTAGAGTTTTATGACTCATATTAAGTTACACTCTTCAACTAGTCATTGCTCTTATAAAGTGTAGGCTTTGTGCCTCATTTGATATGTAAGAAACATACTAGAAAAATACAATGAGAAAAACATGTATACATGAAGAGTTGTTGGAGAAAAGAAAGACTTGACCCATATGTTGGGAACTTAAAGAGATAAGTTTTTCTACTTAATTTCACTACTTTATCATCCTCTTTTGTTTCACATGTTCTAACACCAAATCATATCCGGTGTAACCTTCGGCACGTGGCCTTCTCCGGCAGTACAGACTGCTTCGGCTGTTGTACCCTGGGAGACAGACGCGTTCTTTAGTAGAGGCGCGAAATCTGTTTTAAGGGAAGCGTGTTGAACACGTGCCTCAGCCTCAACCGTCAACATTAGTTTGTTCATTCTTGCAGCCATGGAGGACTATAAGAAGACCTTGTTGAAGACTTGACTTTTTGAAGATCTTGGTAGAATCTTTTTGGATAGGCTTAAAGAGATTGCTAGAAGACGTGATTCATGATCTTGTTGAAGACTTGGTTTGAATCAATTTACTTACATTTGTTGTATTTATTTTTAATTTTCATACACGGTTTGTGTACTACAATTTCCCAAATGTATATAGAGTGTGTCTCTATTACTTTTGTTAATATTATTTTAATAAAATCGTGACCCATGTCCTACAATCTTAAAACAGATTTCGTGAGATTGTGGCTGCAATCTTAAAACCTTATTCATAAGGATTTTGGGTTCACGAAATGGTTAAAAAAATTGTTTTAGAGATTTTTGTATAATCTTGAAAATATTTGTTTTGGGAAATATGTATGTAGTACAACTTGTTGGGTTTGGATTTATAGATATTGTGGTATAATGTTAAATCCTACACCGTGATACAAAATGAATTGTATTTTGATTCAACCATTTGGTTTTATAACGATTTTTAATCGTTATTTTCTAACATGTGTGTTAGACTGGGTTTATTGGTGTAAACCATACGTTTTTTTTAAACGTAAACTATACGTTTTTTGTAAACGTTGAATTCCAAAACGTTCGCGTAGAACTTGGTTTATTTTATAAACAATACGTTTCTTGTAAACGTTTTATTTTCTAACATGTGTGTTAGAAATGATTATATTAGAAAAAATATATTGATTTGAAAAGTTTACTCATCGAGTAATGATTTATTTCATTCCCACTTGGCAATCAAACAAAATATGGAATGGTAATGATCTATCCGATTACCCTGTCCATTTCATTCTCTCGTTCATTTCAATACCTCATACCAAACAGACCCTTAGTTTATAAGTTTAAACTGGTTTTCTAGCTTTAACCAACTTTTTTGTAACTTTGTGATCAAGAACGAACTTGTCTTGTGTTGAAAACTTATTACATTGACTCTTACATTTCGTGTGTATTCTTTTTATAGGATTTTAAATCGCAACACATGCATATTGTAGCGCTTTATAAATCTAACTAATTAACAACAATTTTACATCTATGGAATAATATGCACATTAATACACTAATTGACTCATATTAACACAAAATTAGTAATAACCAATACAAAACTGATATTTCACCCTACGAAAACTAATATTGCATAGAAAGGAACAAACCCAAAGGTTGAAGAAAAAAATGATATGCATAAACATCCGATTAAACATGCACAACATCTAGGTAAAAGCCGTAGTCGTAGTTACCTGTTGAGATCGAAAAGAGGAAATGAATCGTAGATCTAACAACAATGAGACAAGATTACTTGTGATTCAAAAGCCCTAACCTTAGTTGCTCGTGATTGTTGCAACATGTTTTTTCGGTAAAACTAGTGTTAGGTAAACCTAATTTTTAAATTGTGTAGATTTGATGATTAAAATATTAGAATTAGAATTATATCTAGAATCAGCTTGACATAATAATCGTTTCTTCTTTATGTATCACTTATCATAAAAGTGCGTATTATAAGTCGAAGTAAGAAACAAGATTCAAGTACTACTGCGAATAATAAAGGGTCAAACTGCAAGCTTGCTTTCGAAGATTGATGAATGTAAAATAAGATTAGCGTTTTAAAAACACATTCACTAGCCAATGATCTCAGTCTAGCTGGTTTGAGGTAGGGTCGGTTTTCCCTTAGGGGTTCCCATCATGGGGGTAGGTCACATGTTCGATCCATGCACACTACAAAAAAATTTCCAGTGACAGTTTGAGCTTAGGCAAGGAGAACACCGGTGTGTGGGTAGAGATTCGAACTTAGGACCGCTAGGTTAAAGTTACACAAAAAATTCCACTAAACTAAGCCTTTAATAAAACACATTCACTAATTTGGAAAGTTTGATTTTGATAAAAAGGACACAAAAACAAACACCATGTATAATTTCATATATATATATATATGACTTGTCACCCCCTAACTAATCAGTCGTTATTGGCAGTTTGTATTCAAAGGCTAATGGTTATTTAAAATTAAAAGATGAGTCACCAAATTAGGTACGAATTGAATATTTGAGTGGAATTTAATATGTATGATATGACTACGAGCGAGTCAAATAAAAGAAGCTAAGCCACGGAACCGCGTAACGGCAGTTGGTCCTGTGGAATACAGACCAAACCCATAATAGTCTTGGTCAAACTTATTGACTACCTACCACAAAAGACCATAATACCCTTTGACATTGGAAAAAAAAAATATTAGCTTACAATTTATTAAATCGGTGTCTTGTTTCTCTGTATTGTTATAATTTTTTTTTTTTTTGACAAAATGATTGGAAGTTTTCAATATAAAAAAGTTTTTACATCAACATAATGGGTAAACGGGCAACAGATTGTGTCACCACCCCTTTCTAGACAGCAAACTTTATTCTACTAAAAACATAATCTTGACCCTAGGGGGTTGTTGCATTGTTGAGCACAACCTTACGAACACGGTCCGATAAACGGATAGCGTCAGGCGCTAAGGATCTAAAAATGTCAAAAGCATAAGGGACAAACACATGTTGATTCTCGATACATGCTTTAACATGTTTGTTCACTTTCTTCCTCTTAGCTTTCATAACAGTCTGCCCAGCCTCGAAACCGTTCTCCCGAAGATCCACAAGGGGGACACCCCGATTAGGTCGACACAAGCATGTTTCACCGGCATATGACAAAATTAACATGTGACAAAGCCGAAATGGTCGTTTGATGATCAATTGATTTCAAATGGACTATCGAGTTCCGTTTATATCAAAAACATATTTTTTTTATACATAGAGTTGGAACAAATTGAAAGATGAGTTAAAGAAGCTAAATGTTCAAGGGATCTACTTATAGTGAGTACAGTTTGTAGCATCAACACATGTTTCCACCTTAACGATGCTACTATGTCGGTTAAGGACTACGAAGTTGATGCTGATAAGCTGCTCTGTCCAATTGATACGAAGAATGCTAATATCAGATCAACAATAAACATAGTTGCATATAATGTAGTTGCTGAACTTGTAAATTTGTAGATATGTGTCTAAAGAATTTACATGTTACAAATTTATGTGAAGATGAATATGATTTTTGATTATGCATGACTATACGGTTTTCCCATTATACATAAGGATGTGATATCATACTTTGTACCAATCTATCTTTAATAAAATAAAAATAAATTGTTTTAAAGAAACCGACGATACATTATAAAATATAAACTTAAAAATAAACAAGTAGATTGAAATAAAACATTATAAAAATACAACCCTGTGTGGAACTTTTACCCATGTAGAAATATTATATTTAAAAAGTTAAAAAAAAAAAAAAAGTAAAAAAGAAAAGGGATTGAAAAATGTGGGGTTGTGTTTGGTGTTTTCAAGTCTTTAGTTGGGAGGGTCAAAGCAATGTTCCCACCATTACCAATCCAATACTTTGTTGATTTTCAGGCAGGCAGGCTGCCTTTCTTCCTTCCTACCTCATTTCCAATCCTTTGAATCAATCAACATATTACATACATACATACTCTCATCATCCCATATAACCTTTCTTTTTCCCTCATACAATCCAACCCAGCCCAACCCCTTTCTCCATCATTCATCATCATAATGATGCTTCTCAACTCCTCTCTCTTTCTCATCTTCTTCTTCTTCTTCTTTATCATAACCTCTGATGCTTCCAGATCCCATCTCAACCCCAATTCTTCTTCTACTCTAACCGGTATCCAACTTCCCAACCACTCCACCTTCAACGGCGTCGTTTCCGATTGCGACTTCACCTCCCCTACTGATACAAAAAAACCCTCCTCCGTCAAACTCCACCTCAAACACCGATCAGCCGGTCAACCCGCCAAAGACTCCTTACTCGACTCAGCAGTCAACGATTTAACCCGGATTCACAACCTTCACAAACGTATCCTCGACAAGAAAACCCGCCACACCTTACAAAAACACCCTAAGCATGAACAACAACATCATGATGGTATCAATAAGTTAAAAGCACAACCACCTTCGGCGGCGGCAGGAAAACTCATGGGAACCTTAAAGTCAGGTGTCACCTTAGGTTCTGGAGAGTACTTCATGGATGTTTTTATAGGTACGCCACCTAAACATTACTCCTTAATATTAGACACAGGTAGTGACCTAAACTGGATTCAATGCACACCCTGCCACGATTGTTTCCAACAAACCGGACCCCATTACGACCCAACTCAATCCTCATCCTACAACAATATTAGCTGCCATGATCCCCGCTGCAGCCTCGTTACACCTCCAGACAATACCAAACCCTGCACACCCCAATCCTCCCAATCATGCCCCTATTTTTACTGGTACGGGGACAGTTCAAACACCACTGGTGATTTTGCAACCGAGACGTTTACGGTTAATTTAACGACTAACGTTGACGGTTACAAGCAGCGCCATCAGGAGGTGAAGGTGGAGAATGTTATGTTCGGTTGTGGTCATTGGAACCGCGGGTTGTTCCATGGAGCTGCTGGGTTGCTTGGGCTGGGACGCGGTCCGTTATCCTTCGCGTCCCAGCTTGAGTCGTTATACGACCATTCCTTCTCGTATTGTCTTGTTGACAGGAATAGTAATTCGAGCGTTAGTAGTAAGTTAATATTCGGAGAAGACAAGGATTTGTTAAAGCAGCCGGAGTTGAACTTCACGGAATTAATTGGCGGGAAGGAAGCACCGGTTGATGTTTTTTATTACGTTCATATAAAATCGGTGATCGTGGGGGGAGAAGCATTGGAGATACCGGAAAAGACGTGGGATTTAACGGCAGATGGGTTTGGTGGAACTATAATTGATTCGGGTACGACTTTAAGTTACTTTGCGGACCCGGCTTACAATATTATTAAGAAATCGTTCATGGACAAAATCAAAGGATTCCCATTGGTTGATGATTTCCCCATACTCCAACCATGTTACAACGTCTCCGGAATCGCGGATTACAAAAACGATTTGCCCTCGTTTGGGATGGTGTTTAACGATGGGGCCGTGTGGAATTTTCCGGTTGAGAATTACTTTATAAAGCTAGAGCCTGAAGAGATTGTGTGTTTGGCGGTTTTGGGGACGCCACGATCTGCTTTGTCGATAATTGGTAACTATCAACAACAGAATTTTCATATCATGTATGACACGAAGAAGTCGAGACTCGGGTTTGCGCCAACAAGGTGTGCCGATGTATAAGTTATCGCAAAATGTACGTGTAATGAATTTGTGGAGGCAGATGTGTAAGCAAAGTAGCATACGAAGCCTTAGTATTATTATTTGTTTTTTCCATTCGTTTTTTAATTTTTCCGGTCTAAAAGTCGATAATGGCCGGGCCATAGAATTAACACTTGATCCAAAGTATATTTGTTATTGTTATTGGAGGTCCATCAATAATATAAAGTTGTTATACTTGTTGTAACTTACAAAAGTAATATTTTTTGTTGATGACTTTGGGTTTGGGACAATTAATGGAGGATTATTTTTGGGAGTACCATCTTAATTTTCGTAATATAGTCCATTTCAAAGTATCTTCTTTTTTGGGTTAACAAATGCTATGAACACTAGTGTTGTCTTCTCCATCTTTTTAAATTGCAACCCTTTCGTCTCTAATACTATAATAATTCAACATACCAAAATAAATGTTTCGCCCGTCCCTAATGTCTCCACGAGGATTAGGAAATCGTGTCGTCATTTCGATGTAGGGTTTCTGATCAACAACAATTTTCACGCATGAGGTACATGCTTTGCTTATATACACGCCTTTCATGTTTTATAGGCACACACCTATACCATTTCACATATGAATCTCTAATGAGTATAATATTTAAATGTAGAAGAATGATGTAAATAGGACTAGTTGAATAGTTCAAATGTATAAAACTCGTGTAAATATGACTAGTTAAATAGTTTAGATATAGTAAAACCTGTATAAATTAATACTTAATAAAATTAATAATTTGTCCAGTCTTAAGTTGGAATTAATGTAAAATTGGACCCCAATCAATAAAATAATAAGATGATAACTTTTTTTGAAATACGAGAGTATATATATATATATTGGTCCTAACAAACTATAAAGTAGGGCTGTTCATGAGCCGAACCGAGCCGAGCCAGGCCAAGCTCGCGCTCGGCTTGGTTATAAACCGAGCCAGCTCGGCTCGGCTCGGATTTGAAACCGAGCTGAAAATCAAAGCTCGAGCTCGGCTTGGTTTTAAACCAAGCCGGCTCGGCTCGGCTTGGTTTGGCTCGAATATAAAAAGAAAAAAGAAAAATGGCTTTCAAAATTCAATAGTTTAAACTATTATTCAATAGTTAAAAATAACACAATTAAAATAAGTTCAACCTTATACATTGCACGTTAAAATCAAGTTCAAGCAAGTACAAAATAAGTCTCAAATTTTAATGGAATACAGTATAAAGTTCATCAACATACGAATTAACTTGAGTACTTGGATCAAAAGTAGTATTAAGTTTATTTTAATAACTTGATTAGCTATAACTTCAATCCCACGCAAAGAATCTCCATGCCACTGTTACCAAATATTAAATTTGTAGCATATTCCCCATCTTGTTTTACATTTTAGTAATATATTATAAGTATATAAAAAATATATATTAAAAATTAGAATTATTCGAGCCAAACCGAGCCAGCTCGGCTCGTTACGAACCGAGCCGAGCTAGGCTCACTTTCTAACCGATCCGAGCTAGCTCGGCTCAGTTTCAAACCGAGCCATATCGAGCGAGCTTTTTTCGAGCTAAATCCGAGCGAGCTCCGAGCCACGAGCTTTTTGGACAGCCCTACTATAAAGTAATGGTTACTAAAATATTCAAAATTCTAAGATTATGTAGAAAAAAATCATTAACTTGAATTTCTCAAGCCAACTTTGTGAAAGTTTATGCTCTGAAAAATCCCACGGATACAAAAGCTTCAGCGCTTCAACCGTCTTCTCTATGATTAGCTCTCCTGTTATATTCACACGCTCTTGATGTTGGAGAAACCATTCATAAAGAACTTTCTCCTTGTCTGAGTACTTGGTTGGTTTGTGACTCTTGGAAGATCCACCTTTGTCAAAGTCAGCTGATATAAACTCTGATGATCGCTTGAGAGTGTTCGATGTTTTTCCTTGACTAACTTTCAAATCGAAAGTTTTATCAACCCACTACACCAAATCTTGTTGAGTACATACTTGGTGATCTCTCTTATACGCGCGTAGATTTCAACAATTTTCATCTAAATATAATAATAATGATGATATATGCAATTGTGTGTATCACCTCCCAATAAAAAGGTGTGTCAAACCTATTTGTTTTTTCCAACAAAATTTTATGTTTCTAGACTTCTAGTCATGGCACTTTTTACTGCCTTATAGTAAATGAGTTGTGTTGCTTTTTCTAACGGCAAATGAGTTGTGTTCTATTGACTTCTCATACTTGTTAGGATTCTTATTTTGTTTTAGAATAACCACCATACGTGTGACGATCAATTTGCGTACATTAAATACTTATAAGTTTTCTTTCAAAAAAAAAAAAATACTTATAAGTTTATTATATAGACCATTCTGGTATCTTGAATTCTTGATCATATTTGAATCAATTATCGAATGCAAGACAATTATGTAATTTTTTTTTTAATTCCATCAGACCATCAATCATGGTTATTGCCACTTTCTCGTATACTCCATAATCGAAGGTCACAAATGTTTGTTCATTGACTTTGTCGTACGTTTTTGTGTGTGTGTATATATATATATATTAATTTTTAACTTACAACGACAAAGTTTTTTTTGTTCTTTTAGAAAAAGAACTTGTTTGTAAATGTATTAGAAATTAAATCATTAAATGCCATTAATTATAAATTCAGTGTATGCATGCACGTATCAAATACTAAATATTACGTTTTTGGGACGATATAACAATTGTTAATGAACAACTCCAATTGGATAAATTTCTAAAACAAGTATTAATTTTTTAGACACGTTAAAACTAAAAGGATTACGTCTATTTCCATTTATCATCAAATTTTTA
This sequence comes from Ambrosia artemisiifolia, assembly GCA_032199755.1. NCBI lineage: Eukaryota > Viridiplantae > Streptophyta > Magnoliopsida > Asterales > Asteraceae > Ambrosia > Ambrosia artemisiifolia. Next base: position 312,389 of record CM063515.1, read on the forward strand.
CCATTTTATAAAATTAATAAGCTTGAAAAATAAATAAACAGATGATATTCTTTTTGTTTCTACTAGAATTTAGATATAAAGGTTTTATTAATATTTTTTTATATCCTTTCAATAACATACCACTTGTATTATTATACAGTTTTAGTTCGACATGGTGCAACCACGTGTATTTCTTTTACAGTGTAACCACATGTATTTCTTCGATTAGACTAAAAAACATACATAATTCATGTACTTGTTTGTATTGTTTAAAAATTAAGACATTGAATATTGCAAAAGCTAGGTTTTAGACTTTTGTGTTATACGGACAACCTAAGTACACTTTTATGTTTATGCTTAATACTCATCATGTGCACACCATGTTCCGTGTATTAAAAAAAGTTCAATTTGCATTACATACGGTAACTTATAACTTTTTTTACGACGAATATCAACTTTAGCGTTGCTTAATCGTGCCTCCTTTTCGGGGAGCCTACTGACTCATTCTGGTCAAACTAACATCAAAGGTTGGCCAGACGTACACTAGAAAACCCACAGAGACCAGCCCATGCAAGGGGAGAGCATGCACAGGGCCGGCCCTAGGGGTGGGCGAGCCGCACCCCCGGCCGAGGCCCGTTTTTATCGGGGGCCTAAATTTTGATTTTTTCTTTTATAAAATTTTATATATAAATATAAAGAATAATAGATATCAACAAAAATGCTATATAGCTTAGTGGTTAACTTGGTGGCCTCTGTACTTTCATAGCGTGAGTTCGATTCCCCTTTGCTCCGTTTTTTGCCATTAAGTCTTTTTAGATGTTTTCCATGGTGGTTTTGCTATTTTTTTAAGTTTGTTTTATCATTAAATTTAAAAATTGATTTACATATAAGGAACTGTTTGTAAGTAAACTTTAAATAAAAATATTTATTAATATTTTATTTTATAACACTCTACTTCATTTTCTTATAATGAATTATTATTAATATATTTACATTCAAAATAATAATATCATAATGATTTTAGAAATAATTAAGTTTGAGAAAAAAATGTTCTCCTTAGAAGATTAAAATATGTATATCAATTTGTCAATGCGTCACACGTTGTGCCCGTTAACCTCCAGGTTTTTTACAGTTTAATATAGTGAGTACCAAAACCGACCGAGTTCCCACTCGCCGTAACGTGTGGGATTGATTTCCTTAGGGTGTAAAGGCCTTTTTTTATCAACTCGTACAGGGCACTTGAATCCTTAGGACCGGCTCTGAGCATGCAGTTGCTCCTCGTGGGAGTCGAACCCGGGTCTCGTGGGTAAAACCTGAGTACCTCAATCATGTTACCATGACATCATTGGCACGGTAACTTTTAGCTTATAAACAGAATTCTTATATATCATCATGGCAATGTCAATAAATATAGTATGTTAAAATGCTTAATAGTGGAATTTCTAATATTTGGAAAATAATTGACGATATATTGCAAACTTATTTGACTACATTCTATCATCGTAACTACTACACAAGAAAAAAAAAATGATAAACTAAATTTAAAGATATTAAAACAAAACAATATATTTTTTGAAACACTCACTTCCATAGTATAAAATTTATACATAAATGCAAGTAAAGCTGTAAAACGAATCTTCTATCAATATTTGCATTAACTTATGTGTTAGACAAACTACCAATATAATGTTTAAAATACCTCTAGGTATACAAGTGTAAATATATACAATCATGAAATCCGGACATATCAGCTGTACATCAAAAGATAGAAGACAAATGCTATAATATATATTTTGATATATAGCCATTATGATATACCAACTCAAATCCTCACTTCTCTAACAAAAACCAAAATTTATTCTCTTATTATAATTATAAGACAAACACTTCGCATATCAATGTATTAAGGCACGCCATGTTTAATTTATATGTCATTTTCTTAATACTATCTTAGCGTTCTTTAAAATATCTACTAGTCACAAACACACAACTTTAGCTATGTGGACTCCATGTGCATCTAATACTCATTGACTACATCTTGCATCTATGTCACCTCGTCCACGTCAACTCTTCATCTTCAGATCTGGAGTTAGTTCACAATAAAAAAAAAAGTGGGTGGGTTTCTGAAAACCCGGTCTTTTATAGTAGATTCGCCCCTATCCCCATTGAGATTTTCAAAATACTAGAAAGACTAGCTAGAAGGGTACTTAATTCAGTTTGTACCTATTGAAAGATATAATAACTTTGAGCAAAGATCTCTATCAATTAGATCTGCCAACAAGTTCAACACATGAGCATTAAGGGAACAACCTAGGCTTTCCTTACTACAAGTGCTAGTCTTGACCTCAAAGTCAAAGTTTGCAAGGCTCGTATTCATGTTACACCTTATCACTGGCCCCGCTGAAGGGTAAAAATTTTGAAGCCCTAGCTTTGGCCCCCCAACTGAATAGGGCCTCAATTTTTTTTTTATATGTCTTGTAATCTGAGCTTGGGCTGGTTTCTCAAGCAAATAAAGACATGGATTTGGGCCCCAGCTGTGAAAGAAATTGGCTTATTTTAAATATATAGTATCAGTCATGAGCAATAATCATTAGTCAGCATACATAAAAATTAGGTGAAATGGAATGAGCGGGAACTGAAGGTCGAAGGAGTGAAGAAACATTGGAAACCTTCTGTTTTGCTATAATTTGTGTTTATGTGAATTGGTAATCTTTTTAGCCCCCAAATTTGCCCTAAAACTTTGGACCCTAATCTTTTTTATGTAATTTGATAATCTCTAATATGCCTTCTGTTTATGCAAAGTGCCAATCTGATAAGTTTTTTTCCTTTTTTATGTTTTGCCTTTTCTGCTTTGTAATCTATTATTTATGTTGAATAAATTTTTAATAAGAATATGTGATACTTTTGCTAATCTATAAGGGATTTATTTGTAAGAAAAATGACCTAAATATTAACATATTTATACACCTACAAAAAATTAACCATTAATACAAGTTTCTTTTAGTTGGTTTGAAGCTCGGTTAAGGAGAAGGGCTTATAACATGACATTTGAAAAAGGGCCCCCATGTTTTACTTTGCTTTAGGCCTTCAAAATGGTTGAGCCGGCCCCTAACCTTATGCTATGTTACACTTGAAGTTGAACCTCTCAATGAGAGCAAATCTAGCATCTTTACACAGTATGGTATCACATCTTTATAAAAATATCCATACATCTCCTGTATACCTTGCTTAAACCTAACTTTTATCAATACGGAAAGTTAATACATGTGTCCTTATATGGAGTTAAGACTCATCATAATCTCAAAAATGGAGTGAGTAACCTCAAAACGGGCACTTTAGGAAATGAATAACTCTCATTGGTTTCTTTTTCCTATATCATTACCTTGATCAACCGTTTCAAGAGACACCTCCACCAAATCAAAAGATGAATATACTTGAAATGCCGAAACTATTAAGTTCATTTTATATTATTAAAAACATACGAGTATTTAGGATTTAAAGTGTTGAGAAAGTAGTAATGAAAATAATGATAATATTAGTTTGTTTTAGTTTTGGATCAAGTATTTGTAGGTTCAAAATTTCATCCAACGTTGTAAGGATTATTTATTTATGTAATGCAACTTAAATAACAGAAATGAAGATTTAAGAAACCTGGATTAATGTCTTATTTACGTGTAATCTATAACTTATAATAAAAGAATTGAACTTTGATGATGTGTCATACAATGGAGGCCTCAACCCCTCCTTGAATATGCCACATGGCATCATATAAGATTTTTTAATTTTTGAGTTTTTTTAATAAATCTATATATATTATAATTATTTTAGGAAAAGATAAGAATTTAAAAACAAAATTAAATTTTCTCTCTAATGTTTCCTCCCATAACTTTTAAACGTTAATATCTTTTATATACAAGATTTTTTAAAGAAAAAAATTACACCAAATTAACGAGCGTTTTATTATCTTTCCAACGAGTACCATAGTGCTATATAAAAAATGGAGAAAAAAACAACTATTTTGTGGGGTTTTGTTTTCAAATATATTTTACTCTACTAATAAATCACAAACGATAAACATAACTTCATAGGCAGAGATTCCTTTTTTTTATATTTGAATATGATAACTTGTGGCAGAAATTTGTTTAAAATAAATAATATTATTATTATTATTATTCATTAATTATGTTGTCATATTAGATATTTTATTATGTTATATTAGATATTTCAACCCCGGGACACTCCCGGGATAAAAGCTAGTTAAGTATATTGTAATTGTATTGTACAATAGAAGAAGTAGGGGAAAGGGAAAGGGAAAGGGCGATGGTGCTTCCTTCCTTCCTTCCTTGTTTCTTTAATAGCTTTGCGTAGTTGAAGAACGTCAACTCCATCATCATCCATGTTCCTTAGATGGTGATCTACATCTACATCTACATCTACCCCTTCTTCAAAACCCTAAATTTAACCTCTTTTTTTGCTGGGTATGGAGAGATCTACTAGCATCATTGGACCTTCTTTATCAGGTCAGCTATTTTCTTTCTTTTTTAATTATAATAATAATAATAATAATTGTTTCCTGTCTGTTATTAATTCTTCATTGGGTTGGACTTTAAATTCAAGATTTCTTAATTGGTTTGGCTAATATATATGTATGTCAATCTACACATCTGATCTGGGAACTAGTCATGATTCATGATAGTGTGTGGTTCATAATTATCTCCACTTCATATAAACTTACTGTATTATTCTTTTCGTCTTCTTCTTTTTTGTTTTGTTTTGTTTTGGGAACTTGATCTGGTTACATTATACGGTTGTAATGCAGATGGCAAACTCTTTGATGCATCACAGTATGCTTTTTTCGGTCAACATAGTTTCGGTAAGGCTGATCTTGCCTGTTTAGAACAACTTGAAGATGATGATGATGATGAATACCGTCTGTTTGATAGACAAGAGGTATTAATTTCTACAAACTATTTTAACCCCATTTATCTGTTTGTTTGTTTACTTTCACTGATGAACAATTCTAAACTAATAGTACATATCAATTTCCTTTTTTTTTTTTTTTGCTTTATTCAGGAGTTAGGAGTTGGGTCTCTCTCGGATTTAGATGATCTGTCAACTATATTTTCAAAGGTCAGCTTCCTTCAACCATTAATCCTCTTGCTATCCATCCTATAATACTAATAATAATAATAATAATATTTCTTCTCCTTTCACTCTTAAATGTACACCAGTATTTTTCTTCCCAAACCAAGTAAACTCGAGGTTGGGGTTCAAGGCTATATTTCTGTTTATCTCCTTGGTTTAGGAGACACTCACTCCCATGTTTACGGTGGTAAGTAGGGGTGGCATAAGCGGCCAAGCGGGCTGGATAAACGAAAAATGAGTAAATTTTAATGTGGATCTATTTGTTCAAATAATCCGGGTTGGGCTGGGCTGGGCTGATACGTCAACGCTTTTCTGTCCACCTTTTTGGATTTTATAAATAAAAAATAACTATATTCTTAAGCGATTTAGTAGCCTTTGAGAATTTAAAACTTTTAACCCGTTTAGTGAGCCATTTGACCCTAAGTTTTAAAATGTGTCTCGTTTGGCCATCTGAAGATTAACTTCAACCCAATCAACTCATTTTCAGGAAAACGGGTCGAAATTGCCCTCCTAGCAGGAATGTTTTGTCTAGAAGTAGTTATAGTGATGCAATCTCACAAGTACCATGTAAGGGTGCGATGTTGGATAGCTGATACTCATTAAACCGACTTGTCATTTTTCATCTAGTTATGTGTTGGATTAGGCAACCACCTTAGGAGCTATCTAAAGCTACAGTCTAGAGGTGGCTAATTTGGCCCATTTACTTATGTATCGGTCGATTTGGGTTATGTTTTATCTCTAACAAACCAAGTTCGTAAAAATTTCAAAAAAGTAGTTTAAAAGGAAACGGGTCAATAATCACCCAACAAGCATTCTAATGCATAAAATCTCTTAATCACTACATCAGAAAATTGGATTGTTGTTAATTGTGATGTCTTCTTCGATCTTCCCCACCTGTTCAGTTTGGATTCAACAGTCTCGAGTCTTGATCTCTATTCAAGTCGGGAAATGACTTGGGATTCATTTGTCTGTTTGAATTTTAAATGGTAAATACGTCTTCTGTTTTGCAGTTAAACAGATCAGTTAGCGGACCTAGGCATCCTGGAGTTATTGGTGACAGAGGATCAGGATCTATTTCAAGGGAAAGTGAGTGCATAAATAACCAAATCTTTTATCATAACATTACATATATTTTTGTTCATTATTGTTTGCATATTTTTTTATGCTTGTCGTCTTTACAACTACTTAAATAAACAAATTATTACAGGTTCAGCTGCCTCTGAATGGCTACAAGAAAGAGAGTTAACTGATTGGTTGGATCAACATATCTCTGATGCCGAGGCCTATCAAGGAAACAAAAGATGGTCGTCACAACCTCATCTCTACTCAGATGCAAAATCGTTGTACAGAGCTTCATCATGTCCTGAAGAACATCAGTTCGTTGGTGAACCAGGATTGATCCCTGACCCGTCATTCCCTTCCTTCCCTTCTAATATCTCCTCGCCACACCAGCATTTACAGCTTCCGAATCTTTCTCCCACCATCACTAATCCCCAATTAGCCTTTTTAGAGAATAAGAATAATCTGCAGTTAAGTGGGGCCCTTCATGGATCCCGGGGTTATAATGGGAGTGGGTCCCACCTAATCCCTCTTGGCCTTTCCGGTTATTCTCAGCCACAAAACAACTGGACTAATCATAGGCTATATGCAGACCATGCGGGTCTACTAAGCAACGCTGTTCAGCAGAAATTGCTTCATAACGGCTCACTACCCCCACACCTTATGTTGCCACGTCATCACTCAGTTGGTCCTTTTTCACCACTCCAGCTGTGCCCGCTGTCTTCCCTTCCACTACACTTAAGTAATCTGAAAACAAAAACAACCCAAAAGAGTGGTAGGCACAGTGGGCGTCTTTCCCGCCAGGGATCTGATGGTAGTAATAAGAAAAGTGATAAATCTCGGGTACAATTCAAGTCCAAATATATGAATGCCGAAGAGATTGAATCCGTCATTAAGATGCAACATGTGTCAACTCAGAGCAACGATCCTTATATCGAAGATTATTATCATCAAGCACGTGTTGCTAAAAGTTCTTCTGATTTAAAACCAAAAACACGTTTCTGTCCTGCTCATCTTAAAGATTCTTCTTCCAAGTCCTCACGTAATAGTACAGAAACTAAAAATAGTTTCAATATCGATGCTCAGGGAAGAATTTCACTTCCCTTCATCCGTAGGCCCCAGCCGCTTCTTGAAGTTCACCCGCCAGCTGGCACTGAAGGCAAAGCCTCTGAGAGATCATTAGAACAAGAACCGATGTTTGCAGCCAGAATTACGATTGAGGACAGCCTCTGTCTTCTTCTTGATGTAGATGACATTGACCGGCTCCTGCAATTTACTCAGCCTCAAGATAATGGTGTTCAAATGAGGGAAAGAAGACAGATTCTCCTTGAAGGGTTGGCAACATCACTTCAGCTTGTCGACCCCCTTGGAAAAAAGTCAAACTCGGCCGGGTTGACTCCTAAGGACGATATTGTCTTTTTACGGTTAGCATCTCTTCCCAAGGGTCGGAAGCTCATTTCGAAATATCTTGAGCTTCTCTCACCAAACAGTGAGCTTGCACGAATAGTATGCATGACCATTTTCCGTCATTTAAGGTTTCTATTTGGTGTTCTTCCTTGTGACCATGAAGCTTCTTTGACTGCTACCCGTCTAGTCAAGACAGTCTCCACGTGTGTTGGATCGATGGATCTTAATTCTCTGAGTGCTTGTTTAGCGGCAGTAGTGTGTTCTATAGAGCAGCCACCACTTCGGCCACTGGGGAGCCCTTCTGGTGACGGGGCTTCAGTTATTCTCAAAGTGGTTTTGGATGGGGCCACCCAATTGCTAAGAAACCCCCAAGTTTCCAGGTTGCAAAACCCGAAGCTTTGGCAAGCTTCCTTTGATGCGTTTTTTGGGCTTCTAACAAAATACTGCTTGAGCAAATATGATAATTTAGTGCAAGCTATGTGTACATGGACCCCACCGAGCCCAGAAATTATTGTTTCAGAGGCAGCCCATGGGGAAATGCCAGTTGAGCTTCTGCGTGCTAGTCTTCCACACATGGATAATAATCAGAGGAAAATGCTTGTTGATTTTTCACAACGGTCCATGAATGTTTCTGGGTTGACTACAGGGGTCAAGTCAACCTCACATCCGTCAGAGGATGTTATCGAAAGTGTAATACAATGACTTGATTTTTTACTTCATGTTATGGGGTCCCAAACGGGGTCATTGATGGATGGCAAATGAGACTTTAGGTTAAGAATGGTGTGTGTTTTGTGTTGTGTTGGTCCTGCACCAATGCAACGCAGGTAGTGGTGGCAAATGATTTGGTTATTAATTTATTATATCCGTTTTCATAGGGAAATGAAATGAAGTTTGAAGCAATTTTAAGTTGTAGGATGACTTCACTGGTTGGAGCTGAAAGGGGAGGCATGTTTTTGTGGTCCGCCTGCTTTCGTGCTTCTGAACCATGTAACGTTCGTAATTACTCTTAATTTGCACTCTTGTTTTTGTTAACTTGTATAATTTGAGTAACTAAAGATTACCTGAATCAACCCATTCCTGTTTCTTGATTGATGGGTCATGATTGTGAGGTGTACTTGTGATTTGATGGTTGTAAATGCCTGCCTGCAGCAGCATGGATTGCAATCCTAAGCTATTGAAGAATCTCTTCACATATTCATGTTACTTGTTTTCTTTTCCTTTGTTATTTATTATCAAACAAATCTATGTCAAGTCTAGTACTGTATCAGCCAGCAGGTACTATTATAAGGCTGTAAACCGAAGCAAATCAAACGAGGCATTGTCATGTTCGTTCGTTAAGCTTTCATCAAATAAACGAACAATTCATCAACACATCAACCAAACGAAATTAGATGTTCGTGTTTTTTCATTAAGAGAATGGAGTTTGTTTGCGTTCGTTCAGTTATTCATGAAAGTACCCAAATGGACAGTAATGAACAAAAAAAAAAGCGGCTATAAGTGAACAAATGAACATATAATTATTTAAAAAAAAAAGTCACTATTTTTATCTCGTGCATTAACATAATCACCCCAAAATAAAGAAGTTAAAATGTTATTGTAATGTAATAAACTAAAAATAGAAATTTAAAAAATATGAAAACCTTTAATAACTGAACAAAACAAAGAAAGAATTCGTCAATGGGGGGTAGCCCACTTGGTAGAGGCTTATGCCTTTTAGAGAGGAGGTCCTAGGTTCAAATATACGCAAGGGTGTATTTGTTGTAAATATAGTGGTGATAACATTAGCCGTTCAAAAAAAAGATAAAAGAATTCATATACGGAGATTAACGGGCAAACAAACATTAATGAACACAATAGAGTGAATGAACAAACAACACCTCTGTTCATGTTCGATTGAACGAAATTCCTTGTTCTGTTGATTAATTTATTAAACGAACAAGAGTAAATGAACTTCCCACCAAACACTTCTTTTTCGGTTTATTTACGGCCTTAACAATGATTGTACAAATAAAATAAAATAAAATACTAATGGCTATATAGAATCTGATCAAGAGTATTGATTTGTCAAACTGGTTTTCAAGATCCAAATACTAAAGAAAGTGTAGTAAAAGCCTTAAACTATGTATTAGACACCTAAATTTTACAATTAATAAAGCAAGGAAAAAAACCGAAAAAATGTTTGCTATATTAAAATCCCAACTATATAGTTCGTAACTGAAGTCAAAATTAGGAAAAATAACATTAGATTGCTTTTGAACCTGCCTGTTACAGATGAAGAACATAAACAAACTCTAAAACTATGCTGCAAACATAAATATCCATACATCAAACCAATCGTAGAGTAACTCAGATTAACGGAACTCATCATGGTATCCATAATCTTCATCTTCATCCTCATTGAAGATGGCACTATAAAATACATATGGACTGTCGATCATTTCTGTCAACGATAAGCGCCCATCTTTATCTGCATCAGCCTGCAATAAATATGTGGAATTCAGGATCTGGGAATTTGGTAATTTGAATTGATCCGCTTCTGCTTGCACGAATCCAACACAGAGGCAGCTAAATGTTGTTCTAAAATCTGACATTTTAAGGTCAAAGTAGCAAAAGTACGACGATGATATAAAAGCGTAAAAGTTTGTTGTTTGTCAAATGTAACTAGTTCCTTGGTTGCAAGTTGCAACAATGCATGCAGCTTAAAACACTAAAACAACGAGCCAGTTTATCAGGTATATGATCAGACTAATTAGAGCATGAAATAGAACTCCAACATATAGTTTATAATTACCATTGTTAATTCATATACCAGTCCTAAAATAACATATCACAACTGGGCCTGAATTTGGCTACAAATTTCTGTTTCGTCAACAAATAATAGTTTTTGTAATTGTATCTAATATACTTATTGTTTGTAAAGAAAGCAGATTGAAAGCCATATGATCCGTTACTCAACCTGCTTCCAATAAGTAAAACCTCTACTTCAATTGTCAGATCAATCATGGTCGAGGTAGCTAGTTCATTGAGATTAAACGCATGGTTATATATACAAGAAAGCCGGTTAGAATATAAATGTGTATAACTTCAGGGCAAGCTACAAAAAGACATTAATCTTAAACATAAATACCTGTGATATAATATAATCTGCCTGCTGTTTAGCATAATATCGCTCCGATGGATGAAGCTTTCCAATGATAGGTAGCAGTTCCACATCAGACAAGTATCTGCAGCAGGAAACCTTAGGCTCATCAGAACTAACTATTTTGAACATGCTCCATATCATATGTAAAGCATAAAAAGTAAATATTTTACATAGGTTTAGATTTACCCGTCACCGTCTTTGTCGAGCTGCGCGAAAAAGTTCCTTGCCGGGGATTCCAATGAATCAGTAGATTCATGTGAAGCATTATGAGCATCATCGTCGTAGTTTCTTACCAGGTCAAACAGTCCATGGAAGAACTCTTTGAAGTTTATCTTACCATCTTTGTCACTATCTCTTTCCCTGCAGAAAATCAAGAAATTATATGATCAAGAAAAGGTTAGAAACTCTACAAAATAGATAAGCAAAACTGTTTTTCTGATTAGGTGACTTGTGGTTGCGTTGCCATTATCAGTTTTCAATGTGTGGATCTTTGGTTTTTGATTATCAGACGTAAAAAATGTAATTTCTTAATTATGTATTCTTTTAAACTAATATGAGAGCAGAATTTTACTTCCGTCTCAGAAGACGTGTCCCCCTTTTGGTCGTTTTATGTATTAATTTTTTAAACATACTGCATTTACCAAATAATCAAACAGAAAAAGCAAAACAAACACCGTCTCTAACAGTCCGTTTTATATAAAGACGATTATCTTATCCTGATTATGCAAAATCAAATAACCTTTCTCCAAAGACCTCTACATGTTAGAATTGATTAAATGAATAAATGGAAAGAGACATTTAGAAGTAATTAAGTGGATTATCATAGTTAATCAGATAAATATTCGTTTCTCCTCTACATTTATATGCATAGGACTATATCCAAGACAATCAAATTAAAATTCAGTAAAAAAGAACCAATCAAAATAAAGAGTATCCTAAATTCCTAATGAACTTGTTCTACCAAAAAAAAAAAAAAAATTGAAAAAATGTTGAGCTAAGAAGTAAGTTAAAAACAGTAAGCCACCTTACTTCCTCCTTGCACAGCCACTGAAGCAGTTTTGGATTTTTAGTGTCTGCAGGGTGCTGAAAGCTAGACATCACAAAAATAGCATATATTAATGAAACGAACAAGATGGAAGTTCAGAAAGAAGCTAAAAATCCATATGCTTTCGAAAGAGGATACAACTTACTCATTGAACTCGGTTATATTCAGAAAACCGTCTCCGTCAGCGTCGGAAGCATTGAAATGCTCCTCTTTCCACCAACCCATATCATACCCAAATGAATTATTATCTGGTCACCATATAAGCATATTGAGTTGTGAGCCATTAATCGTATACTATTTACATACATAAACTTACTTACTACAAATCCTTTAAGAATCAGAAAGAAGATATCATGCATACACTGAGATTGGTCCATGAGTCTTGGAGATATTAACAATCTGTATGGTTCATGGCCATTAATTCAGTTTTTTGATTGAGATTTACTTTCTATTTTCTCTAATGGAAACTACCATGTAACTGATCACTCAAACCAATTAGTACCATGGATGTTGAAGACCTCATGCATCATTACCCACGTCAAGCACCACCACTATCAGTTTTATATTGCAGTATCCCATGTTCTCTGTTGCATTTACTTAATATGTTCTTAGCTGTAATGTTTGCATTCTAGTTAGTACTTTGTTTTCCATCTTCCTAAAGATTAGGATGTAGGTAGCAGTAGGTTTTCTTTATGTATCGAACTTGTTATTGGAATGAGGGCAGTGAAGTTTATGCTTGAAAAATAATATAATCTGTGTTTCTCTTTGAGTGAGCAACCAGGATTTCCAATGCTAACTCAAGTGTGGCAAGATTGAGTGGTGTTCTTTGGATCCTAAATTGATAGTACTAGTGGTAAATCTGTATCTAGTATTTACAGATTCACAAACGAGCTTTAGATCTATCCGTTTCATTTTATTTTGAAAATTTTATCCATTGATACTTTGATTCCTAACACCTTAGCCATTGGCTACATTCAAGCATAGTAGTCAAGGGGATTATCAAGGCGCAAATTCTGCAAAAAAGAGGGTCTGAAACAGGCCTAGAACCAAGCAGCCTAAAACAACTTAAAACAGAATGTTTATGTTGTGTTCCTTGCTTATCTGGGAACCTTGCCTTGCTTTATAAGTGCCTTAAACTACTATGCATTCAAGAAAGTTCTCTTCTCCCAATTGGAAGTCAAAACTAACTCATATCATAAGCTTAAATCTACCTACCTCAAATAAACCAACATTGCAATAATAATAAAAAAAGAAAAAGACTCATCAGCACATAAAATCTGAATTACCGGAATCACGAACCCAACTAGGCGGCTGGTACTCATCAAACGACACCAAGGCATCATGATTCTTATCATGCAGCTCCATCTCCCGTTGACTGCGATGAAGCACCTCCCTCTGGGACTGCTCAAGGTTCCACTCAGTCAACTCATGTTCAGTGACAAAGCCATCAGCAGGATCAACATCAATACTAGGAAACAACAAGACGAGTCTATGAGTAATATTAAACTTATGTTCATCATTCAGGTAATCTTCAGCATCAATAAAATCCTCCCATTCAGGCTGGGATTCCATTCCAGGAGCGGCTTCATGTTGATGTTGATGTTGTGGGTCATTATGGTCGTCGAAAAAGTGAGTCTTTTCCCATAGTTTGTCCTCTCGTTTACGCTCAATGTCGGCGACTAAAGGGTCGAAGGAGATATGGTGGTCAGAAGGGGTTGGGTTGAAGGTGAAGGTGAAGTTGGAGCGGAGTTTAAGGCGGCGGTGGCGGCGGTGGTTGTTGGAGTTCCGGTGAGAGGGGGAATGGGAGATTAACAGGAGGAGGAGTAAGGCTACTGTGATGTAAATGATCACTGAGATTTTGCCCATTAAATAATTTGGGTGGGTGGGGGTTAAAGATCGGATATTGGATTGGGTGATTTGTTTCTTAACTTAATAATAATAATAATAATGCGAATGTGAAGAATGGAATCAAGATTTTTGAAGAAGAAGAAGATGATGGATAAAAACGGTGGTAGATCTGTTTTCCTGATTTCATATTAATTAATTCATTTCTTGTGTTGGATATCAACAATTTATTTTAAATTTTAATACAAGAATTTAATTAAAAAAAAAAACTCTTTTTCGGCATTGCTTTACGTGACATGTTCCTAATATAAAACCATTGTCCCCATAACATTCTTGCTTAACTTTGAAATTTAACTTCTTGTTGTTTTTAATAATAAGTTCTATATGGTTTTCCTTAAATATTGCTTAATGATTCCCTTATTCTTAGTTGACGAGCCTTGTCCGATTTGTTTTGACAAATTTGGGCAGCATGCGGTCCACTGCAAGGAGTTGTCGAGATTCAAGTATTGGTATGATCTGGTTTGTGATGTTTTATGGAATGTTCTCAGATGGACGGGTATATCTGCAAAAAGGAGCCCCAGTGGAGGGGATACCTGCTTTGCGCCCAGATGATGTTCTTGTGTTCAGTTGAGTGGTTGGGAAACACACTTGCGTGGACCTCACCAGCGTATCACTCCTTGTTGGCCTTAGGGATGGTGAGTTTGTGGCGGGTTAGACAATGTTAAAGGCATAATCGAAGAAAATTGAGAAGCTTGATAAAGCTTGCGTGGATAATCACCATGCCTTTTCCCTTTTGCCTTTGATATTTTTGGTTTTTTGGCCCTGTAAACTATTATGTTCCTAGACAGAGTGTAGAGGTCTCGACCCCTATAATCATAAACCATTGTAAAAATTTAAATGCAACTTAAGTTTATAAAAAATAAATTAAACCGTTAAACCTGAATCGTTAAACTGTCAATCATCAAAATCTTTGTGAAGGGTTCGATCTTGAGGGCATGTCAAAACTCATATCGTGAACACCCTACGAAATGAAAGAATAATAATATGTGTCAATTTTTTAAATTTAAGATAAAAACGTAAATCGTATCAACATCTGTCTGAATTGTACCACTCATAATCCGTTCAACCCATCCTTATAAACAAAATTCAGCACTTGAAAACCTCCTAAAACATTAATTTAAATTAAATTTCCAATTTGTTTATCATTTGCATTGTTTTTGTTATTAACTTATTATTAAGGTACCCTTTATTGATGAAAAATATTTGAAAGTTGATCGCTAAAACAAGTCAGATACACAATAAAAACTATGATTAATGATTAATGAAAATAGTAAATGTTTGATGACTTTTGATGCTTTTCAATCAACTCAATGTTAGTAATGTCTGAAAATCAGTTTAGACTTTAGAGTAGTCAATGATATTGTTAATTTAATTTAATAATAAATATTCTACGATAAAATAGCAACCTAACTTTACTTTAGAACGGTAGATGTGTATGTTTAAGACCATCCACATTCACAAACAAACATTTGAATAAAAAGTACTTTCTCTCTCTTGAATCTACACAACTCAACCTTACACACATTCACAACCCAACTCAACCTAAAAATATTTTTTTTAAAAGAACTTGGTTTTTAATAAAATTTATATCGGGATGTTCACAATTTTTTTTTAAGAAATACAGTGTATTTAGTTTTTTTTTAAAACTTAAATTTTATAAGTTATTTAAGTAATTAAGTTAGTGGGGTGGTTTATTTGATTGCAAACATGGTTGCCACCACAAACCGTTTGGGGGTTTGTTTGCAAACAATTGAATTTTTTAATATTATTTCCACACGTTTGTTTAGCAATGGGAATAGTCTAATACTAACATGACATAAAATCTATGGAGAGCCTAATTAAGAGTCTTCAGTCTTCACCCGAATCCTCTGAATCCGGTTCCGAATCTACACCAACCACCATCTTTTCCAGTGAATCCATATCACCGGCTTCTGCAACTGTATGCAACCGAAGCCTTTCAGCATCCTCACTGTCAAATTTCATAAACAGAAGCGATTAAAACTATATTACAATTTTTTACCCTTTTAACTATACATGCGTCATTTTGGGTTGTGTTTACACAAAACGAGTCAAATGGGTAATTAAACATTTAAACTAAATAATTCACTACGGGTCCGTAATAGTCATCCCACATTGATATGCACTCGAACGCGTACTAAACTTCTCAGTCGCTTTATCAAATAGAGTTTAGATTATTTTTATTTTGCTATCAAGTTCAGCACAACAGTTTTTTTCTTTTTCACAAAAATTAGAGTGGACTAAAAGGGGTTTGTAGGTCAGCCCAGACCAAACCAAGCCTGTATGAACCAAACCGGCTTTACGTGTTGCCCACACCACCAGCTTTGTCACCCCTATGCAATTGGGATGTGAGAAGAGTAATTTATTATGCAGCCATTGTACTTGCTGATTTGTATCAAAACAACCATCAAAGAGAAAAACAGCAATTTATTAAAGAAAGAATGATGCTTACTCTGCAACACCAAATATTTCTTTCACTATCAAGGAGCTGTCTCTTGCACAGAACTCGGGCAGCTGGTAGCACAATGTGATGAGAATACAATCAGCAAAAGTACATATCATAATAAAATAAAACACACAACAAAAAATATCATGTTTTGGTTGATGCAGGAAATATGTGATCTAATGGCTCAAACGTAAATCCCTAAAAGGTATCAGTTGTATTGTTTCCGTTCTATTTCAATCAAATTAACCAACATAAATGGAGCTTGGAGAGAAGAGAATGCATAACTGGTAAAGTTCGAAGAATATAATCTTAAATATTGTACAAGAAAATGCATGGTAGTATGATGACATGTTGTAACATAGGAGCAAGTTGAATAACTTCTTCAACTTGTAGAATGCAAATTCATTTAAGAATTGCCCAAGTAGAAATAACTATGTATTTTAGTAGTTTTACCTCTGAAAGATATAAAATCTTTCCAAAAAGAGCTTGGACAGCAAGCTTTCTCCTCAAACCCTTTTCAGAATATCCCGATGTGTTCATGACAACTGGACCTGCAACATGGAAGAATAAGTGTGTGAAACCAATGCAAGTTAGTTAAGTATATTAAAATAGTAATATCTTATTCATTGTACCAAAATCCTTAACAATGCGCCTTGAAACTTCATTTAAAATTTCAGCAACTTGAGAATCATCCAACATTGTTGCTTTCCTGAGTTGAATTAGTGCTGCAACAAGTTTCGGGTCGAACGGCTTTTCATTCAAGGAATATCGAATATATTTACGCAAAATTTCTACCATGCTGAAGCCTGTCTGCATTAATAATTACAAAAGTATCAAGAACCCATTCTCTTTACTTAAGTTGATGATAAAGAAACTAGAAAAGCACACAAGGACCAGAAATTATTACTTTAAAAGTTTTAACACTTTTTTAAGTTAATTCTATATGTAGTTTATATTAAAAACTACACCAGGAGTTGACCACCATCTTTGATGAAAAAAAAAAAAATGTAAAGGATGTTTCCAGTTTTGTTTGCAGAAATACACACACACATAGCCAAGATAAAAATTGAAATACCAAAGCAACCCCTATTATCAAGAAAAAAAAGTTAATGTATATGACCTTCTGCATCAATTCCTTCAAAATTTGCTGTTGTAATCCATTTTTCTCTTTGTCAAGTAAGTCATCTATTGATCTGCACAGCTCTGCATTTTTACTCACCTGAAATATACATCATTAGTCAGTCATATTATGATGCATCACATGATGTTTAGAAAGCTTCTGCTCAATAAAACTAAAGAGCAGAAAGGCAAAACATGTTTTAGCTGTGTTATATCTTCATTCATCACATTCTTACTTTTGCCGAACACTAAGAAAATGTAACACTTGCGTCTTTTCAAAATGGATTTCTCTAAAGGAGGATGATAGACAATATTTGTGCCTCTAGTAGAAAAGAGCCCTCCCTATATATTATGTAGTGAGGTAAGACATTTAGTAGGCGCACTTATATTCGACTGGTTATGTACTTACAAGGTAATAATATCAATCTAATAATACATAGCACCGTTATTACACACACAATAATATCAAACCCTAACAGTAACCAAAAAAAAAAAAGAAAAAGAAAAAGGAGATAAGCATTAATTAAGCACTGACCAGCCTGCGGCGAGCATGTTTAGGTGAAGTAAACTTGCGAAGGGTGTTAAGAAGCGCGATAACAAAGGAGAGTCCAACATAAGCCAAAGGAAGGGCCAGAAGCCATGGGAAGGAAGAACGCCCAACTCTAGGACCAGGAAGGGTTTGTGTGACAGAGCCACTAAATTCAACAATATCCAGAGCCTTCTCTTGTATCCATGGCAGATCCTCTTCAATAACCTCTTCCTGGTCCTTTTTATCTGAATCGTTAGGGTTTGTATTGTTGTTTGTTGATGCAGAAGGAACGGTGGATGAAAGTAATCGAGTAGGACGAAGAGGAGAGGGAGATAATAATAATAATAAGGAAGGAATGTTGAAGGTGGTGGTTGTTATTATAGTATTTAATTGGGGGGATAGGGATACATATAAGAATAAGGTGGATTTATTAGTGATTGTTAATTTTGATGATGATGATGATGGTGGATGACGCTTGGTGGAAGAAGAAGAAGAAGAAGAAGAAGCATTACAGAAGAGGTAATGATGTCCACAACTTGTAATACTCATCACCATATCACATTCAATATCTTCTTCTTTTACTTACTGTGAGACTGTGTGTGACTGTTGGATACGGTAGGGTAGTGTAGTGGTGCTACTGCTCGCTCACGGTAACAACTGTCTCTTTTGGGCTTTTCTTAACGGACCGTCATTGTTGTAAGCCTTTTTTTCTTTTGTATATATACGTCAAAATGATAACTCTCTCATGGTAGTATAACAAATAAGAAAACCTATTTGAAGCCATGATTCATGAATCACCACCCCCCTTTATACATTAACCGGTATTAACAAATTACTATTATTATTATTAGCTCATCACTACAAGTTCTATTAAAATTAAATTAAGACAACTCATATAATATATGATCATCACCAGTGTTTGAAATATCACTTCGCTCATTGAATCCATTACTTCACTAGTCGAACCGATTTAAAAACTTGATGATGTGACATTAATTCATATTCAAAGATATGAAACTAAAAATAACCATTACCACTTAAATAGAGACAAAAGTTTAAAAAAAATTATGTGGTTTCCTACTATTTTTTAAACTAAATGTCATATTTTGTAAATTCGATTATAATGAAGATCGCTGGGTGTGGAAAGGTTGTGAGGACCAAGGTTTCGCGGTCAAACACGTTTTGGTTGCTTTAACATAAGCTTAGGCTCAGGTTTATCTCTAGACGAAGATCTCCCCACTCACGGGAGAAGGCACCAAAGATCATTTGCATGGCTTGTCTTCATGGACATGGAATTCAAGATTCAGGAAATTGTTAGTACATACTTGGTAGATCTGCTTCTAGTCATAACACAGAGAAGATGAGGTTTTTAGATATATATATATTAAATCAATCAAAATCTGTTAAGTACCATAAACATTCTAATCTAAGTAAAGATATAGACTATATGCAAAAGGGTCCTTATATTAGTTTTGAGACAAATTATCCACAATCACTTGATAGAACAAATACAAATGTCTCAATGATCGGAAAATGAAACACCATACACTAAGGCGTGGTGAATATTACTAATTACAAATCTCGATCTTAAGCTACACTGAAGGAAGACGTAGAGCCCTCAACGTATTTCCTTGCTCCCTTAAACCATCTTTTGTCACCCGCTTGTGCCTTGCAAATGTAAAGTTTTCCGTCGGACACAGTGGCACTGATCAACTGGTGTTTGCCCCCCTCATCTCCGTCAGCGGTCCTTGTTAAGACGGACAAAAAGTAGTATTGTTTTCCATCCACAACTGGGGTTGAAACCTCCAATATGTTTGCTGTTGCTACCGCATCTTGTTCAAATCCTCCCTAAACACATACATATAGAAAAAAAATGTGTTTAATTAACGTTGTTATTAACAATGTAAACAAGTAAAATTCATGAAAACATGTCGTTTTCACATGGTATATAAAACATAACCTTTTTAGCGTGTTTTCGATCATGCTATATAATATAATGCCTTGTATGTAATGAGTTATATATGAAAATATATAGTGGTTTAATTTGAAGGGAGGTTAAGTAAGTTGTTACCTCAGAAGCGGTTTTCCCAAAGTAAGCTTGCTTCCCGAGCAAGTAATCAACCTGAAATTAAAACGATATATACATTTATGCAATGCTTAATCAATCCCAATATATATATATATATATATATATATATATATTGTTATAATTAGTTAGTTAGAGAGTACCTTGGAGAGGAAGTCCTCAGGGGCACCATAGTCAGAGATAGTTTTCTTATCAGTGGGAGTAACCATGACTGCAAGATTGCTTGTGGTGTCAAAGTTGTCTTCGTACCTAAGCACCTGACCCGGGTACTCAACCTCCTTGCTAGGGTTCCACTTCGCCGGGACCGATAGCTTGAATCCCGGACCAGCGTATTGCGTGAACTCCGTTGACTTCTGCTTCCCGAACACATTAGCTATAATAACAAACCCGCCCAGCCCAATACACATGTAAATGTAATTCATGACTTTACATATCATTAAAATAAATAAATAAATATTAAATAATAATTACCTGCTTCACCATAGGCAGCATCTGCTGGAGAGACCTTGGTGCCAACAGCAGCAGCAGCTCCAATCAGAACAGTGAGAGCCAAACGGCGGGAGATTGAGGCATCGGGGGTTTCTTCACGTTTCTGTGAGCGGATGATGATGACTTGGTTGGGCTTCAGTATGGGAGCCTGCTGCAGGCGAGATGATGCTGATCTGGCAGCTGGGGTTGAGAGTGCATGGAAGCATGAGGCAGCTGAGGCCATTGTTAATTAGTTGATGGTGTTGTTGCAACAGCAAAAGTAGTGAGTGAGTGAGGGAGGGAGGGTATGGTAGAAATTAATTAAGAGATCTGATCAAGCCGGATTGGTTGGAAAGGGATGAGGAAGATGAGATTTGGATAAGGGTTTCAATTGCATGGCTCATTTGGATGACAACTGGACATATATATATCATCGTCATCTTCAACTTCAACCAGATTACCAAGGTGGGGTCCTTCCTTCACCAACTGCTTCGGTTTCTCGGGTGGGTAATCGGTTTTCTACGAGATCAAAGTAATAAGTTTCACTTAAAGTGGCTCATCACCAACACATCAACTTTCTCATATCTATCTTTTTATTATTTTTTTAACTATATCTTTGGAATTTTTTTTGTTTTAACCCAAAACCAATGTTTTCAGAACCGGCTCGGACATTGAACCGGTCTCCTTACCGGTTCACTGGTCGAACCGGTTCAACCGGTCGGACCGGATTTAAGAACCGGTACATGTTAATATTATCTGGTCCAAGTTAGTCATAAACTTTTGGTACCCATTTGCTTGGTCCATTTACTTGTTTCTGTTTAAAACCCATTTTGGAAGGCCCATTTATTAACCCGCCTTCCTAATATTAAACCTACAAGTTCCACGCAATACTCCATTTTTCCAATTGTTCATTCCTGGGGAGAGGAAGAAGCAGATAGAGCAAAGGCCTCCTCTTTCCGTTCGCTCTTCCCGAAGTGAGCGAATTGCACCTGGTTAACTTACTACATCATTCCTTTTCTCACTTCTATCAAACACCACTTTTCCTTGTTGAATCTCATCGTTTTCACCCCTGAAGATGACAATGGGCTATATCGGACTATAAGACAACTTGAAGAGTTGCAGAGCTTATACAATTCTCGTCTCCGGCTGCTGTAAAAAAAATTGGTCCATAACATGTAGTTGCAAAGCTTCTCAAGATCTGATTTTATGCATTTAAGTTAAATAATTTCAGAACCGGTTCAACCCCTTAATCCCGGTCCTATCAGCATGTTTACTGGTCCGACCGCCTGTTTACCGGTCCAAATCCCGGTTCACTGCATACACGGTCCTACCTACTGACTCGGACCGGCTGAGGTCCCGTTTCCCGGTCAGACCGGTTCGACCGGCCGGTCCCGTCCGAGTTTCAAAACCCTGCCCAAAACTAACTTTTCTAAAGAGTACGACGCTTTTTCCGGCTAATTACTTGGATTCTCTCCAACTAATTTCGTCGGTATCGATTCGGTTTGTTATGGTATTTGCACAGTACTGATATTCGATATAGCAAGAGAAAGAAAATACTCAAAATATAAAGTCGTGATATATACAAAAGAATATCAACATATATTTTAGGTAGTTTGCTCGAATTACCAAATACACACAACTAAAGTGACAAAGTCACATATATGGACAAATTCACTGCTCGAATTGATTTACTAACATAATTATTCTTATACTAGTGGGGTGCCCGCGCGATGCGGCGGGAAACACAACACTTAGGTTGGTGATTTCAAGGGTGTGCATAAGGAGGCTCGTTTCTGTTTTGAGCCAATACCATAACAAAAACCAAGTTAGTTATATAACATGAAATTCTAATCTGGGGATTCCCTGCATGTTATGGCAAGCGGGTGGTTGACTGTTTTGCAAGTGATTAGTGTGAATGACATATCGCGCACCTGAAGAAGGGCGAATGCATCGTAGAGACGTAGACTCTGTTTTGAGCAGGATTTCATACAAGCATGCAAAACTTGGCATCATATATTTTGCAACTCATCGCATAATAAATTATTTAAACTACCTAAGCAACAAAAAAAAAAGAAAAAAGAATCCATGTTATGGCAACTGTAACATAACTTTAGCCACCTACAAATCATTAAGAAACGTATATCAATACCAATTACGCATGTCCGATTGGCCCGACATACAGGGATGAAGTATAACTAAAGTGAATAAGTATTCAGTCTCCACCTTTTCACTTTCTAATTTACCATCTAAACCATAAAACTTTAAAGGCCCACCGATTACCGGTCCGTTTTGTGTACCACATCCATCGTTTCTACGCTGTCTTGATTCGATCAAGAATTTATCCCCTAAAGAATACAAAAAAAAAAAAAGAAGAACGTGTAGCATGAAGAGAATAGATAATCAATTTTTGGGTCCTTTAAAACGAAATTACAGAGAAAAGATAAGAGTAAATTTCGAACCTGATTATACATGGATGTAGTCATTCGCAAATATCTCCAAGTGATATCAATTTCCATGTTCTTATTAGGGGGAGCTAGAAACGGACATTGGAATGTGAGACGTTTGATTTACACCCTTCAATATAATGGTAGAGATTGAAGTTTGCATTGAATCCCATTGAATCGCTAATGTATGTAAGGGGAAACACATGTGAGGGGTTAACGCAGGTGATTGAAATTAAACACACCATCAATCATAAGTTTACAAAACGATTTTAAGTTTACAGTTTAAGATTAAAAGAAGTTTTACCAAATGGGTATTTGTGTAAATTAGTTATTGGATAATAATTCTTTTACTAAGCTTCTGAGTGATTAAGTTTTCATACCATAGATTTTATAATATGAAGAAAAAAAACGACATAAGTAAACTTAAATATGTGCGAGGCGCTTTTGTTAAAAGGATACTCATACGCAAGGCGAAAGGGTTAACTTTGTATATATTTAAAGATAATTAAAAGAAAATTATTAATTTAAAAACTTCATTAGACATATATTGATTTTAATAACATTAATAGTCCAACTTCTATTGAGAATAATAAAAGAGGTATGAATGAATAATAAAAGAATAAAAAAAATGTAACCGATGGATATATGTATGGACTTTAAAGATAGATCCAATATCCCCTTCTTCATTTCATATTCTTCAATTTAACGCTGCATCTAACCTCCCACTAATGGCCAAAAGACTAATTTAACCCCACAAAAACTTTAGCAAATGCATCATATGTTTGTACTCTACGCAATGAAATTTGTATTTACTTAAATTTTACCGGAATCCCTTCCTCATGCTTTATATATAGTATAGATTAAGAAAACGCGAGAGATAAACCAGTTTCAAAATAAAACCCGAAAACACAAAGAGAACAAAGTAAAATAGTTGATGTTCCTCAAAAAATGTTGCATTGAAAACCCCAAGTGACCGAATACAAATCTCATAAGTGATTATGTACAAAACCCCAAAAGGGTTGCATACAAAAACCTTGAAAGTAGTCATTGATAAAATCCTAGAAAAGGGTAATAAAGTTTCTGGAGAAACTCCGGTACCGAACAAATATGATATCTCCATTAAAATTATGTACAAAATACTACAATATGAAACCGTAATGAAACACATGTAAAATGGTATATTTGCATATGCTATGGCTATAAATGTAATAGATGAGATTACGTACGTAGAGCTATGTGCGAGTGAAAACATAGAACTAGCCAAAATGGCCTAAGATAACTTAAAAGTTAAATTAAATCGGGTTGACAAACTAAACGTTTTTGAACCTATAGTTCGAACACCCATAGACGTCAAAATAGTAGGTTATAAATGGGTGAATTTAAATAAAAAGAAACGTAAAGAACAAGATTTTGCGATATAAGGCGCGCCTTGTTACATAAATGTTTCTCCCAGACCTCAGAAGTTGATTATGAAGAAACATATTCCCCTTTAATTGATGCAATACCTTTATATGTTTTAGCGTGAAGAAACATGTAAAACAACGATTAATGATAACTACCGTGTGTTTAGTACACGTGATCACTCAAGTACAACCCTTCGCTCACACCGGTAGATGAACCGTAACCCGAGATGACAATGAAATAAGTGTGTGTGTGGTGAAAGTAAGAACACAAGAATATAAGTGGTTCGGTCAAGAGTGACCTACGTCCACTGGGAAGAGATGAATCTTTATTACTTTGCAGATTACAAGAGTGTTACAAGTATTCTCTCTGTGGTAATTCTCGTATGTAATTTATGAAAGTCGATCCCTTGTGAAGGAGGTGAAGTCTTCTATTTATAGGAGAAGATATGGGTCGGGTGAGAAGTCTTGCAACTAATATGGGCCTTGACCCGGCCCAGACGTCTTCGGTCCATGAAAACGGCGAGAATCTAGGTGACAATTAATGCTGATGTAAGAGAAAGTTGAAGCTGGTCTGCAAAAGTTAACCGTGTCACTAACAAAAACATAATGAAAAGACCGTTAGTGAAACAACAACGTAATGGTGGTTAAAAAACTTATTGTCAAATCAAAAGGAACTAACAATACATATTCAAGATAATCATAACTTAAACCAGCTTGTCGTTCATCCATATTCAGCCACAAAATATAGGAATATAAAACCAAAAGACCTCATATGTTACTCAGATTGGTCCATTCATTACTTACCAGCAAACTTATTGATTATCCCAACCTACAGCTAACTACAAACAAACAAATAATCATTCGTCAACAACATACAACTAAATTATAATATAAAACTACAATCACTTTCACAACGATTTAAGAGATTTGCAAAACAAAGTAAAAAAATGACTGACCACTCAAGTAGGTGAATAGGTGGTGATGGTGAGCTTATGGCCCCCCCGGTAATCCTTGTATAAAAGATCTGCACCACACACCAAACACATTCAAAAACCCCTATATATATAGAGAGAGAGAGAGACTTCGAGAGAGAGAGAAGGAACGAATCTCTGTCTCTTTTTCCGATATCGGAGTAGAGTCCTATACAGTGGTTGTTTCTGACAACCTGAAATCGAAAGGAAAAAAGAATTAGAGTAGGGGCCGAAAAAAAATTACCTTTCGTTGTTGCTCGTTGAGTCACTACTGCTGTAAGATCCGCTTCAATAATCTCCAAATCGGCGTTGTAAAAGGTCAATTTAATCGTTGATAGCAGACCACCATCGTCTCCCTCAACATAATGGTCCGAATGGTCGTGGCGGTGGTTGTTTGGTGGTGGTGGTGTCTCAGGCGAAGGGTTAGATTTTTTTTTTGAGAGAGAAAGGAAAAGCTGATATTGGTGGTAGTGGTTGTGCGTGGTTTTGTTGCAGGGTAAAAGAGGAGATAATTGCAAGGCTTGAATTTTTACACGTAGCAGAAATGGTGCTTCCAGCGGAAGAAGGAGACGCAACAACCCGAATAATCGGTCGGAACTCATCATCATCATCATCTTCTTCGGTGGTGGTGAAGAAGGGGGATCAGAAACCTTGGAGGTTTCCAGGTCATCATCATCACGGTTAAATATGCGAACGAAGGTGTTCTCTGCAAAGCTCACGCGTCGAGATCGTTTCTTATGGAAGGCCGTTGTTACTTCGTCGGTTTTGGTGTTGGAGTTGTCTTCTCCGGCCGTTGGTGACGTCATCTGTGGGTTTTGGTTGAGATGATGCTACAGGTGGTGATGATAATTGGATGGATCTGGAACGAATGCTAGTGTTGTTGAGTGGGTTAGTGGAGTGTTGGAATGATGAAAAC
The DNA here is from genome assembly GCA_032199755.1 of Ambrosia artemisiifolia. Taxonomy (NCBI): domain Eukaryota; kingdom Viridiplantae; phylum Streptophyta; class Magnoliopsida; order Asterales; family Asteraceae; genus Ambrosia; species Ambrosia artemisiifolia. The sequence goes on from CM063515.1 coordinate 338,471, forward strand.
ATCGGTTTTTAAAAATATGAAAAATCTTTAACCTTCAGATCTTCTCAATTACGGTATTATTTTGGGATAGATCTGATGAGAGAGAGAGAGAGAGAAAGGGAGAGAGAGAGAGTGAGGAGGAGAGAAAGAGGGGTGAGAGAGAAAGAAAACAGGAGGAGAGAGAAAGAAAAGAGGGTTCAGGAGAGAGAAAGGTCTGTCTCGGGATCAACAACGACACGTGGCGTGAGACGGTTGGCTGAAATGGGAAGCCCCTTGGAAGACGGTTCAGGCATGTTGGGAACCGTGACCCCTCTCTCCAAAGAGGGTGGAGAGGGCTATTTGTGCAAAACGCCCGGTCAACGGGCTATTTTGGTCATTTTCCCGCAAATAATTGGTGTCTTGCTCCCTTCACAGCTGGAAAGTAAAAGATGAAGCACTAAGTTGTACACCATGGTACAACAAAACATGCCTAAATCACTTGGTAAATGTGTATATATATATAATATAATTTGACCACCATCTTTGACACTATTCTACGAATCCCACTATCTGTTTCAGTGTTTTGAAAACCGGACCGGACCGGCCGGTCGGACCGGTCGGACCGGCCTCCGGGACCCGGACCCGGACCGGTCCGGTTCGGGTGGTTGGACCGGTGGTACATCGAACCGGCTGAGAACCGGTGAACCGCCCGGTCGAACCGGAAAACCGGGAGGTCGGACCGGAAAACCGGGAGGTTGGACCGGTTTTTGGTATTTTTTTTTTATTTTTTTTGTTTTTGGGCCGGTTCGTTGGACCGGTCGAACCGGTCGGACCGGTCGAACCAGTGAACCGGCCGGGGGTCCGGTTCGACGTCCGGTCCGGTTCTGAAAACCTTGTATAAAACACCTTTTAAATCACACATTTTCAATCAAAATACTCATTAGACAAGAATATTTAAGTAGCACTTTTTGACAAAAAAAAAAAAATAACAAAGATGATTATCCAGAAACTTAAAATGAAAGTAAACCAAATGCTCCTCAACCAACATTTAATGATTAATTAAAGATAATAAAAAGAATTAATTGAAGGAAAATATAATATTAAAATACTAAATATCTGCCATTATTGACAAACATATTTAAGTTATGACAAAAATAATACAGTAAATGGCAACAACCATTCATTCATACTTTAAAAACAAAAAGTGATGAGTCATATTGGTATGGTGCCTACTGCCTAGTGTCCAGTCCAGATATTATTATTTTCTCAAAATCTATCTTCCTTCAAATTTAAACACCTTTCTTTGCTTCAATATTTTGTCTTTCGGTGGCTTTACCTCTACTCCTCCGGCAATCGATTCTTCTCAAATTTCATTCATTTCGTCTGGGTCACTAACTGTAAGTGGGTTTTAGTTCAATTGCATCTGGAGTTAGTTACTTTTTCTACACTTTTACATCACTACTTAAAGATCTTGATTCTTGGATGCATTTAACAATTTAATTGAGTTAAAGATGTAATTGCATTGGTATAATATTGTGTTGGGATTCTTTCAATTTTGCCTTTTTCTTCTTAATTACTGGACTTTGAATCAGGGTTTGTGTTTTTGTTGTAAACCCTAGTCATTAGAGAGAGGTCTTTTTTGTTTTTTTGGCTTAATTGCATAAAATCAGAGAATTGAATCTAATGATATGATAAATTGATGTTGAAAAGTTTTTGTTTTATGGGGAATCTGTAGGAGATGGAGTAGCAGAATCTTAAGATTATCGCCGCCGAAATGTCCAAGTTAGATACGGAGTTATCCAAGGGTACTTCAATTATGGGTCTTCAGCTGTGGGTAGTGATCTGCTTTTGTGTTGGTGTGTTTCTCTGTATGTTTCTATGTATATTAGCAATGTGGGTCACATGCCAAAGGAAGTATAGAAGAAGAACCAAATACCCTCTTTCCCAAATACCAAATGTACCCAAAGACATCACAGTTGATACGGGCCCCCATAACTATTTTGAACATCCATCAGCGACTAGTCATAATGATCCGAGTCGTAATAAGACTTCAGGAAAGATGATGTTTCAACTCGGAGTGAACAAATCTGGTGACGCTGATAATGTAAGTCAAGCCAGTTCAATGTATGAAAGGGGAGGCAAGTCCCAATCCGGGGAGGAAGGGACTTCTGTAAGTTTGTGGAAGCAATCTTCGATGTCTCGTGGAGCAATGGGATCTCCGTTTGTTGGGTTACCTGAAACATCTCATTTGGGCTGGGGCCACTGGTTTACTCTGAGAGACCTAGAGCAAGCGACGGGTAGATTCTCGAATGACAATGTGGTAGGGGAGGGTGGATATGGGGTGGTATATAAGGGCACATTGATTAATGGGACCGTGGTAGCAGTGAAGAAGCTTTTTAACAATTTGTGAGTTTAGTTTTTGTTCATAACTGCATTGTTTTTTTTATCATTTTATAGTCTTATGGTGTGGTATTATGCATAGGGGGCAGGCAGAGAAAGAATTTAGAGTTGAAGTGGAGGCTATAGGGCATGTTCGGCACAAGAATCTTGTTCGGCTTCTTGGTTATTGCATAGAAGGGACCCATAGGTGCATTTCTATCTCTATTTACTACATTAAGTGCTAATTTCCTCGATATCTTGTGATTCTTAAAAAAAAAAAAAATTTGTGTTGAAGTATTAATTTTCAAGCTCGTCCTTTCTGTTCATCATCTTTTAATGCCTTCTCATGTTTGTTAGGAACGCTATTGTCTAGAGGTGGCAAGATGGATGGGTGGGGTGGATTGGGTGACGGGTCAAATGGGTCCAAGTTCAAACGGTTCATTTTTTAATATGGGCTAGAATGGTTTGTGTTGGGTTGACCCACAAACATTTTTGTCCTTTTTTTTTAAGTTTTGTTTAATAGATAGCTAACGCTTTAATTTTAACTGCAAAAACAATATTATTACAATAATAGTCTAAAATTTTGAATTACAACTGTCAGAAGGTTGTATGCATTTAACATATAGTGTGGGCAACTTTCAGATATCAGCCTGTTCACCCAGTGGACCCGTTTGACAAAAAACAAAACATAACCTAAATCAACTCTTTCTAAGTAAATGGGTTAGAACTGCCACTCTACTATCGATTAATATTTCATGTTTTGTTGGATAACTTAGGATGCTTGTGTATGAATATGTGGACAATGGAAACTTGGAACAATGGCTTCACGGAGATACGCAGGAAAGTGGTGTGCTTACATGGGAAGCTCGCATGAAAGTCCTTCTTGGTATAGCTAAAGCGTAAGTGAATTTTCTAATTGATATATCCAAATGCAATTTTGAGAAGATTTTTCTGTAGTTCTTCACTTACACTGTGCTACAAGTTTCATATATTTACAAGATTTCTGTTACTAGTAATTGAAACTTTTGGTACTGATTTTGCAGGCTTGCATACTTGCATGAGGCTATAGAACCAAAGGTTGTGCATCGAGACATAAAATCTAGCAATATTTTAATCGATCATGACTTCAATGGCAAACTTTCTGATTTTGGATTGGCCAAGCTTTTGGATTCGGGAGAAAGTCACATAAATACCAGAGTTATGGGGACATTTGGGTATGATTTCAATTTCTTGTCAAACATCTGTACCATTCTATGTAAGTTGAGCTAGAAATAGAGTGGTTGAATATTGTAAAATTATGTTGTAAATTGCAGGTATGTGGCCCCAGAGTATGCTAATACTGGCATGTTGAATGAAAAGAGTGATATTTATAGTTTTGGTGTGCTCCTTCTGGAAGCAGTAACAGGAAGGGATCCAGTGGATTACAATCGTGTTGCTAATGAGGTACTAATGGACACAAATAATCTAATGCTTGTTTTGATATTGTATTATAGTTGAATTATGTCAAATAAAAGTAAAGATGAAGGTGGGTTGGGCAGGTTTGGGTAACGGGTCAAGACTGGCCATCTTAGGTGCAGGTTGCGCTGACTTCAAACAACGTATTTTATCCTTTTTTTCTAATTTTTTTTTTTGGATAAATAACAAGTGTTGCATGATATTACAAAATCTATTATTGCCAATAAGAATCTGATTATTATAAAAATTATTGAGCAGGTTTTATACCGTTAAGCTTATGCTTTGGGTGAATTCGATCCATTTAACACGTTCAACTTTAAGCTGCCTTTTTAGTTTGTTTGACACGCTAGAGATGGCACGTATCCTGAATTGTCTATTGATTATACAAAGTGTGTCAAAATAGTCAGCTCAACGTAAAACAGCGATACAGTATCTCACTACTTTTCAAACTTATGGCAGGTTAATCTTGTTGAGTGGCTGAAAATGATGGTGGGAAATAGAAGAGCAGAGGAAGTAGTTGACCCAAGTCTTGACCTAAAACCCTCAACACAGGCTCTAAAACGTGCACTTCTGGTGGCACTTAGATGTGTTGATCTTGTATCTGAGAAACGGCCTAAAATGAGCCAGGTTGTGAGAATGCTTGATACAGATTTCCCGTATCGTGAGGTACTACTTGCCTTCTTTTATTGTTATTATCAGTTTCTTATAAGGGTTGGCCAAATGGATGGGTCGAACTAGGGGTGTTCATCGGTTCGGTTTACGGTTTATTTGGTTTATTCGATTCAGTTTTTTCGGTTTTCAAAATTTTGTACCTCAAACCAAAAACCAAACCAAACCAAATTAGGAATATGAAAACCAAACCAAATTCAACCAAATTGAATTCGGTTCGGTTTCGGTTTAAAACCAAACAAACCAAATTGAAACGAAGTTTTTTTTCTCTAACTTATATACCTATATGTTCCAAAATCCAAAAAGAAAGTTTGCAATAAATATAGACCAAAAAATCAAACCACGCAAACAGAAACATTATAAAAATTAGAAATAGTAAAATGAACCCTAGTTTACTAGTTTATAATCAGATTATTACCTCTATAAATTGGTGGGCTTTATTTATTTTGGGTTGGGTTTAATATTTTGGGCTTATATATTATATATGAGTTATTAAATATTATTATTTTTATTTAATAATTAATTATTTTACCGGTTTATTCGGTTATCCAAATAAAAAAATGTAGAACCAAAAACCAAACCAAACACCGAATAAGCAATTCGGTTTCGGTTAAAACCAAACCAAACACCAAATTCGTTGTTCGGATTGGTTTTTTCGGTTACGGTTACGGTTCGGTTTTCGGTTTTTATTTGGTTTGCGGTTTTTCTGAACACCCCTAGGTCGAACGTGTAATTTTATGGTACGGGTCTAAACAGATTGGGTTTGAACCGAAACACTTAATGCCCTAAATTTACAACCGTTTGGTAAATAATTAATTTGTCTAATATGGTTCCAAGAATTACATTATCTCAATACATGTTTAGTTCAATGTTTTTGCACATTGACATAGGAGGTTAAGCGTGCATGGCCAAATCAAAGGAAATTTCAAATGTCTACCAAACCAAACCAAACAGAAGAGGGATATTGTAGTTTTTTTAGCACGCACTTCATACCAAATAGATCATTTGGCATGATCTGATGCTAATTCAAGGAAATTTGGTAGATTCCCCATTTGAGGGGAGAAAACATTACCTTGATGGCCCCAATAGAGATTTTAATGTTACAAAAACAGAAGTACAATCTTAATTTGCATGCCCATCACTATTAGTTCATTCTATGGATGATACTTTTATGCTTCCAGATATATTATTGGATTACGAGGGATGAGTTCGTTTTAGTATGTTTTAACCAGTTTAACATATTTGACTTTTGAAAACAGGAACGAAGGAATAGGAGGAGCCGCACCGCCAGCATGGACAGCGACTCCATCAGCGGTTCTGCTGACATAGAACACCCAGCTCTCTAATCAGAAATCTGACTGACTGGATCCCTAGAACATGACAATAACTATTAACGGGTCGAAATCATTCTTGGTAGATTAGTAGCAGGAGTGGGTCTATGGTGGGGGTGAGGTAAAAGCAAAATCTTTATTGCTGTCAATCACAAAACAAGATACACAAGGAACATACATGGTTTCTTTCTTTTCTTTTTGTTAATAATCTTGATCAGTGAAGTTGTTGGTTCTCATTCTTCTAATCTAGTTGACTGGACAACCTAGTGTCGTCAATAGTCGCATGTAATAGACAAATCTTGATGTTTATGTGTGACCTATTTAATATACATATAGTTTTGTTCTATGAGTTATCATACATGGGCAAACCCGGTGTACAATGCTCTCGTATGCGCAGGGTGCAGAGGCTTTGCTTGCCTAACCCTTCATTTTTGCAAGAGGCTTTCACAATTCAAACTCGTAACCTCCAAGTCACATGCAAGCAACCTTACCGTTGCTCTTAAGGTTCGCATCTGTTATAATACAACATGAATGTTTCAAAATTCAGTCAGAAAAACATGTTATGTTCCAAAATTCAGTCAGAAAAAACATGTTAGTAGCATAGCTTAAGATTAACAAAGCCTAAAGCCTCAAAAGCCAGCAATTATAAACTAACACAACTGGCTGTATAAGTCATTGTCACAATTCAATTCACCCTGTAACCAAAACAAGTATCCTTAATAACAACCAAAAACATGATTTTTTCTTTGTTACGCGTGTAATATCTAAGGCTGATGGTAGGAGCCACTTGTTTGTTCCTGTTGTGTATCATTTGGCTGTAGTAAGACGGGAATATCCAAACTATTTCCTTCAGTATCAGGTGTAATTTCCCTAACATCAGCTATTCTTGCTTCTGTTGCTTCTATATCATTCCATTCACCGCCGTTAACTGGACGGATTCCTGTTTGATCAACAGATGGAATGTTTCTAGAATCACTAAGGCATGCTTTATCTACATTGTGTTCAGATGGATGCACGTGTTTGGTTAGAGGTTGAGCGTCACTAGCAGAGCAAGATTCACCTCTCTCCTCCGTCACTTGCTTAGTATTCTCCTCCTGCCTGATAACACAACAAACCCGTCACAACAGCAACTAACATGAGGCTATAACATAGGTGGCCATTTTGACCCATTTACTCATGATTTGTGTTAAAAAAAAAATAGCTAGAAACGAAACGGGCGAAATGGGCTGAAAGGGTTCAAAGTCAGCCAACACGTGTTTTTAATGCTTAAAACCTCCTGAATCATTTTAGTAGCAAAAAAACAGACAATTATAGAAACAACATATTTTTGTAATCATATGTGACACATAATTGTTTGCCAGCAACTAACATGAGGCTAATGCAGAGATGGCAGTTTTGATCAATTTACTTCAAAGGGTCAATCCGGTTTATGCTGCATCTTTAATTGGTCAAAAGGGGCCAAAAAAAAAGTATAACATAAAATAAGAAAAGCTATAAAGAAGACAAGTGGATATTATGTTTTATCTACGGTGGGTCAAACGGGTAAATGGAATGCACACACGCAATACTATAATGAAAATGGTTATGAGGCACCCAGAGTATATAATGCATAAAAATTTCGAAATCATTTCACTTAAATACTTAGACTGCTATTTCTTGTTATCACGATACATAGATTGTTTAAAGAAAGTGAACTGGACCCGTGTGAAAAATGACCTGGTTTGACCCAATCACGTCGAACATTTAAGCATAGTAGTGAGATGTGGTTAATTTAGCTACACGGACCTTTGAAGTTGTAATTGTAAAACATTAATGTATGCCAAAAGCTCTTGATTTTCCTTTCTTGCAGCACTTTCTTTCTCCGTTGCCTCCTTTGTTGCAGCTTCAGCCTCTGCATCCTTAGCCCTAACTTTCTCCTCAGCCCTTACAACAGCTCCTTCTAAGATGACTACACGTTCTCTAGCTTTTGCGAGCTCAGATCGCCATAAAAGCGCTTCTTGCTGAGACGCGTCCCGTTGCTTCATAAGTTGCTCTATTTCTTTATTTAAAACCATCACCTTTTCTTCAGATTCTCTTAGCTATAAAACCAACCCAATTATAGCATTTGTAAAGGTCATCACATGTTTAGTATGTTCAGTTAGTTATAAATTGGCTAATTGCATAAAAAGATAATCAACTTTGGTCTAATTTCTGTGTTGGACTGGTGGCCAACTTATTTTAGGCATCAAAAATATATTTTAAAAATAATTATCTAAGATAATTTCCTGAGATAAAGAATTTTCATGGGTCACTTGAAGAAAAGGTAAAGTGGTGAACATTGTCAAAAGTAAATGACAAGTCATCATTTTGACCTATTAATCTATTATCTTAAACCAAAATTCAAGTTGGCTACCTTTATCATTTTTTTTGTTAAACTAAGATAGGTTTTTTCCAGCAAGAAAAAAAAGTGAGTTTGCTAAAAGCCTAAAACAAAAAAAAATGATCAAAGTTGGTTACCTTTTATGTGATTGGCCTTTATCTCAAATGGTTCAAATTAAACAATTGAGCTAAAAGTTGAACGGGTCTAGCAGGTTGAAACTTGAAACTAACAAAGTCAATTTTTAATGCATACAACCTTGTAAATCGTTTTAATTAAAGATATAGATTATTACAGAAACGATATAGCTCTTGTAATCATGATTAATAAATTAACTATTTACAAATATGCTTGAAAATGGAAAAAAAAATGTTTTTGTGAGTCAGCCGATCCAAATTCCAAGCCAGACCAATTTAACCCATACTAAAAGATGAACCATTTGAACCCCACCCACTTTGACCAGTAACGCAGCCCGTCTGCCCCAACCATCTTGCCACCTCCAAAGAACACACACACACACACACACACTAACCATCATACGGTAGGACACGCCTTGTTTTTCCAACTCTTTCTTACAGAGGTCAACTTCGGAAGTTGCAATCCTCCGTTGCTCATCCAGCATATGAACTGCAGATGCAGCACTCTCTGCTGCTTCAGCTGTCTCAGTTAGCTTTTCAGCTATCTCTTTTATTGTTGACTCCCTAGCACGAATATCTCTGGCTAAATTTTGCAGCTCTTCATCTTTTACTCTTAATGTTTCCTATAATAATATCAAACCACCTATCATATTGCGCTTTTACCTAATATTAATTTATTTTGTTGGTACCGGTAAGCGGTTTCATACCTTCATGATTGTAAAATCATCCAATGGGGCATCGGGTGTTTTGTTCATCACTGATCCCAAAGCATTTCTCCTTGAAATCTGCATTGCTGCTTCAATTTCTTTGGAAGATTCTAGAGCAGTTGTATTTGCAGCAGTGACAACAGCAGAAACAGTTCCTAATTTCGCATTACTGTTTCCAGCTAATGAGTTAACTGCCTCTTTATGAGCCCTCAATACCAACTGTGATGCGCTATTGTTTTGTGTACAGAATAAAAACATATATCAGCAACCTAATTATTCATAAAAATCGGAAATTTGGCCGTCTAGATAATTTATAAGCAATAATTTAAAAAAAAACAATTTAAAAAATGCAGAAATCAATAGATGACTCACTGCAAGGTGGCCACCCAAGCTCTAGCTGCACCTGGAGTTTCTGCACAGAGGAAATATTCTTTTTTCTGTGGTGTTGCAATATCTAATAAATCAAGTTAGGTTTTTATTCATAAAAGAAGAAAATAAAATTTACAGGAGGATATGTAAATCCAAAAAGTAACTATGTGGATACATATAATGCAGTTATCATACTTGGGCAGTCCACTGAAAATAATAAAAGTAGGTAGAATTAGATCATTATCCAACACATTATAGTGATGAGAAGTGAGCTTACTGGAAGTTAAAGGGCGATGTCATGATTGTGCTATTTGAATCAAATACAATTGTTCCTTTAATATTCGGGTCGTTTCTCCTATACTTGTATTCCATTTTTCCGGTTGTGGGGTCTAGGATCACCCATCTCTCGTTCCATTTCCTTATCTATTACTCACAATACAACAGTTGAAGCTAGATGTCAGAATAACAAACAGTCTGTTCTGTTGTTTATAATACGTAATATTATCCATCTTAAACCCAATATTTGGAGATTTACTGTTGTTAAAATCATGGTTTTATTTTGCTGTTAGTAAAGTCATAATCTATAAATTTTGTGTTTGAATTGAGTGATTGGAAATTAATATGGTTCAAAACAAAAGAGTAGGTGATTACAGTTTCAGATCGTTTAAGAAGAGGACCCTGCAAGAGGTGTCGACCCGACCCGGATGCCAATTGTCGCTTAATCTTATCCAAGCTGGCCTCTGTAGAATTGGTACCATCTTCATCTCTCTGATCACATGAAGTTATTACAATATTAAATTCAAAAAAAAAAAAAAAATCAAAGAATGTTGAAGAAAAGAAAGAAACTGACCACAGATGTAGAAGAACCATTCTTCATGGTATCAGTTGGTCCGGATAGAAATCAAGATTCACAATTGGAAGATGATCATGAGGGAGGTTTCAAGGGAGTGTTTGTTGCTTTCAAGGGAACGTTGACTTTGTGGCATACTGTATACAAAATTGTAAAGGGAAAATCACCAAAATAGCCCGTTGACCGGGCATTTTGCACAAATAAACCTTGGACCCCTCTTAGGAGAGACGGGACACGGCTCCCAATGAGCCTGAACCGTCTCCCAAGGGGCTTCCCATTTCAGCCAACAGAGGACCGCCACGTGTCGTTGATCCCGAGGCTGTCCCGTCTCTCTCCAGACGGGTCAGAGGTCAACCGTTTCTCTCCCCAGACGGGTCACACTTCCCCATGCCGTCTCAAACCGTCTCGGGAACCGTCTGAACCGTCTCAAAGGTGTATATAAATACCGGATTTCACTTAACAAAATTTGCACCCACCACCCTCCCCAAACCTTTCATCTTCCAAGATGTTTTTTGGTTTGCCAACCGAAGCCTACCGGCTTACGAAAATATTGTCCGATTACTTGGATTGTTGTTTCATCTGCGTACGACTACTTGGATTGTTGTTGCATCTGCGCGTGGGTTAACCCGTGTAATTTGCATCTACAATGTGGTAGTCTATTTTATTTGCAAGAAGAGTTCTTTGTCTATGAAGCGCACATACACCATTCAAACAAAGTTCTTAGTTCTTAGCAAGTAAATTTAGGAAGTTTGTTGTAATAGTATAGTTTGTTTATCGTTATTGTAATAGTATAGTTTTTTTATTGTTATTGTAATAATATGGTTTGTTTATTGTTATTGTAATAATAATGTTATTGTAATATTAATGATTGTTATTGTAATAATATTGTTATTGTAATATTAATGAAATATTTACTTTGATATAAAAAAAAACATAAATAAACATTACATAAATAAACATTAATAAAAAAAACATAAAAAAAACATAAATAAAATGATTACAATTAAACTAGTTAAGATAGATAATCTCTCATCATTTGCCACGCGCACAAATGTTTAAATTCTTTTCCCTCCCTGTTTTTATACTGTCTTTTGCTGTGTCTAATTGACGTGTCTTCGGGAAAGCCGGGGGGTACCAACTGAAGAGTCCGGTTGTGGTACCCGTTGAAGATTTGACACTTCGTTGTCAAATCGTTCAACTTCCGGCTAAGAGAGTCCGTTGTCCGGTCAGACCCTCCAACCAGCTGGTTGTACTCGTGTTGGATACGAAACCATTTGTTGGTTTGGTGGGTGCTCTCTTCAACGTGGCGCCATGCTGATACAAGTGCAATCTCTTGTTCTTCTGTCCATCTTTGGGGTGCCATTTGTGTTAGACGGTGGTGGTGGACGGTGGTGGTTGTGTGGTGGTGCTGCTACTGTTAGACGGTGGTGGTGGTTTGGATGGTCTGACGGGAGGGAGACGGGACACGGTATTTATAGGTGGTGACCTGGACAACCGAAGCGTCGGTCGAACCATCGGGACTCACCGGAGACGACGTCTCGGGACACGGCGAGTCACCATTGTAAAATGTGACCCGGCTTCAGACGGTTCCCGAAAGACGGTTCCCGAAACACTTTGAGACGGTTCAGATGGTTCCCGAGACGGCTTAAGACGGCATGGGGAAGTGTGACCCGTCTGGGGAGAGAGACGGTTGACCTCTGACCCGTCTGGAGAGAGACGGGACAGCCTCGGGATCAACAACGACACGTGGCGGTCCTCTGTTGGCTGAAATGGGAAGCCCCTTGGGAGACGGTTCAGGCTCATTGGGAGCCGTGTCCCGTCTCTCCTAAGAGGGGTCCAAGGTTTATTTGTGCAAAATGCCCGGTCAACGGGCTATATTGGTGATTTTCCCAATTGTAAATTGCAATAATATTAAACCCGTCCTCACTTCGGATTACAGGCTGCAACTCGCCTACATAAAGCTGGAAGAATAATATTTTTGGTATACTAGAAGTAACCCCGCGCTACGCGACGGGACAAACCAACTTTGAATGAAAGTTAAATAGAAATGTAGATGAAATAGTAATAATAACAGTATAACACTAATAAAAAAACCTAAAACTAAAATATTGTAAAAATAAAAAATGTTTTAGCTTCCCCCAACACCAGTCGGTTCTAGAAGGTTTGATTTATTTTTGGCTCATCTTGGTTTCTAGCCCATGTCAATTTGGCCAAAGAACTTAAAAGAACCCAAACTTGTTTTTTTTATTTATAAGTATATAAATAATTGTTAAGTTAATGCATTTGGTTCATTTAATTAGAATTAGAAGTTTATTAAATAAAGTATTAATTAATTAGAAGTTTATATTAAATATAATGTATTAATGTGTATTGATGATTTGAGGTAGATTACAATTATGTCATCTTCTCATAAAGTTAAATTACCTTATTGCCCATCTATAATGCATTATATAGTAATAATATATAAGTATAGATTATAGGGCGCTGTACCGCACGATGTGACGGAAATCCTAAAAAGCACTAGGGTGATACTATACTCAAATTAAAGAGAAACTCGTTTTCATGATATATTTTTTGAGATCTATATTGGCGTGTTATGTCCGTTTACAAGTCATGACGAAGTTGATTTTTCACATAATTCTTAGCATTTTGAAATGTGAGATGATTTAGCTGTTATGTTATAAAAACCGTAGTTAATTAAAGTTTTAAAATTTTGTAAAATTTCCTTCTTGTCTTCCTTATATATTTTTTTACAATGATAACATGAACATAAAGTCTAGATACCAAATTTCAGGTGATTTCTAAGATTGTATTTTTACCAATTAATGAATAAGCTAACTAAGATTCTTGTGTGAAGTTGTGATTTTGTGTTTGAAATTAAAAAAAAAAACAAAAAATGGAGCTTTACACATTGTATTGAAACTAGTGGGTTACCCGCGGTTCGCGGCGGGGCGAAACATAGACAATATCTTGACCACCATGATCAAAATAAAATATAAAGATGAGATCATTGGGTCCGCTGTTTACAGCCTTTCCAGTACCCCCTTTAACTGGCCTGCAGTTTTATTTCTAAGCAAAAAAACAAAAAAGAATGTCTTAAAATGCAGATACAATCAAACATAAAAATACGTCACAAAGTAGTAAAAACAATACCTTGAAACGCAACCATCTTATTCCCTTTGAACCCCACTGACCGGTGCATCGTGACTATGTCCCGTACTGAAAACTTAATAAAGAAAGGCAATCCGCACCAAGCCGCTACTGCAGCCCAAACTCCTGCAGCGAACGCACAACCTGAAAACAAGTGTTCCGCAGTTTCCAGATCAGGATCACAAAACACACTGTTCATCTTTGGGACATGTATAATTCGTCTTTGTAACGCCACCGCGGTAGCGATTCTATCCAGATCAGCACGCCAAACAAAAATATTAACTTTTGAAGGCAGCCACGGACACCAATCTAGCGCAACAACCGATCCATTATGATCCTGCAGCTGCAGCCATGTTTTAAGCGCCTTCACAGAAAACGACACTGATTGATTTTGACGCCAAACCCATTTGTCCGCACCTCCTACAAACACAATATCATTAACCAAAGAACAACACTCGCTCTTCCCACAGTCCCGCCCCCTGCATACTGTTCCAAAACGCTGCAGCATTGTCTTTCTGAACATCACATCTGGTCGCTACTGAAACAAATTTATTCTTATCCAACTTGAACATATTCGGGAATTTATCATTTAAAATCACATCGTCTATCCATCGGTCCCACCAAAACCGAATATTCTTCCCATCTCCCACCAATCCTGTCATCAACTCGTGCATTCTTCGACCATCCATCTTAGTATTATACTCGTGGTTAACCAAATTTTTCCAAGTTCCTGTCAACCGGTTAAATATTATATAATTCATCCAACATTATATTTCCTTTCATAGGCCTTTGATTACTTCCCTTTAGTAGCTTTTGTCTCCCACTTGCTTTTGTTTTAGTGGTGTCCTTTAATAGCTCATCATTGTAAGTTTCTATTATTCATTCTCTGTATCGTTGCTTTGATGAGAACAAAAAATGAAAACCTTTGAAACCATCAAAGTTTAGAATATTTCCCTTAAAAAATGTTTTATCACAACACAATTGTGGCAGTATTAAACAAATCAACACATTTTTGACACTATAAACACTCTAAAGTTTTACAAAATCTATCTGTTTTAAGGAGCCATCAGCCCTACGATTGTGTTGGTTAATGACTTTGCCCAGTCTTCTTTAAGTAACAACGTTTGTAGTGTATGCTTTACATCATAGTCAGGATCCAGTTTCCTTTGCCATCCCTCTGGTAAATATAACAGCAAATTCGTAACCATCTTTTCAGAACTAATCATAGTGTATGTTTTTTCACCACTCAGGTTATACATAACAAATTCAGAACTAATCATAATGTTCAAGAATATTTAATTAATCCCTAATCAAATAGGTTGAATTAATACAAATGATGTGTCAAAATTACCGATTGGGAAAAGGAATGTTTAGATTTTTGCAGTTGAATAACAAAGATTATTTATACCGTTAAATGTTCCGTTAGACAGTTAAGCTATTCCAAGTAAACTTAGAACCATTGGCAAATATAAGTAAAACCTAAAATTTAATTTAACTACACATCCTGATGTCATAACAAAATCCGACTCAAAATACAGTGTAAATTAATTCAGAATCAAATTTATAAAACAATTAATAACTTTCAGCTCAAAACAATTGTAACAACCTATCAATTTTTACATCTCTACATAAATTCACAAAAAAAAAGTAAGCAAAATTAAAATTTTATGGTAACAAAAACAGAACAGAGTCTTGAATTGAGCAAATAATCATGTAAATAGGCAAGATGCAAACTTGTTAAAATGAAATAAAAACTTGTTAAAACTTAATCTTTCTTCCATTGTGCCTTATATGATACACTACAGCAAGGTAGCCGGATCTTCGCCGAAACCTTAGGTTCTTGTCTCAGCTGCCTAAAATCCTTAAAAAACACTGATCTGGGTTAAAAGAGTGAGATGCACATGGAAGAGAATAC
This sequence comes from Ambrosia artemisiifolia, assembly GCA_032199755.1. NCBI lineage: Eukaryota > Viridiplantae > Streptophyta > Magnoliopsida > Asterales > Asteraceae > Ambrosia > Ambrosia artemisiifolia. The sequence goes on from CM063515.1 coordinate 353,747, forward strand.
GATGCTTACCAAAGAGTGACCGGTTGTTGTTCATGTTCGTTTCGTCGCCGCCTGCAACTAGGAAACGACTAAAGAGGGTAACCGGGATGAGGAGGTTGCCGCAAACTTTTCCATTGATGTTATAACCAATTCCATAGAATTTCAGTTGTTGTTGCCGTATGATTTGGATTTGACTGCCATAGGTTCACTTGCAAAATCACAGTTTGTATATTTTTTTTGGATGGAACAGGCCACTATGCTATATTTTTCTTTAAATTACTTATCGTTATACGGTTAAATAGTGTTTTAACAACCCCTTTGAATATGTGATCTTTTTTTTTTATTTTTTTTGAGTTCTAATGCACTTAACAGTATGTGATCAAATATCCTTTAAATTATCATCTCCAAGTAATGGTTCATTGACTAGAAGAATAATCAATTACACAAATGTAGAACTGCTAGAAATAATTTTAGGAGGTCTATTAGAAATCACAATTATTGTCGAATGAGTAAGAAATCATAATTTTTTGGTATTTGTTGATGCTAGACTAGGTCTATCGGTGGGTCAAACTAATGTGGCCCATAATAAAATAGAAATCGTGTTTAATCGGGCATGATCGGTTTCCTTCGGTCTATACCCGAGAACGGAATTTTGATTAGGCTGAATAAGAACCAAGCGACAAAACACTATTTCGGTTCGGGTTTGTCATGTAGCCTGAATTTTGCACACCCCTAATTTTGCATGGTGGATCCAATTACAATGCTACGGGTGGATACTGCATATGTTGCTTTTCATCCAAACTTGCTGATAACAATGGGTTATATTCATACCTGAATTAAACCTTCATACGTAAGTAAACGGGTAGAAATTGCCATCTCTACTCCGAGTATTGTATGGTCAACAATCTATTCTCATCCAATTCTATCTAGGCACATACATCAAGATCCACTGTCAATTAATTTCTTATTGATCATATTTATTGACAACAAAACATAGGTTCTCACAAATTATGCTCGCCAAACATAAATACCAAAACCAATTAACACCATTCCTTCCCCAAAGATACCTCAAAAAGAAGAGCTATCCACTCAAGGAGAGGCCAAAAGTAGAAACAAAAGCACAATTTAATATCGTTTACCAAGAACTATACCGATGATCGTTGATACCAATGCTACTCCCATTATGAACTTAATGCCTGTGACAAATGAACCATCAGGGGCTTGATTACGTGTGTTTGATGAGGATGATGGGGTGGGTGCAGCTGCAAGTGTGGGTGAGGATTCTACGTTTTTCTTGCTTTTGCGCTTTGATGTTGTTGTCAGTGTTGATCCTATGTCCCTTGATTTGACCTCGCTTGAATTATCCCCGCGAACCTACAATTACAATGCCAATATACTTAAGATGGTATAAAGTTGTTTTGAAGTTGCCCAAACGAGTATGTACTTAATGAAGAAATAATGATTGTGCTAGTAATTAAGTATATCGTTGACTCACACGTACGTGGATGTAAACAAATTCATAGACTTTAATGTACCATAATAGTGTTAAGGGACTTTCTTCGTGCAAATGAGAAAGTATGTTGGTTTTTTTGTTGGGTTAACAACCCACCTCGTTAAACTAATTTGAAAATTTTCTCTCGTATATCACACCTAATCTCTTTCTTTTTCATATGGTCATTTATCTTTTCTTTCGGCGTCACACATTTTTTTAGTATGTGTATCTGATTATATGATCTTCATCATTTTGTTATCATGGAAGAATATCATATATACCCCGATGCTAATGTCATTATATCATATTTGATGTGACTTCATACTTCATATGTAAAGTTTTACCTGGTCTTTGACTTTAGCATTTTCTGTAAGATCTTTGACTTGTTTCTCCAAATGCAAAAATGATTCCTTCTTTGCTTCAAGGTCCTTCAATGCACCCTCTAGCTCTAACTCCTTTTGTGAATACGTCTCTTTCTGTTTCATATATATCAACAAAACATTTACATAGGATTATTTGTTTTGTTGTGATGGCAATATCATACAAATAGTTATGGCTTACAAATAGCTACCGACCTGTTCAGCAATTGTGTTTAGAGCTGCTGCTAGTTTTTCTTCAAGATTATTTAGACTGCTTTTTAGTGCAGTCTTCTCTTCAATCTCTGCCTTGACATTTTCCAACTCATATTTTAGTGATGTTTCATTAGATGTGTGTTCTATAACTTTCGCTTCAAGTGTATTTATGGTCATCTGAAGCTCCTTTTTAGCATTTTCATGTGTTTCATTTAGCATGTTGTTCTCTTCCATCAGTGATGATATCTGCAATTTAAACAAATTCTTTTAGAACAAATGAAACTAGAGGTGGATAAATGGGCACGTGGGGTGTCGGAAAAGGCATTTTGGTAGGGGCAGAACAGGACAGGTCAGATTAGGTTATATCACTTTTGTCCAAAAAGATTAGCGTTGTCAAATATGATTACAAAACTAATTATTTGGTAAGAAAATGATTTAGGATGTATTACACATTTAAAATACACGTTGGACGCATTCACCCTATTTAGGTAGTTTTTTTACATAAACTACAAAAACATAGCATAATATGGTTTTACCTGAGACTGTAGCTTTTTCCCTTCAGAAGAAAACTGTTCTTTCAGATCTTCTGTTTCTTTCTTTGAGGTAAGGAGCTGATTCAGTATCTGATCTTTTTCGGTTGAAGTTGCTATCAAACTGTTATGCAGATCATTCAGTTTAGACTCATAACCCCTAAGTTCTTGAGTAAGTTTTAAATTGGTTTCTTCATGCTGATTGGACTTGCTCTGCATATCTTCCACTGTACTCTCCAGACCACTTAGTTTCAACAAAGCTTGTTTCAGTTCATGCTTATGGCTGTCTGCCAGCTCAACAGCTCTACAATGCTGTTCAGTTAAATTGGCAATTGTTTTTTCATGTGAATCAACTGTTTGACATGTGGATTCCTTTTCACTTTCAAGTTCATTGACCTTGACTTTGAGTTGAATAATGGTTGCTACCAACATTTCATTTTCAGTAGATAACTTATTAGCCTTACTTTCTGTCTCTGATATCTTTGTTTTGAGGCTTTCATTCTCGCTTTCTAAATTAGCTTGTATGAGTAAAAGCAGATCTAATTCGTCTTTTAGTGAAGTAGTTCTGTCAGTTGCTTCAGCTAACTGTTTCTCGAGAGATGTAGATTTCTCAAGCAATGATTTGGCCTCTGTGTCTCTGCTAGTGAAATTTGCAACTGATTCTTGTAATTTAAGGTTAAAATCTCTAGTGTGGGTTTCGTGTTGTGTTTCATACTCTAAATGCTTTGCTCTTGCTTGATCTAGTTGTTCCTCAGCTAACTTAAGCCTGTTCATGACTTCTGTTTCTCTGATTCTGAAAGCTTCTAGATCACCCACGATGGTGTCCAACTTCTGCTGAGCAACTTTGAGTTCGTTTCTCAATACTTCCAGAAGGTTTTCTGCTTCAACAAGTTGCTCTGATGATTTTTTTGAGACATCTTCTAACTGCTCTTTCTCAGTTGTTGCTAAATCCAAAGAACTAGTTAATTCTTGCTCCTTTTTAATCGCGATTTCAAGTGCACCCTCAAGAACCGTTGCTTTTGATCTCAATGCTTCAATTTCAGCTTCGAGTTCAGATGCTTTTTGTGATTGGTTTCTATATTCTTCTTCTGCGTCGCCACATTTTTTCTCCAGTGTGGTTATTTGTTCTTCAAGCTCCTGAATTCTGTACTTCTCGGATTCTAGAAACAACGTCATTTCACATGCCTTTTTATCTGCATTCTCAGCTTTTAAATTTAAATTCTTAATTATATTTTCAAGTTCAATGCTACGTTGATGGTTCACATTGGCTTGTTCTTCATGATTCGTTGACTTTTCAAGAACAGTTTTAAGCTCTAGTTCAAGCTCTGTGTTGCGTGAGGATGCTTGAGTCAACTCAGATTCCAGCTGAGTTACCTTATCGGTGGAGTCTTGCAATTGCTGGTTGAGATGTCCCTTTTCTTCTTCAAGAGTGGCTATTGTTGAGGTAAGCTCAAGTATCTTAACAGAAAACTGTGCAAGTTCTTCTTCCAATTTCGTGACCAGTGATTTTGATTCTTCTAAATTGGCCTTCAGTAATTTTGACTCATGTTCCAGTTCTTTATGTTCTGCCTGAGATTTCTGAGACTCAAACAAAAGTGTGTCATAATCACTTGACAGCTGACTGAAACGGTCTTCATTTTCTGCTAAATCACCCTTTGATTTTACCAAAATTGCATCAAGCGCTTCCTTTTCCTTTCTTGTTTCGGCTAGCTCTTCTTGAATCTCGTGAAGCTTCAGTTTGACTTCTTCCAGTTCAGATTCTTTGGCTTGAAGATCTTCTTTGATTGATGATTCCGAAGCCTTCTTCAGATTCAGCTCTTCAGTCAGTTCATTTATTTTAACCTCTTGTGAAATGTATTTTTGTTGAAGTTCCAAAACTTGTGATTTTGAAGCATCCAATTCTTCATGGACCACAGACAACTCAACAGTGGTCTTCTTGAGGGCTTCTTCAACCTTTTCATGATCAACAATTTTTTCATACAATTCCTTGAGTTCTTCTTGGACCAAAGCCATTTGATCTTCCTTCTCTTTCTTGAGGCTTTCATTCTCGATTTCTAAATTAGTTCGTATCTGCAAAAGCTGATCTAATTTGTCTCTTAGTGAAACGGCTTTTTCAGTTGCTTCAGCTAACTGGGTCTCGAGAGTCGTTGATTTCTCAAGCAACGATCTGGCTTCTGCGTCTCTGCTAGTGAAGTTTGCTACCGATTCTTGTAATTTAAGATCAAAATCTCTAGTGTTGGTTTCGTGTAGCGTTTCATACTCTAAATGCTTTGCCCTTGCTTCTTCTAATTGTTCCTCAGCTAACTTAAGCTTGTTCATGACTTCTGTTTCTCGGATTCCAGAAGCTTCTAGATCACTCACCATGGTTTCTAGTTTCTGCTGAGAGACTTTCAGTTCGTTTTTTAATACTTCAAGAAGGTTTTCTGCTTCCACAAGTTTGTCTGATGATTTTTTTGAGATGTCTTCTAACTGCTTTTTCTCAGTTGTTGCTAAATCCAAAGATTCTGTCAACTCTTGCTCCTTTTTAGTAGCAGTTCCCAGTGCACCCTCCAAAGATTCCGTCAATTCTTGCTCCTTTTTAGTGGTAGTTTCTAGTGCACCCTCGAGAACTGTTGCTTTTGATCTTAAAGCTTCTATTTCTGCTTCGAGTTCAGATGCTTTTTGAGAATGGTTTCTAGAACTTTCTTCCGTGTCACTGCATTTCTTCTCCAGTGTGCTTATTTGTTTTTCAAGCTCCTGGATTCTGTGCTTTTCTGCTTCTAGAAGCAATTCCAGATCATTTGCCTTTTTCGCTGCATTCTCGACTTTCAAATTCAGATTCTGAATTATATCTTCAAGCTCAATGCTACGTTGGTGGCTTGTGTTGGCTCGTTCTTCATGATCAGCTGACTTTCCAAGAACAGTTTTAAGCTCCAATTCAAGCTCTATGTTGCGTGTGGATGACTGAGTCAACTCAGATTCCAATTGAGTTACCTTGTCTATGGAGTCTTGCATTTGCTGGCTCAGATGTTTCTTTTCTTCTTCAAGAGTGGCAATTGTTGAGGTAAGTTGTGCAAGTTCTTTTTCCATTTTCTCCCCTAGTACTTTTGATTCTTCTAAATCAGCCTTTAGTAATTTTGACTCGTGTTCCAGTTCCTTGTGTTCTGCCTGAGATTTCTGAGACTCAGACAAAAGGGTGTCATAATCACTTGACAGCTTACTGACAAAGTCTTCACTTTGTGCAAATTCACCCTTTGTTTTAACCAAAACTGCATCAAGGTCTTCCTTTTCCTTTCTTGTTTCAGCTAGTTCTTCTTGAATGTCATGAAGCTTCAGTTTTACTTCTTCCAATTCAGATTCTTTGGCTTGAAGATCTTCTTTGGTTGATGATTCAGAAGCCTTTTTCAGGTTTAGTTCTTCAGTCAGTTCACTTATTTTAGCCTCTTGTGAATCATATTTTTGCTGGATTTCCAAAACTTGTGATTTTGAAGACTCAAATTCTTCTTGGATCACAGATAAGTCAAGTGTGGTCTTCTTGAGTGCTTCTTCAACCTTTTCATGATCAGCAACTTTTTCATACAAACCCTTGAGTTCTTGTTGGACTAAAGCCATCTGATCTTCCATTTCTTTTGCATTAACTTGAGCCAACTGAAGCAACCTTTCAAACTCTAATGCTCTGTTGGTCTCTGATTCTGCATGTAATCCACTCTGTTTATGCAACTCTTCAAATCTTTTAGCATCACTTTCAGAAAGATCCAATTGTTGCTCTAAATCATTCGTCCGTTTTCTTGAACTCTCTAACTCGATGTTTAGAGTTTCAAATGATTCCTTTACTTTGACTAGCTCCTTTTGGTTTGACTCTTGAGCTTGTAGTTCCTCTTGCAAAGCAGTAATCTGTGCATTGTATCTCTCATGGGTTTCTTTAAGAAGATCTTGTAATTTATTGTGGTTAATTTCAAGATCTTCATGTTTCGTTTGCTGCTGCTCGAGTTTTTCATTTGTAAGTGAGATTTGGTTCTTGAGTTCAGCATTCTCAGACTCTGAATGCTTGAATTTTGTGGTTATTTTTTCTAATTCAAGCTCGAGTTCGTTCATCTTTTCATTCGATTCAAGTACTTCTCTGCTTTTTCCATTGATGAGCCGTTCATTATCTTCAGCAAGCAATGCTGGAGATGTGTGTGACCCACCATTGTGTATATCTACAGTTTCCTTTTCTACTTTGACAAATTCTCCATCTGAGGGTGCTTCTTCATCTTCTTTCTTGGCATCCTTGGTAGTTTCCTATTAAAATGGAGCACATAAATTATGATGAGCTTATAAGGAATGCTACCCAAATGGTTCAATTCAAGTTATGTTATATATTCAAGAGGTTAAACAAATGGAATCAAAGAATCAGCTTTTATGGAAGCTGGACAAGCAGGGCCTTCTAATTGTTTTGCTCAAAAGGAAAACATAGTACACCAATGAAATTACATAGTTTTTGTAATCATATTTGTTACACCGGTCATAAGTTAACTTTTTTTAGTTTACTACAGTATTTCGAGTCGACCCGTTCTAAATCGCACAAAAAATTGCCTTATTCTGATTTGTTACCCAATATGTCTTGACCCACTAATTTTATAACCTCTACTTGTCTATATTTTTTCTAAATACACATACAAAGTGCATAAAAAATAACAATTTAACAAACTTCTGTAGTGAATAAGATAAGATGTTAGATGTTTATTTTTTATTTATTTTTGTTTCATTTTCAAGATAAGTCACAAACAAAATAAAGAGTCTAGTGTGAACAACTAACCTCAATAACCTTGGTGACTGCTACTTCTGAACTTGCTACAGTCTCCTCTTCCATGGCAGGCTAAATGTTGAATATTAAGGATTGTTATAAAGGCCCTGAGACTCATCATGAAAGTGACAAATTAGGCAATGAGAACAAAAGTCAATCTGGAGAGAGTAATTTAATAAAAGATAATTAAGTTACAATATTCTTAACTTACAGCCTCTATTATTTGTATCTTTAGTTTTCCATCTATGCCAATTCATTAAAGTGATCGATTATTAAGTTATGTTTTAGTGTGTGTGTGTGTGTATGGGAATCCGGTTATTTATATAAAGAGGAATTTGTGTCAAATGAAACAAGATAATATTAGTGACACAACACTAATATTAACTTATATAATAAGTGAAATCACAAATATGGAGTGATGAAATACATAAAAGGAGTTTTGTGTATATATTGGTTAGTTGTAAAAGTATGTTGTGAAAATAAAATATATACTCTATACTACGTATTCAGTAAGTCTGGACCTACACTCTTAAAATTCTTAAGAGAGGGTCAATTGTCCTTACTTGAAAAAAAAAGTAACAACAACAGCAACAATCAAGCCTAATAAATCCAACAAAATAATAAATCTATTGGGAGGGTGGGATGTAGACAAACTCCTATCATGGACCATGTCTTCAGACAGATGCAACCCTAGTAAATCTTGTCTCATCTGCTCATACCAAATCAATTTTGGTCTGCCTCTACTCCTCTTACCTTCCACAGTGAGCTTTTCTACCGCTCTAACTGGCTCAGTCGACTGTCTCCTCTTCACATGCCCAAACCATCTCAATCTCGCATATTTTATCTTATCCGAGATACTAGCTACCCCAAACCTATCCCTAAAGACCTCATTGCTTATTCTGTCTAATCGTGTATACCAGCACATCCACCTCAACATCCTCATCTTGGCTACCAACATCTTTCGAGCTTGCGTTTTCTTGATTGCCCAACAGGCGGAGCTATATAACATAGCCGGTCTAATTGCTACCCTATAAAACGTTCCCTTTAGTTTAGTTGGAAACCTTCTGTCGCACAACCCCAGTAGTTGCTCTCCACCTACACCCTCCAACCTGGATACGGTGGGCTACGTCACTATCTAACTTTGAATCCCTTTGTACAAACGATCCTAAATACTTAAACTTAGTTACCTGCGGAACCACTTGACCCTCAGTGGTAATGTGAGTATCCTCGTCATTGCCCACACCACTGAAATCACAGTACAAGTACTCAGTCTTAGATCGATTAATCCTTAAACCCTTACCATTCAGAGCAATACGCCACTCCTCTAACCTCGCATTCAAACCTTGTTTACTCTCTGCCACTAACACAATACCGTATGCAAAAAGCAAGCACCACGGGATCGTCTCCTGGATTGACTTCGACAACTCGTCTAGGACAACCGCAAACAGGAAAGGGCTCATCGCATACCCTTGGTGGAGCCCTACAGGCGCCCGAACGCTAGTCTGAGTCCTGACATTCATATCCCTAATTAAGTCTATATACTTCCCAGAAACCACTCTACTCTCTAAGTTGTCCCAAATCAGTGAACGAGGCACACTGTCATATGCCTTTTCAAGATCAATGAATACCATATGTATATTCCTCTTCTTCTCCCTATATTTCTCCATCAGTCTCCTAAGGATATGTATTGCTTCCGTGGTAGACCGCCCTGACATGAAACCAAATTGGTTTAATGAAACTTGAGTTTCTCTTCTAAGTCTAGACTCGATTACTCTCTCCTATAATTTCGTAGTATGTCCTAGCAATTTAATCCCTCTATAAGTCCCACAATATTGGGCGTCTCCTTTGTTCTTATACAAAGGTACTACACTAGTCCTCCATTACTCTGGTAATTTAAAATCTGTGTAGTCGGGTAATTTAAAATGTTGATATTAGTCACATGAATATAATTGTTAGTTATTATAGCTTTTCGATTATAAGTGGAGAGTTGTATTAGTTTCCTATACCTATTATATGTTCTTATTTATATTATTGTGTTTTTATGTCTTCCACGTTCATTTTATTTGAGTCTTGCACCTAAGTGACACACAAACACAAACCCTTTGCGTCTTGCTTCTTGAGTCTTGTGTATTTGACAGCCTAATGCTGATCAATTGCTAAATGCATATACTAACCTAATGAAAACTTCTACGTTGAGATGTAAAAGTGTATGTATTTGCCCTTTATTTCTTCCGTGTACAAGCTTCAGAAGTTTATAGTTTTGTCATATTTTTACAAATATAAACTCCACAACTCCTAAAGTTTTATTATAACTCAACTTAGAATCTCTTTGGCTTATGTGCAAACCCATGTACCAAAAGAACAACTGATAAATATATATATTCAAAGCTAATTATAAGGGCTAAGAGAACCCACAATAGTCGTTTTTGAGGAGAGAGATGATACCGCGGGATAAAGAGGGCACGGTGGACGTTGGTGTGAACAAAAATGCCCAAGAAAGGGTTTTGTCACTTTGTGAGTGAAGATAATAGGGGTGTTCAATATTTTCAAATAAAATTAATAAAAACTCAAAATTCGAGTATCACAAAAAATTCAAACTTGGGTTGTTGAATCGAACATAAATTAGAGAGTACAGACCCAACCCCAATTACCCAATTCCATATATCACCTATGTAGCAAATACCTAAATCCAATATTATTATCACTCATTCATGACAAAACATGATTTTCTAAAAGTATAAATCGTAATATTGACTCATCACTACAACACTGAACAACCGCTTTTTAGTCTCAACCACAAAGAACCTTAGTTCACAAAGCTAACCACTAGTCTACCACCGTTTGGTACCCGTAACTGTTTTGGTTATGAACATCGAATTTGAATGTTGTCGGCTGCCATCTTGAAGATTTTACATTCTGCCACTTTTATTTTGATTTTTTTTTTTAACATTGACTAGTTTTGCATTTTGAATGTCACAAACTTGTTTTTTTATGTTAAAGAAAACTTCAAGTGTATAGTAGTTTTGAAAATTGTGGTAGATCAAGTTATCTTTTGGTGAATTCAAATTGAATCGAAGTAACTAAAATTCGAACCAAATTTATATACCGAAGGGCCTAAGAGTCATGCGAGCCGTATGGTCAAAAGTTCGTATAATAAGGGGAAAGTGGCCGTATGAGGTGTTGAATTGGCACATCATAAGTGTCATAATGTTTTATACATGTGATATGAATTGGTGTCGGCAAATCATACAGACCATATCGGGGAAAATCATAGTGAGGGCCAGGGTGGGCCCTGGCCCTCAATTTTTCGATTTGTAGTGTAATTTTTACAGAAAAATTCAGAAAATTTAGTTGTGTTGAGCGCTCACAACCCCCCCCCCCCCTCCCCGATTTTATCGAAAATTATGTTCAACATATAATGTGCTACATTGGCACAAAAGTGACTGACATGACATAGCACGCCACTGACAAAGTCATACTTATAATCATTTTCGTCTGATCATACAATTCATATGATAACGTACCCCAATGTATTTATAGCATCACCCTATCTTTAACCATAAAATGTACACAATCTTAACAAAAAAGAACGATAAAAAATAGCGATGAGCTAATTATTATCTTTCATAAAATAATAATAATAATATTTGTAAACATATATTGAGTGAAAGTAACGATCTATCTAAGTTGTAAAATTTGTCAATTTTTTAACGCATTCAAGATCATACAACATTTTTCTCAGATTTAAATGAAAAGGTAAGAGTCTTCAATTATGGGATTGCAAATCTTGAAATAGTATTTGTACCCGAAAACAGGTTTTTTTTTTTGAAAGGCTAACTTCATTAAACAACCGAGCTATCTCCAAGACAGAGATAGCCCCAAAGCCAATACATCAAGTTACATTGAACCCGAAAACAGGTGTCAACACTGATTGGCTAATGAAATGATTGGCATAAAATATCGATAAAGTAACATAGCCAAATTGGCAAAATCATCGGCATACGAGATGATGTGTTTATGTTTGTGTCGGAAATGACAAATAATAGCGATGTTTCTAGTCGAATTCAGCCGGTTTTGATGGGAATTTTAGACAGAACCGTTAAATACGATCTGGAAAATTATATACCTAACCAACCAGGTTGGTTTTGTCAGTCAAATTCGCTGGTTTCCGTGGTTCTACAATTTGATGATTCGGTTTTGGTTGATTAGCGGTTTTTGACAAGGAAAAAATGTATATTCTTCAAAAGCATTATTTTGTATTGAATTTTAAAATAGGATATTTATTGTTCACGAAATTTAAATATATACACATAACTTTTATTTCCTAAAATGAAATATATTTAATACTAATAAATGTTAAATGGTTGGTTTTTGGTACGTGATTTAATTTATTTCATATATAAAGATACAAGGATGGACCATAGAAATAGCTATATTTCTCGCATAAAGTGGCTTGCGTTTCTAAAACCGTTGAAGAGATCCAATAGTTGGGCTACCTTTAGATTAAATATATAGGGGAAAGATTCGGTACAAATAGCTTTTTTGGTAAGAACTGTAAGAATCAAAGGAGGGTATTTTTTTTTAATTTTTTTTTTCAAAATTTTTTTTCCCCATATTGTTAAACATGTATTATAGTATTGAAAACTAAAAAAAAAAAAAAAAAAAAATTTGGTGTAGAGTAATTACGTGTAGAGTAATTACATAATTACTCTAGTGTAAACTAATGTATTTACCTTAATGACGTAATTACACTAAAAAAAATTTTTTTTTAAAATTTTTTTTTGTATTATTCATCTAGAAAGAATGTTTAAGCACATGGGAAAAAAAATTCTAAAAAAAAAATAATTTTTTTTTACCCCCTTTGATTCTCACAGTTCTTACAAAAAAACTATATGTATTTGATATTTACTCTAAATATATAAGAGTTTGATTTGGAAGGATTGTTGTTATTTTATTATGTAACCATGTTGTTTGGTTATTTAACCTTGGGGTCTTGCTAGTGTCTTTTTTTTTAATTGAAATTACCCAAAAAATAAAAAAATAAAAAAAGGAAACTATGGATTTAAAGCTAGTTGAAATCGAGCTGGCCTTACTTCAAGAGTCTCTTTTAGTATTTAGTGCTCAGCTACTCGTACGAGATAATACACATACTAATATTGACTTTTAATATTTTGTATTCCAAAAATATAAATAAAGTAACTTAAAATAAATGTCAATATACTAAGGATGCAATTTTCCGTAAAATAAATGTTAATTCCTATTCATGTTTTCATTTCAGTAACATAGACTAAAAATTTGTTTGCAAACATTTTGCTTGTCATTAGGAGGTCTGACCGATTAAGAGATACTCTTTAAATCATTAGGTATGTCTGTAAAACTTACCGATTAATTAGAGGTTTTTAGTAACCAAACACAATTTACCTCTGATTGATTCAAAGGTGACCTCTTAATGTAATTATTAAAAGGCTATCAAACAGTCCCATGTCATATTGGTTTATAATTTTGGTTGGTTTATTTATATAAAGTTATTAAATCGTGATGGATATTCAATAAAAGAAAGTGATAGAAAGTGAGGATTTAAATGCATTAACGTGACAGATTGAAATTCAAATACCAAGTCTTGTTAATGGTTTTCTTCTTACGCTGTTTATAGCAAAAGATTCTATGTAGAGTGATATGTTGAATTAGATATTACCACAAAGTAAAGATGCTAATTTATGTAATCAACAATAATGTAGGTAAGAAAAGATGGTACAGTGTCTCTGTCTAGAAGTAACATGGGTGGAACTAATATGTTTTGGGTAGTAGTATTTTTTTTTTTTTGAAGGCGATTTTCAATTTATGCAACTATTGGTCGCATCTTGTGTATTGGGAGACCCACCACCCTACTCCAGCAGTTATGATGTCTAAACATTTTTAGCAGTAATATGTTTATTAATACCGGTATGTATATCTATAGCATGATGAATTTCTTAAAGTTTAATATATATCTAAAATTGTGGTAGTTAAATCAGATGCGGATCCAAAAGTTAAATGTTTAGGTTGGCAATTCCACTAGTGGTATCATTCCACCAGAAAGAAGAAATCTAACAGTTCATTCCAAATCATGACTCGTGCTAAACGGATTATACAGTAGCAGAAAGGAACTGCATATCTGTTAATGGCGATTTCGAATCAATTGCGTCAGTATTTTTATATGGGAACAAACAAAACATGATTAAAAGCGGTTATTATATTATATTATATACAAGCAAAAGCAATTATATATGTACATAACCAGAGACTAGAGCACATCTAAATCTTAATATATGTATCTATAAAACAACAGATCGAGTGAATGATCCATATATACATTAACGATAAAATCAAAGCAGTAAATTTCAAATACCAATAAGGAAAATCAAGAGTACGTAGTATATATTCTTCGAAATTGGAAGTAATTAAGGAAAAGCTGCTGCTGATTAATTCAGGTATCAGAAAGAAAAGAAAGCAGTAAAGGAGTGGAGTGGAGTAAACTAACCTTAGATCGCTGAAACGTTAATTGGAGGTGATTGATTGAATTGAATTGGAGGTGGTTAGTTTAGTTGTAGTGGAAGGAGGGGGTGACGAAGAGAATGAGGGTGGTATTAGACTATTTGTAGCACCTAGCAATGGTTTTTTACTTTTTTTTTTAATTCAACACCAGGGTGGGATCCACTACAGTCATGGCCAGCCAATCAGGACGATTGTTAGTATCCTTTCCACCACTAGGCGCACACATTTGCCCCACATTTCCTCACAATATTACAACCATACCCTCCCTTCTCTTCATCCACGTCATTTCATCCCATGTAAACTCTTTTGAGTTTTAACCATTAACCGTCGATCATATATTGATTCAAACATTTTCTCAAATCCTCAACACTAGCTAAAAAAATACTTAAAATTGACACACCTCATATATTTATTTGAGATTTCTCAAATCTTCAACACTAGGTCACTAAAATTGTGTAACTCGAACATGACTCATTTAACCCACATATCTAAACGGGTTGACAACATGTTAACCTGAATACGGCCTATACATTATACAAATTAAATCATGTGCGAAGGATAGTTGGGGCTGGAGGGTGCCCTGGCCCCCGTCGCCTTTTTGTTTCGTAGTGTAATTTTACATGTTCTCGTCTGATAATTTTCTACGCGTTTTCGTTCGGCCCCACCGTTTTAAGGGTACTATAACTTTTGGCCCACTCGTTTTTTTTTAATTTGCCCACCGTTTTAAGTCCTTAGAGACAATCAATTAGGATATTTTGGTAACTCAAACTTATTAAGATATTGTAGAGACATATGTCCTTATCATTGGTAAATATATAACTAGCGAGTCTCTTGACTCTATTAATTAATTGTATATATGTCCTGTTGTTATGATCTCACATTTTTTGCTACTTACTTGAGTGTCACCGAGGATTGCGTTGATTAGGTGTTGCTAACATGTTGTTTACCAATTACATCTATATGAGTCTATTGTATTACATCAACGGAGGAAAAAATAGTTTCTTAACACTCTAGCATAGATACATGCATGCGCATGCGCACGCGCACACACACGTAAAGGTTTGTTCTGGTACACAATGTCTTAACCTAAGAAACGTAGGAAACCAGGTCAAACGAATTTCGACTGAACTCATTCTAGTGACATCGGAACTGTCTTTTCAAACTTTACTAGAAACCCTAAATCCTTAACCTTAAACCATAAAGCTAAACCAAAAACTGTAATTCTAAACACTTTTGAGGGCTTAGATAGTTAAAGTCCCAGTATGTGATGAAAACTTTTTCACTCACTAACTAATCATTACACATGATCTAACTAAACGCGTGCGCTATTTAATGAGAGAGAGATCAAAAGATGTGTACTTACGTAAAATTAAATTCTTTCTATTTAAATAATGTCATCTAACACTCCTACACGTACTAGAGTAGCTATAAATTTATAATGGTGGCTTTTTCTTAAAAATACAAAATTACTATGGACACAAAGGTGCCTACTAGGCATTTAAAAAGAAAAAGGAAATAAAAGTAGTATTGAAGGGCAGTTTTGGAATCTTAGGTGATATAGGCCTTTTAAGACAAAAAGGTGGGCCACACCATATGACCGACCAAACCGGCCTAAAATTCGAGTCTGGAAAAGGTGACGGGCTGATGTCTTGAGCGAAAGAGACATATAGTCCTATATGATCATATCTTTCCGATCTACCTTCCTTTATTTTCTCATTTACTAACTTACTTGTTACAACAAAAGTTACTTATATGTTACATTAATGATCTCTATTTTAGTTGGTGGTCACATAATCATGAGATGATCCTCCAAGTCGATTAGCACGGTTTCATAGTGCGCGCACCTCACGTAATCCAGATTCTTGGACCAGGATCCGGAATCGGCTCGTAGAGTTTGGTAACATATATCTTCTTTGTGTAGCAAGGCAAGGCAAGGCAATTAAAAATGGTTGAATCAGAATACAACCGTGAACCGAATTTACTAACTATATAAGAAATCATGAGATTCATGTGAAACCTTTACATGATTACGTACATACTCCGGTACGTGCGTAGAGATCGACAAAGAAAGAGAACATTAATGGAGACGCAAGTCAAATTACATGGAGCTCACTATAATGCTCAAGTTCGTATCTTGAGATGGTGGATATGAACTTGACAATTGGAAACACATCACAAGATTACTACTCCTGAACTCCACTGATGACAACATTTATGCATGTGTCAACCAAAATGAAAAAATAATGATGTAAGAGTGATTACTAGTATGAAATGGGTAAAAATCATGATGGGCGGATGTGAATATTTTAATTTAAGGTGACAGGGGCATTGGTATATGCAAAATAGATGAAAAATAGAGAGTACTGCTAGATTATATTCACGTATTTTACAACCTTAAGTTCTGAATCATTAAGAGGTGTGATTAGGTCAAAGGTTTGGAACTAGTAAGAGGTCTTTTTCTTCGTCGGAAGAAGAGGTGGCAGCGGCAGAAGTGGTGGCATGTTTGGGTGAGTGGTGGCCGAGCGCAAGTGAATTTTGAACACTTCACGCAATGATGATAATTGTCAGGTTTCCATCTCCAAAGTGATTGGGATGAAACTCTTAATGGTGGTAATACCGGTTGCGGGATGAAGTTTGGTGTCCATAGAGAGGAGAGGGTTATGGTGGCCAAAAGAGGAGGTTGAAGGGAATGGAGGAGGTTGACGACTAGGTCCTGGTCTCTGGATACCATGAAATATATCATGATTAGAGATCAATTTGATTGCCCTCACTGTATATTCATTATCATTATATATAGGGATTTACAATCGTAGTTATAGGAGTGATTACAATCAATTAGGATAAATCTAATGGAAAGAATATTTCCATCCTAATATACGCTATTATAGTAAGAGGCTTGACGTGGTTCAACCTGACTAGTTGGTGGTGGGTTAAGGAGGTAGTTTGTGAGTGGCCGACTTAGGATTATGAATGCAGGTGAATGGATAAATGGATAAAATTTTCATTCAAAATCATTTTTTAACTTAATGCATAAGATTCTTACTAACTGATTTAGATGTGCCATTTCAATGAAATAAACACACTTAATGTTGTCTGATTCAAAGATAGCCTCTTCATGTAATCATTAAGAGACTACCAAACAACCCCTAAATGTAGATTAAATAAACATCTTGTGATGGTACATTAGGAATTTTACAAAACATTATATTTTGAAAGAAACAAAATATATACATTACAATATTGGTCGAAAACCATAAAACAAATACCGGTACATGTTCCAATAACATCGACCAGGATAATGTTGTTGCTCAGTTGATGTCGATTCGGTTTGTCACGGTACGGACACTCACTATAGCGTATGAAACCAAAAGAAATCTATCTTGAACTGAACTTTGTTCTCAGCAAAATCTATGCGGGAATGTCAAGAAAAAAGAAATAATTACGCATTTTTTTTATTTAACAAACTCTAGTTATTAAAGAGAATTCAAGAGTAACATGGGTTCTTTGTCAAGTATGGTACTGTGATGATGAATGGGATTTGGTTTGACACAGCAGTGGTGACAGTAGAGGTAAGGGTTATGATGATCATGTTGGTACTCCGATGACTTGCTCCAGGCTCGAATGTTGCTTCTTTAGTTAGAACGGAGACAAGACGAGGCGGCAACGAAGTTTAGGTAAGCCCTCTTTACATGGTGTCAGGCCCGCGATGGCTTGGGTGACGAAGAAGTCGATGACGCTGCCGCACTACCACCACCACACCTTAATTATTTATTAAAATCCTTCAGGTTCGTCGTATAAACGGTACGATACCAGCACTCAGTTAATCAATTGAAAAAGTTGTGTCTAAGAGGATATTGACATGTGTTTTACATTGATCGAAATTGTAAAAACGTATACTGGTACCCATGTTACTCGACCAGAACCGGTTCGGTTCGTCACTCCATATACGTAGGAATGTCAACGAAAGCCAAAACAATGAATACTTGTACTGAAACCGTTGTTGTTCTAATGGTATCAATTCGGTTCGTCATGATAAACATAAAAAAAAACTTTTTATATTTGACTTATTCAATTTTGAATACAACTTTTATCGAAATGAAGATACAAATAATCACGTTGCATCGATGTATTTGAAATTTCATAAGCATTATATTATATTCTTTTAATACCAGGAAAACGTAAAATACACTAAAACGTGAGGTAGCTTTCATAATATTGTGCTTCAATTATTTGTATATTACTATTTAAACTTGGTTCATGAATAAAATATTATAGATAAATACGATATTCATTATTTAATATATAAACTTTCTAACTAAATACGGGATTATGTAAATACAACTACTATAAGAGACATAGTATAACTTATGATATATATATTTTTTATACAAGAAACTAGAAGAAAGAAAATTACACAAACATATTTATGTAGGGTTAGGGTCAAATATACGGTAAAAATATGAAGTTGTAGGACGGGTATTAGATGGGGTTCGATTGAATTCATTTAAGCGGCATAAGAACCGTCTTATCGAATCTTACGATCTTAGTTTTTAGGTCTTTGATTTTTTTGAATTTTTATCTTGTAATTTTAGAATTTGTGTTATATCATTGTGTCTTTTCTTTATTTACCTTGTGGTGTCATTTCTGTAATTTATTGTGTCTTTTTTACTCGACATTGTGTTATACTTATTGACATTGTGTTATATTTATTGGCATTATGTTATATTTCGTGATCCATTATGTTTTTTTTGTATCGTTCTCACCCTTATATTTCGACATTGTGTTATACTTAACCCTATTTATATATAGACAACACAAAAAATTGTTATGAACAGTGGCGGATCTAGAAATGAATTTCAGTAGTAACGTTTTTCATTTTTTTCATTTTAGTAGCAACGTTTTTCCAAATTTCGTTAAAAAAAACAAAATTTCCACTAATTTTTCACTACGCGCGCGAAGTTGAGCAGCAACAGACGCGGCACATAGTTATACACTAGGTCCGCCCCTGGTTATGAAACGCTTGCTTAGGCTTAATTAGATGTATCATAATTGATGATACGCCTTCATGTAACGGTATCCTAAGTAGTAGTAGTAGTAGTAGTAGTATTATTATTATTATTATTATTATTATTATTATTATTATTATTATTATTATTATTATTATTATTATTATTATTTAACTATTTGGGAGGCTCTCTTTTCATTTGATGTATTCAAATTGGCCCCTTAAACTTGGAGAAACAAATATTTGAACACGAAAATTAAATAAAACATGTTTTAGTTGTATTTTAATGACTTTTATTATACTCCAAGGTTGACCACTGGCCAGTAGTATTTGACAACCCTTTTTGAATTTTAAATCTTGATCTTTGTGAGCTACTTTTGTAATGTTTTTGACTCATCTAGAGGCTCACTCATGAAACATATCAAAGTTTGGAATGATTAATTTAAATCTCAGTAGAATACATACTCTTAGAAAAGAATAAACTTTGATTCTTTACGGCTTGGTATTGTCAATATGTGGATCTGTTTGGTATGTGATAATCAGTGGCGCAGCTTAATTGGGGCGGGGAGGGGCGGCCGACCCCCCCCCCCCCCGGGTTTTCGCGCAGAAGTTTTGGTTATATAGTATCCGTATAGAAAATTTTGAAAATATAGGGTTTCAACCCTCCGAAATTGGTTTTCGAACCCCCGAAACTAGTGACTTCCGAACCCCCGGTGACTTCCGACCCCCCGAACCTTCGGGTCAAGCTTCGCCACTGGTGATAATATTGTGTTTAATCGTATTTTGAATGATCACTTCTGTAATTTATTAGGCTATACGGTGTGATCATTCCTTTATGGTGGCATGAAGTGACATGTGTAATCTGCGTCATCTTAATGAAACTCTTCATTTTTTTTATAAAATCCACGGGTGGTGGTGGCGTGGAGGCTGTCGTGGGTGGTGGGCCACGGGTTATGGATTTTTGTTTGTTTCTTCTTTTTGTTAACGTTAAATAAAAAACATTTATATTATATAAAACCATAAAATGTAACAAAACCAGAAAACACATAAAAAATTAATTATCATTCTCGTCATCTTGATCTTAATCTTCATGATCATCATCATCATCGTCATTATCGTTGTATCGAGGATGATTCCAATTGTGTTCAACAAATCCGCTCGAATGTTGTGATGTGTTTGGTTGTTAAAAATATCTTGCATGTTTAAATATCTCGCTTTATCACCGATGTCTACATAATCGGGTAGTATTTCCTACTCGTATTTGCATATTGTTTTTCCTTCATCCCCCCAAGATCATGTTGTGATCATGCCTTTGTGGGGGCATGAAGTGACATGTGTAATCGGCGTCATCTTAATGAAACTCTTCAATTTTTTTATAAAATCCATGGGTGGTGGTGGCGTGGAGGCTGACGTGGGTGGTGGGCCACGGGTTATAGATTTTTGTTTGTTTCTTCTTTTTGTTAACGTTAAATGAAAAACATTTATATTACATAAAACCAAAGAATGTAACAAAACCAGAAAACACATAAAAAATAATTATCATTCTTGTCATCTTGATCTTAATCTTCATCTTCATGATCATCATCATTATCGTTGTATCGATGATGATTCCAATCGTGTTCAACAAATCCGCTTGAATGTTGTGATGCGTTTGGTTGTTAAAAATATCTTACGTGTTTAAATATCTCATTTCATCACCGATGTCTACATAATCGGGTAGCGTTTCCTCCTCGTATTTGAATATTGTCTTTCCTTCATCCCCCACGATCATGTTGTGCAAAATAATGCACGCGTACATCATGTTTCTTAATCTATATTTTTCCCTAATCCTACACGTTCGGAGATATAAGACGCGTTCGGAGACACATCACTGAGGGAAATAGTTATACGAATACAACATCATTATATTGGTTTGGCGTAGAGAGAGTTGTGTTTGTGTTTGAATGTTTGTATGGAATGAGATGTTAAGTGGCTCCCGTCTGCATAAAATTATAGAAATCCAGGACCCGTATAGCCCTCTACGGGCCATATAGGGTTAAATGCTCCCACCTGCCACCTTATCCATGTGTCGTGGAGCCCTTTACGGCTCGTGGACGTCTGTTTTTTCAGACTGAACTCCCTGTAAAGCAGAGAGTTCCCATCTACAGCCCGTAGAGGTCTCTACAGGTCGTAGATTGGTTGGGTTTTAACCCTATACGGGTCGTGGTGCTCTCTACAACCCGTATAGGGGATGCATGAAAACAATGAAAACTATCCCTCGCTACTCGTTCCAACATTTTTAAATAGTCATCCATTATGTCCGAACTAGTGGCATAAGCCAATTGCCTATTTGCAGCCGTGACTTTTTGGAACGGGCTAAATCCCATAGTACCCCGTGCATCGGTATTTTGTTGAAAAAAAATTCAAATCTAGATTCTTAATCATTTACAATCTTGAGAAATAAACTTCAGCTCATACGAAAACGCCGCCTAAAACTCATATCATTATATATATGTTGAATTGGGCGCAAAATAATCACTTACCAACAACTCATTTGCGGGATATGAACCCTCACTCTCGTTGGTGTCAGTGATAACTTTAACAACTTTCATAACCGATGATATTATTTGTTGCGCTTCTTCGTCAGATGAAGACGTTAGAAGCTTCGGGTCCCCATAAGATGATGATGATGATGATGATGAACTTTGATCTTCCATTTCGTATAAATGATGAAAATGGTAAGTTTGTTGATGAATTTTAGAGTGAATAATGTGTTTTATGGTTAAATATGTTATAGCAGGTTTATACACACACACACACACACATGTTAGTTTTCGAAAAGAAATTTTTTTAAGTCAACTAGCCGTTTGAAAACGGCTAGTTTTGACCACCAATTAAAATGCTCCACGGTTGCATCATATTTTGCTCCACGTCGGTGGATATCGCCCCTAATGTGCCCCACGCTCACTTCCACGTTGGCAATAGTGTGATGAGCTGACATGGAAAGGCTCCATAGCCCATTTTTACGCCACCCTACCGTGTAGCGTTATGGTATCCTTTTTAATTAGACTACTAGAAAAGTGAGGTAATCACTACTTGAGTTTTCCCGCCTAAAGTGCTATTTCACAAAATGGGTTCACACGTGGATCTTACTATCACCCAAGACGCACCCGTTTGGATTTCTTTATTCACGTGGATCCTTAGATCCATTGCTCTCATTTTTCCTAAAATCAACTGTGGTTAATTAGTACTTAGGATCCATTCACTACTAGAAAAATGGCTATTTGCTACATAAATTTCTACATCACAAATTTGACAAAGTTGCTACATATTTGTGACGACAAAAAAAACTCTACTTTTCTAAACAAATTTGCTACACAATAGGGACAAATACTTAGGAAATTGCATAGGATATACATTGCAAATTTCCAACACCATATTTCGTAGGAAATATGTTGAAAATTGCGTAGTAATTGATTTTCGATGAGGGTTTTTCTAACATCAAGGTTAGGTTGAAAATGCGTCACAAATTTGAATTTGCTATCTTTAATGAATTCAGCTAAATCCGCTTTGGTTAGGAGCTAAACAAGTGAATTTGATTATAGTCATTGGTTATATGAGACAGCGAGACCTAAGGTTATGACTTATGGCAATACATTTTGGCCAAAAGATGAAAGAATAAGTGAGGATCGAACAAGGTTAACATGAGCTGAACAACTAGAACTTCTTAATAAAACTTGGTGACCTCTCACTTGCAAATTTAAGATACTTCTTATCAATATGCGAATATGAGATCGTCTTTTTTTTTTCCATGAACTAAGTTATTAATTTGTACTACTTCTTCATTCACTTTTATAGTTTTATGCAGATCATATGTTTCTCATTTCCATATTTATGCAGTTAGTGTATAGTTTGAGTTGCTTTGCATTAGGCATGTTAAAATTATCTCCTTTTTAGATTAGTACTCAAAGGTAGCAAAAATGGTGGTTGGATGACAATACTTCATATTTTTTATAACATAGCTGAATAACAGGTAGTTGCGTAACTCTTACGTATGTTTTCTATTTTTGTATATTCAATGTAGCAGATGGCTTGTATATACACTCACCAAAATGAAGATGCTATATGGCTGTGATTTATGTCGATTATCTGTAAATTATTTCTTTGTAATTTGAAATTAGTAACAGACTCTTGGCTTGTATATTTATGGTTTATAATGTATTTCAAATCTCTTGGTCAGAGTTGAAATGTTATCTTTTGGTATCTGTTGTTTATGAATCAAATATTTTGATTTAATATGTGTTGATTTACAACTACAAAGACCATATAATTGGGTTACATCTGAGTTTGTAGCGATGGCAGCAGATGTTGAGCATCTTGAAATTTTCTTCATGTTCCCTTCTTGCTGAAGATAAAGTATATTATTTTTGAAGAAACAATGGGTATAACCTACTTTAAAGATGAGTAGGTTTGGTTTGATACTCGTGTTCACTCAGATTATAATCCTTCGCTCACACAAAATAACCGAAACCGAACCATATGTAGTGTGAAGTGTGTGTTGTATGTAGGAACACAAAAATATAAGTGGTTCGGTCTAGATCGACCTACGTCCACTATGAAACGAGATATTCTTGCTTCAATTGTTCGACCCCTTGCAAAGGAGAAGTGATGTACTATTTATAGGGAAAGCATGGGCCAGCTATCGTGGCCCATGGTTGAGGTGATAAGCTTGGGCCCAAGTTGTCTTCGGCCCATGAAATGGGTGGGTAGCTTTGTGGTAATTTGCTGATGTGAGAGAAAGCATGATCTGCCCTGCTAGAAGTACACGTGGCGCGACGTGATTGGGCACAAATGACGCTTCTCCCTGACACAGCATGGTTGACCAGTTGGTGGCGTCTGACGTGACGTCTGGCAGCAGGTGGACATGCTTGCACAGTACTTTTGATGTGTACTGTTGACAGCAACACGAGGGAAGCATGGAAGCAGTCATATCACTGTTCCTTGTCAGGGATTGTTGGACCACCCCTGACACGTGTTGGTCTCCGGTTGGTGCATAGCCTGTTGAGCATCTGACCGGATCCTCTTCATTCTTGATCTTCCGTACATCCTCGTACCAAAAGCTGATGTTAATCGAATATTCCGCGCGTACGTCCACACGCGGACATCAGGGGATTGATGTCCTTGCTGGTTTGAAGTTGCTGGTGACGTCGCCTAGCTCATGAGATCCTGCCCATGAGCTTGTTAGCATGCGTAGCTTTAGCTCCGCGGACATCAGGGGATTGATGTCCTTGCTGGTTTGAAGTTGCTTTCGGCAGATTGGAGTCCCGCGGACTCCTTGCAGTGATATGACTACTTCCATGCTTCCCCCATGCTGTTGTGAACAGCACACGTCAAAAGTACTGTGCAGGCATGTCCACCTGTTGCCAAACGTCACGTCAGACGCCACCAGCTGGTCAACCATGCTGTGTCAAGGAGAAGCGCCATCTGCGCCAAATCACGTCGCGCCACGTGTACTTTCAGTAGGGCAGATCATGCTTTCTCTCACATCAGCAATAACTACCACAAGCTACCCACCCATTTCATGGGCCGAAGACATCTTTGACCCAAGACTTGGGCCTAAGCTTATGACCTCAACCACGGGCCACGCTAGCTGGCCCATGCTTTCCCTATAAATAGGAGATCACTTCTCCTTTGCAAGGGGTCAAACAATCGAAGCAAGAATAGCATAGAGAAAGAGATAGCTTTAGAATACTTGTAACAATCATCCTTGTATTTTCCGAGTAATAAAGATATCTCGTTTCATAGTGGACGTAGGTTGATCTAGACCGAACCACTTATATCTTTGTGTTCCTACATAGAACACACACTTCACACTACGTATCTCTTACGAGGGTTCGATTTCTGTTATTTTGTGTGAGCGAAGGATTATAATCTAAGCGAACACGAGTATCAAACCAAACCTACTCATCTTTATGGTAGGTTATACCCATTGTTTCTTCATTGACGCCATCCGTACCGGCTAGAACTATTTATTTTCATCTTTTAGCCCACCCACATGGCTGAACCCAACCCTAACACTTCTACTCACCCGTCCGAGAGGGATCCACAGGTCCAGCTCGGCGTGAACAACGAAACACCCGTCACCGTCACTAAACAAGCCACGTCACGACCTCCAAAACCTGTTTTCGAGGTACGTGACGCCAACAGTGTCAGTGATGACGATAGTAACACATAAGTTGACCCCAACGAGTGGCTCCTTCGCCAGAATGCGAAAAACACAGCCAAATATTAGCGCATGCTAATGAAACAAACAAAGAAGATTGGGAAAACTCTGACTTATGACTCACCTCCTCATAGGAGTCATAAGGGCAAAGAAAGCGACGGTCGCAGCGGGGAACGTGGTGGAGACACCTATGTTCGGGGCTGCGCAAGGTCACTTTGACGCGTCAGATGGCTATGAGTCCTCCAGTGACGGAGACTATAAGGTACAAAGCCACACGCACAATTCACGCTCCGTCACAACCACATTCGGAACTCACGCGAACGTGGACGACGATTTGGTCAAACCATACAGAGCCAAATCCTTTGTGGAAAAATCAAAGTTTGTGCCTCGCATCGCGACGGCCAACATTCCAAAACAGGCGAAACTCCCTAGCAGCATCGCCAAGTACGATGGCCTGCGTGACCCTGATGATCACATTCATTCATCATCATCATCATCGTCATCATCATACTCAGTTAATCCCACCTATAACAAAGCTAAGATAGGGTCTAAGGAGGGTAAGATGTAGACAGCCTTACCTTTACCCCTAAGAATAGAGAGGTTGCTTCCAGTAAGACCCCCGGCTCGATGTGGTTTGGTATCAAGCCTTGGACATAAGGTACAAAACACTTAGCAATCGGGACAAACCCGATCGGTGCATGTGCCCCTTTGTCGTTTGGCTATCAACGCCACCAAATGATGCATGATTAACCATCTGTTGTTTTTAACATTATTTTCACGAAATTAGTAAAATAACGTTAAAACTTGTGCAACTTTACTTTTGGCCCTTAGGGCCACACATATATACATTATATGCGCACACCGTAAGTCTGGTGTCATATGTGCGGGGAGTTCGGTACACTGGCCAGTTCAAGTCTGGTGTCATATGTTCGCCTAGATGTTGACCAGGGCCGCTAGAGCCTGGTTCGATAATCTCCCCGCGGGGAGCATTACGAACTTCGACGACCTTACCGCCAAATTCAGCAATCACTTCTCCCACCTGCGGAAGCATAAGAAAGACAAGGCGCACATTCTCCTATGCCAGCGCAACGACAATGAGTCAATCGAAGACTTCATTGTCCGATATAACAGGGAAGCCCTGCAAATAGGGTGCGGAAAAGAACTCACACGCGCGGCCTTCATCCAAGGCGTGCACAGTGAGGAACTCATGAAATGCCGGCAAAGATGGCATCCCAGAATTCTGGGATGAACTTATTCGCGCGACAATGATCTTCACGTCTTCTGAACGATCTTTTCGCCAGATGCGCGGCTCCCAGCACCACCATAATAATAATAGTAATAATCACAAAAATAAGGGGGAAGTCCGTGTGGACGTGAATCTCGGGGTCCATAGAAGAAGGAAAGTACTCATCCTCTAATGACACCTGCCAGCTCCTCTCCAACAAGTAATCACGGGACCAACGTGGCAACTCCAAAAAAACCACGATTGGACCCCACTCACAAAAACACCGTCCCAAGTCCTCAAGACGGAACATATCACTTTCAGGGAACCAAAGGTTCTCGGAAAGCGCAAGAACGTGGATACGAGCAAGTTTTGCGAGTACCACAACGATTTCGGACATCTTGCAGACAATTGCTAGTCTGAAGATGGAGATTGAGTCCGCGCTGAAGTCAGGGCAGCTCGGACACTTGGTAAAAAACGTGCACAAAAGTGCGCGGGGGAACAAAAACGAGGATAGCCATGCTGAAGGTTCGCGGAAGAAAATCCATGACCTACAAACTCACATGGTCACCCACACCTCGCGCCACCAATGTAACATGACCAAGGCCGAAAAGAACAGGAACCACTAGAGAAAGCGATCCCGGGTGGAACAGAATGATGACTCCTGGAAGGAAGTTGACGTTATCCTTCCAAAAGTTCGCGGCAGCGCATGCTCCACCGCCCCACTGGTCATCACCGCAGTTTTTGGACATTATCGCACGCGATACATGTTCCTGGACGGCGGAAGCAACATCGACATCATATATGATCAGTGTTTTCAACAACTTGATGATGAAGACGAAGCCAGGTTCATACCGGTCAACGAGCCAATCTCAGGCTTTATCCATGAAACCATCATGCCCCGCGACATAATCTCCATGTCGGTCACAATGGCGGATGGCAAGCACGAACGCACAGAAGTATGCGACTTTACATCTGGGTATTTTTATCTTCTTAGGGTATGAATAACTCTGTTTAAATTGAGTTTTAAAAAAGGGGGCAGTCAAAAAAGTCAAAAAGATGGCATCCCAGAATTCTGGGATGAACTTATTCGCGCGACAATGATCTTCACGTCTTCTGAACGATCTTTTCGCCAGATGCGCGGCTCCCAGCACCACCATAATAATAATAGTAATAATCACAAAAATAAGGGGGAAGTCCGTGTGGACGTGAATCTCGGGGTCCATAGAAGAAGGAAAGTACTCATCCTCTAATGACACCTGCCAGCTCCTCTCCAACAAGTAATCACGGGACCAACGTGGCAACTCCAAAAAAACCACGATTGGACCCCACTCACAAAAACACCGTCCCAAGTCCTCAAGACGGAACATATCACTTTCAGGGAACCAAAGGTTCTCGGAAAGCGCAAGAACGTGGATACGAGCAAGTTTTGCGAGTACCACAACGATTTCGGACATCTTGCAGACAATTGCTAGTCTGAAGATGGAGATTGAGTCCGCGCTGAAGTCAGGGCAGCTCGGACACTTGGTAAAAAACGTGCACAAAAGTGCGCGGGGGAACAAAAACGAGGATAGCCATGCTGAAGGTTCGCGGAAGAAAATCCATGACCTACAAACTCACATGGTCACCCACACCTCGCGCCACCAATGTAACATGACCAAGGCCGAAAAGAACAGGAACCACTAGGGAAAGCGATCCCGGGTGGAACAGAATGATGACTCCTGGAAGGAAGTTGACGTTATCCTTCCAAAAGTTCGCGGCAGCGCATGCTCCACCGCCCCACTGGTCATCACCGCAGTTTTTGGACATTATCGCACGCGATACATGTTCCTGGACGGCGGAAGCAACATCGACATCATATATGATCAGTGTTTTCAACAACTTGATGATGAAGACGAAGCCAGGTTCATACCGGTCAACGAGCCAATCTCAGGCTTTATCCATGAAACCATCATGCCCCGCGACATAATCTCCATGTCGGTCACAATGGCGGATGGCAAGCACGAACGCACAGAAGTATGCGACTTTACATCTGGGTATTTTTATCTTCTTAGGGTATGAATAACTCTGTTTAAATTGAGTTTTAAAAAAGGGGGCAGTCAAAAAAGTCAAAAAGATGGCATCCCAGAATTCTGGGATGAACTTATTCGCGCGACAATGATCTTCACGTCTTCTGAACGATCTTTTCGCCAGATGCGCGGCTCCCAGCACCACCATAATAATAATAGTAATAATCACAAAAATAAGGGGGAAGTCCGTGTGGACGTGAATCTCGGGGTCCATAGAAGAAGGAAAGTACTCATCCTCTAATGACACCTGCCAGCTCCTCTCCAACAAGTAATCACGGGACCAACGTGGCAACTCCAAAAAAACCACGATTGGACCCCACTCACAAAAACACCGTCCCAAGTCCTCAAGACGGAACATATCACTTTCAGGGAACCAAAGGTTCTCGGAAAGCGCAAGAACGTGGATACGAGCAAGTTTTGCGAGTACCACAACGATTTCGGACATCTTGCAGACAATTGCTAGTCTGAAGATGGAGATTGAGTCCGCGCTGAAGTCAGGGCAGCTCGGACACTTGGTAAAAAACGTGCACAAAAGTGCGCGGGGGAACAAAAACGAGGATAGCCATGCTGAAGGTTCGCGGAAGAAAATCCATGACCTACAAACTCACATGGTCACCCACACCTCGCGCCACCAATGTAACATGACCAAGGCCGAAAAGAACAGGAACCACTAGGGAAAGCGATCCCGGGTGGAACAGAATGATGACTCCTGGAAGGAAGTTGACGTTATCCTTCCAAAAGTTCGCGGCAGCGCATGCTCCACCGCCCCACTGGTCATCACCGCAGTTTTTGGACATTATCGCACGCGATACATGTTCCTGGACGGCGGAAGCAACATCGACATCATATATGATCAGTGTTTTCAACAACTTGATGATGAAGACGAAGCCAGGTTCATACCGGTCAACGAGCCAATCTCAGGCTTTATCCATGAAACCATCATGCCCCGCGACATAATCTCCATGTCGGTCACAATGGCGGATGGCAAGCACGAACGCACAGAAGTATGCGACTTTACATCTGGGTATTTTTATCTTCTTAGGGTATGAATAACTCTGTTTAAATTGAGTTTTAAAAAAGGGGGCAGCAAAAAAGTCAAAAATACCCCAGAGTTAATGACAATAGTTAGCTGGGTTTAGTGTCAGGGGCGAATTTGGCAACAAAATTTAAAACAGAAGGACCCAGATGTAAGAAGTTTCGATTTTAGATTGATGTAGCAAAACTGGCCAAACCTCAGGGACGATTTTGGCCATTAACTCATTTAAATTTTAAAATTATATTATACGTTGATGTACGCTTTTACATTGACGTAGCTTTGCTTGCTTTCCAATTGTATCGTTGTAATGTTCGCTTTTTCTATACTTAGATGTTTAGAAACATTTCACCGTTTGCGTTATCCTGCCACATAGCACGAGTATAACTGCTAGTTCAACACAAAAAAGAAGATATAAAGGAACAAGTGTGTGTTCTTTATTTATTTATTTTATAGCACTATTAACATAGAAAAATACAATATGTAGTAAAAAAACACATTTGATGACATGTATAAAATAGTTTAAAAATGTTTAAACGTTGATTATCCTTTCAGATTTAAACTTTCTTAAAACTTTGAAACAAAAACTCTATTATCTTTTTAAAAAAAGCAGTAGCACTTTATACAAAAGAAACTTAGAAAGTAAAGTGATGTAATAAAAGAAGAGATGACATAAGTAAGAAGACGACACCGTTTGATCTGAAGCCAAATCGGGTGAATAGATGAATACGATGGACACAGATTAGACCATTAATTACCTAACTCCACTCCACTGACACACACACATACACCTACACCTATGTAGAGAATGACGAAGCTTTAAGCATCCTCTTCTTCCAGCTACTTTCTTCCATTAATCAATCTACTCTACTCTACTCTTCTCATACTGTACCTTGATGGATTCTCCTCTTTCAACTGCTGCTTTTCTTCCATATATAGATAGATCTGACCACTTCAAAACCTCACTTCAATAGTTCTATTAGCATTCATTCGTCTGTTCTCATTAAGGTCAGTAATATCTAATCCACTAATAATCTCTTCTGTCCTTCTATCTGTTTATGCATGCCACATAAACACTGCATCATAGATCCAGTTCCACATTCAAGGCCTAATTTGGGAAGAAAGTGAATGAGGTTTGGGCGGTATGATTTGTTGCTGTAATTGACATTATTTGACTGCTGTTTGACCGCTCTTTGTGCTTATTATTGTAGTTGAATAGACGGTTCTAATTTTAGTGGATTTGGTTGCTTTACTGTGAATCTGCTACATGAATACTGTAGTTTGATTAAGGATGTTGATGATTTGTTGACAGGTTTGATGTTTATGTGATGAATAAGTAGTTGCATTTAGTTGAGATTAGGTTTCATGCGTTTTAGGGTTTTGGAGGGATGGATAATTAAGTTATTAAGATATGGAAGGGGGTGGTTTTTCCTAGTGCTATGTTACATCAATTGGATTTGCATATTATGGCGAGTTGTTACATTTGTTGATTTTACATGAAATTGATTAATATATGGATCACTTTCATACTTTCATTGCATGAACTTGAAGTGCAATTCCTTGTGGGACTTTGTAGAAAATAATGGATCGAACCTCTCAACTCACAAACAACAAGATCAAACAAGATAACACAAAGTATAGCGACAAAACAGTGACGAAAACTTTATTATGTTACTGAAACCAGAAAACACCCACCAATACCCAAATAGTTTCAGTAAAACACTGAAACTAGATAATACAAAGTCTGAGAGATCTGCTGATGATTATCAGCAGATCAACAACAACAATACAAAGAAATAATACCAAAATACTTACAAAACTACAAACCCTAATACAATATATGAGAGAGAAGGTAGGTGTGTGAGAGACGAGAGAGAGAGATAAAAGAAAAATAATGATCTGATCAAAGAGTTCTCGAACTCTCTACTCTCTTTTATACTCGAACTGTATCAACGAGCTGGGCCAGACTTACACGAACTGGACTTGGGCTTCTGTCTTCATAATGGGCTCAACACTTAACCTGCCACAATATCACTTAAACACAAACATAAGCCCAACAACATTTGAATTATAACTTTGATATATTTCAACAGACTTGGTATCACAGAGGAATCTGGATGGGTAGTGAGTTTATCTATGCTTATGGACCTAATGTTGCATGGCTTAATTCTGTACCAAGTATAACAAAAAACGAAAGATAATGGAGTACTTGTAGAAAAAAAAAACGAAACTATGTATTATGGGAGCACTTATATGTTCTCTAATTTAATGGTGACTTAATTAGAAGAATTTAAGTCAGATCGCCCTTTTGGTTTGGTAATGGTAGGTTTTGAAGTTGAAAATATTCTATGACATTATAATGTTGTATATTGATGTGGTCCCTCGTCATTATCCGATATAAGAGTAACTTTTTGTCTATATATGTGTTTTAGCGCTGTTCCAATGAGCTAATCTTTATGGAAATTAGTGCTCTCTCTCATGCACCACTCTTTGCTTTTATCATCAACTATGTTACTCTTTTAATATCATGTTATACATCCGTCTTGTGGAAGTGAACTTGTAATGAGATTTTTGTTCCCTTTTAAGGTTCATTAATATTTTGGCTTTTTTGAGTGAAAAACTCATAAGTAAGAATAAATGTGTGAATGTTTTTTTTATTATATATAATATTTGGTGTATGTACTTATTTCAGGCCAGAGAACATGTCATCTAATGGCCATTGTTTTAGAAGAAAGCCCCGCCAGCCAGCTGCTGCAAATTTAAATATCGACTCACTGGTAAGCTGTCCTTTGCTTTTATTCATACCGAAGGATGTTAAGGTGGCTTGTGTTTCTAGATTGAAACTCAACAACCAACATTTGATACCATGCCATACAAACCCCTGTTGTTCATAATGGGAAATTGCACAACTATTGCCAGAATGTGTGACATGAATTGTTTTTTTTATGGATATTCACAAACTAATCCATATAAAATATGATTGTTTGCAGCTTGATGAAAATCTAGAGCAGTTGCCACATCTAAATGAACTTGTTCAGTGCTACCAAAGTGATTGGATAAAGGATGAAAACAAGTATGGGCACTATGAAAGTGTTGGCAGTATATCCTTTCAGAACCAAATATTTGAAGGGCCTGATACCGATATTGAAACAGGTAATGCAATAACATATGAAAAAATATACATTTAAATTTGAAATTACTTTTGTTTTAAAAGAGTTAGAAAATTGTGTGAAATTGTGAATGTATTGAGGAACTCCCAAAAATATGCCCCAAACAACTTTTATGCGCTTAATATGGGTGGACAGAGGATCATATGTAACGCAAGCAATTCTTTTAAAAAATACTTTTAGATGATTCTTGCTTTTGAACTCCCCAGAAATGCATCTTGCTAATGCTAGGCAAGATAAGGTTGAAGACAACACTGATGATGATGATGATGATGATGTACCTAGCACCTCTGGTAGACAACTAACAGAGGTTATTTTTGTTATTTTTTATCCTCTCTCTCTCTCTCTCTCTATATATATATATATATATATAGATATGCATATGTAGGACTTGGGATAGCTTTGCTTATTGAATTTTAAATCTTTATGCAGCATTATGGTGAATCTCCCTTGCCTGCTTATGAGCCTGTATTTGACTGGGAAAATGAGAGGTCAATGATATTTGGACAAAGAATTCCAGAATCTAATACGCCACAGTCTCCAAGGTTTAAATATTTTATAATTTATAAACATGCGCCCGATTTGTGGTTTTATTATTCTCCTAGTTATTATTATTTTTTTAATATGTTTTTAGTAGGTTGAAGATTTCTGTAAAAGTTCTTTCCCTGTCATTTCAAGCTGGATTAGTTGGTGAGATCATGACCATCATATTCTTCACGGATTCTTCTCACCTGTATTCCATTTTTTAAACAATCTGATATCAGTAATTTTTCTCTTGTAGAGCCGTTTTATGGTACTATATCATTGTATAATAAAGATAAAAGAGAAAAGCTATCAGAGGACTTCATTTTTCGTGTTCTTCCATCTGAAATGCAGGAGGTAAGCACCAATAACGTTTTAGTTTAATTATGATTTATGGGTATTGCTGCTAATCAAATCAAGAACTGATACATTATATTATATTATCAACCTTTCTAGGCTGGCAGTTCATCAGAATCTCGTGGACTTTTTTATTTAGACGCCCCATCATCATCTGTTTGCTTGCTTATACAATTAGAAAAGTGTGCTACCGAAGAAGGCGGAGTAACTCCATCTGTCTATTCACGCAAAGAACCAGTATGTATTATCAGCATTAGTAACCATGACTTATGGTTCATAAACGTAATAAAAAATGTTATTGATGTTACAATTATGAAATAGGTTCATCTGACTGAAAGAGAAAAGCAAAAGCTACAAGTTTGGTCCAGGATGATGCCTTACAGAGAGTCATTTTCTTGGGCAGTTATTCCATTATTTGATACCAACATTGGTTCAGTTTCTGCTGGTTCTGCTTCCCCTAGCAGCCCACTTGCTCATAGTTTATCAGGAGCTAGTTTGCAGGAGGGTGTTTCTGAGCCAATTGCAAAGGTCTCATTAGATGGAAAAATGGGTTACTCAAGTGGAAATTCTGTTGTTGTTGAAGTGTCAAACCTAAATAAAGTCAAAGAGAGCTATACCGAGGATTCACTTCTGGTACACTGACATCAATTTTTTGACATCTTTTTTACTTTGTTTTTGTTACTGGAGCAAATTGCATATAAAGGTAACATACTATAGACGGATTTAGGGTAACCTGACGTCCTGACCCGAATACCCATTTACCTGATCAGAATGATGAGGTGGCAGCTGATGTGTTTAACTGACATTACTACTGTTACTTGCTGTTAGCCTGTTATTAGTAAACTGTAAACCCCTTTAAATAATGTGCAATTGTGTATGATTCCTAAACATGATTTTGCTTCTCAATTTCCAATTTGAATGATTTTTAATGTTCTATTATAGTATTATTTGCTTTGAAAGTTTGGCATTGGGCAGTGGGGACATCTAGGACCATGTAAAAAGTTTTTTTTTTTTTTTTGTTTTATATAAATTACTTCAAGGATTCATAGGGCTAATGTGCTGTGCAACAAGTTGGTTATAAAAATGCATCTTCCCAATTATTTTCAGGATCCCAAACGGAAGGTTCATAAGCCTGTTAAAGGTGTGTTGCGGTTGGAAATAGAAAAGCTTCAAGTTGCTAACACCGAATATGACAATGCTTCAGATGTCAGTATAACCAATGAACATGACCATAGGGATCGACTAACTGATTCCACAATCGGTGAGTGGAGAAACATTCATTCAAATAGACATAAAGAACTACCTTTAAACGGATCAGTTGCAGATGCGACTACTAATGATGTAAGTTTGAGATATTTATCATGTACACAAGATGTCATTTAGTTATTATGTTTATACTTTACCCTTCAGTCCTTCACTTCACAAGAATCACAAACAGGAACCCTTAAGTCCACTTCATAATTGAATTTTGATTGGGTTTACAGGTTCAAGCTTTTGACTTCCGCACAATGATAAGAAACGAGCCTTTTTTGCAGCTTTTCCATTGTCTTTATGTCTATCCATTGACTGTCAGTTTAAGCCGAAAAAGAAATTTGTTTATCAGAACTGAACTCAGAAAGGATGATGTTGATATTAGAAACCAGCCACTAGAGGTTGGTAAAAATATAGCATATTTTGCAACTACTTTTTTTTTTAATAATCTTGTAAACAGCATTGTAATCTGGTTTAATTTAAACAGGCAATGTATTCAAGGGAGCCAGGTGCATCCCTACAAAAATGGGCTCACACACAAGTGGCTCCTGGTAGTAGGGTGGCTTGTTACCATGATGAAATGAAAGTTTCACTTCCTTCTACGTGGACCCCACAACATCACATTTTGTTCACCTTTTTCCATATAGACCTTCAAACAAAGCTGGAAGCTCCAAAACCAGTAGTTATTGGATATGCAGCTCTTCCATTATCAACACATGCTCAGTACGTGTTATGTGTTTTTATATTTAATGTTATTTTAGTCACAAGTCTATTGATTCTGTTACTTGCAAAAGTTTAAGCCAACTTGACCATACTTGGTTTTTTTCTAGGTTAAGATCCGACATTACTTTACCAATCATGAAGGAGCTGGTTCCACACTATCTTCAAGACAGTAGCAAGGTACACTACATTTTATATATTTTTATAGCATTATTTTTACTTATGCTTTACCCTCTATATCTTCTATAGGAGAGGCTGGATTACTTGGAAGATGGGAAAAGTGTTTTTCGTTTACGTTTACGACTTTGTTCATCATTGTACCCTATTAGTGAGCGTATTAGAGATTTTTTTCTTGAATATGACAGACACACTCTCCGTACAAGCCCACCTTGGGGTTCTGAACTCCTTGAGGTACTCTTTGTTCTTTTATTTTTTAATATAATGCAATTATTTATCTCTGTTCTTGCTACCAGCTGAAATAGGATAATATTACATCATGGAGTTTCAAACTTTACCTTTTCTGGATATAGCGAGGAATGCCTGTCTTAGAATAGATTATTGTATAATCCTCTGTTGAGGTGGCAAAATGGGTGGGGCATGTCAAAACGGGTTGGGATGGGCTTAACCTGTAACACCTTTTTGTTCAAACTTCTAGATGTTTTATAGGTAATCGCATGTCAAAAGTTATACTATTACACTAATTGTTTGTTCTTTCATTTAAACAATTTAGGATGTTTTATGCAATAAAAATAAAAATACACCTTAGGCGGTGTGGGGACTCATTTGACTCGGTTCTTTTTTTAAGCGAGTTTCTTTTTTCAATTTTACTTTTTGGACCCTTATGAGAAACAAATAGCCCTAATCAACCTCATAAGTAAATCGGTTGAAACTACCGCTTCTAATCCTCTGTGTATAATACAAGGGCTTTATTAGATTATTGGTCCAATATATTTATACATAGTTTTGTTCATATTTGTGCACCTGTTTCATCATTCTGACTGCAGAAGATATCTTCTTCTATGAATATAGCAGTTTACAATCGAAACTATCTAGGGAATACCTACAAAAATGCAAGCAATCTGATATTCTGATTAATTACGCTCTTATCTTCAACTTGTTTTAGAGTGCTCAACTTGTATGTACGAGATCGTATATTATAAAATAACATTAGGTATCATTTGAGTAATTCATGATTTAATGTTTCAAGTTTCAACATAAAATAAGTGACAATGAAATGCTTCCAAATTGGTGATCTTTTGCTACAACCTGGAGAGATTTGTGCTACATGGTCAGAACATTTGTGTCCTCTTGTGACTGGGACTTTTCTGATGTGTTGTCAACTTGTCATGTAAATGTTGAAATAATTGGATAGTGGGTTAGCTGTCTGTTACTATAGCATAAGTCCATAATGATATGTATATATATATTGGTGGTTATTGTACAATTAAAGTTCGGAGCCTTTATACAACATATTTATATCTTCTTCATTTCTATTTTATCAAACAAAATTTGGTAAAATCAACAGTAAACTAACTGTGTGAAAAAGTAAACTTAAACATGTTTTGTGCTCAAAGAATGTTACCATTCCTAGTGTATGCATGTTAAATGAGATATTTATGTTTCAGTATTCTATTGTAAGTTTGTAATGAATAAATACCTAACATGCGTTGTAAATTTGTAACTCTTTTTCAGGCAATAAACAGTTTGAAAAATGTTGACTCAACTGCTCTGCTGCAGTTTCTTCACCCAATATTGAACATGCTTCTCCATCTTATTGGCAATGGTGGAGAAACTCTTCAGGTTAGCCAATTTACTTTTTACAATATATTAATGAATGTATCACCAATTTCTGCCACTGGTAACTGATCTAGGTCTATTATTTGTCTTCTCACA
This sequence comes from Ambrosia artemisiifolia, assembly GCA_032199755.1. NCBI lineage: Eukaryota > Viridiplantae > Streptophyta > Magnoliopsida > Asterales > Asteraceae > Ambrosia > Ambrosia artemisiifolia. The sequence goes on from CM063515.1 coordinate 391,060, forward strand.
GGTTGCTGCTTTCAGAGCTATGGTTAATATTTTGACACGGTATGTAATTCTGAAAACTCTCACACGATTGAGATATATATTTTTTGTTCCTTAACATATAGATGCTGCATATCTTGTTTTCTGTAGGGTACAGCAAGAGTCAGTTGATGAAGCTGAAAGAAATATATTTCTGGTAAACTATGTGGATTATGCTTTTGATGATTTTGGTGGTCGACAAGCTCCAGTATATCCTGGTTTGTCAACTGTGTGGGGAAGTCTGGCTCGTAGCAAGGTAAATACTGTGTTTATCTATATACCGTGATATGTTTCTTGAAGCCAAGGATCTTTTGTTTATTTTTGTATTTATTTACATTGCAGGCCAAAGGCTACCGGGTTGGACCAGTATATGATGATGTATTGTCGATGGCTTGGTTTTTCCTTGAATTAATTGTGAAGTCAATGGCACTAGAACAGACCCGACTGATGTATAACAATCTGCCTCTAGGTATCTCTTGTATTCATTTAGAGCTAACCATAGCAATGGTCTTATAATAAATTGAAAACGAAATTGAAAATCAGCTCAGTTGATTGAAAACCTACTCTCATTGATGTGTGCTGCAGGTGAAGATATCCCACCAATGCAGTTAAAAGAAGGTGTATTTAGGTGCATCATGCAATTATATGACTGCCTTTTGACAGAAGTGCATGAACGTTGTAAAAGGGGGTTAAGTTTAGCAAAACGTTTAAACAGCAGTTTGGCGTTCTTTTGTTATGATCTTTTGTCAACCATTGAGCCACGCCAAGTTTTTGAATTGGTAGGTTTATGTACCTTCATACATCTTAATGAGGCGGAGTTGAAATATCTTTTATTATATTATAACACTTGCCAACCATAAACGATTTAGTTTATTTATATTGTCTTCTCATTGCAGGTATCCTTGTACCTGGATAAGTTCTCTGGTGTTTGTCAATCAGTGTTGCATGATTGCAAGCTTACCTTTCTACAAATAATCTGTGATCATGATCTGTTTGTTGAGATGCCTGGGCGGGATCCTTCTGATAGGTATATATATTTTGTTGATTTAATATTTATATTTTTCAGTTAGTTAAGTTCAAGGAGACCTAGTCTTGACGTGTGGTAGGTCTGATGCATTTGGTGTTTTGGATTATGGGCCATCCCTTGTGGAGTTGTGGTTCACTTTCTTACAGTTAAATTTTAGAGTATTTCTATTAGTTTTTATTTTTAATATCTCTGTTGTCACTGGTTCACATGATGTGTTTTTTTTCTATTACAGGAACTACCTTTCATCTGTGTTAATTCAAGAACTTTTTCTAACTTGGGATCATGATGATTTATCTCAGCGAGCAAAAGTGAGTATAGTAATGCTCCATTTTATATAAATATATACTTTCCGATAAACACTGTCCCTCATTGTTTTCCACTTTTCTGTTTCTAGGCAGCTAGGATTTTGGTAGTTCTTTTATGCAAGCATGATTTTGATTCTCGTTATCAGAAGCCAGAGGACAAATTGTACATTGCTCAACTATATTTTCCACTTGTGGGGCAGGTAATTAAGATGATTTTTTATGGCAAGTTAATTTAGCAAATTTCTGCTTAAGTGATTAATTCTGCTTTTTCGCTCCTATATGCATGCATATACCTCATGAATGTCTGATTGCTTCATAATTTAAGATGTAAGTGACATGCGAATGGTGAAGGTTTTATTACACTGACCTCTTGATTTAGCAATTTTATTTCTTCTCCTGTGCAGATACTTGATGAAATGCCTGTATTTTATAACCTGAGTGCTGTTGAAAAACGTGAAGTGTTGATTGTAGTTTTGCAAATATTACGTAATCTAGATGAGGCGTCACTTGTGAAGGCTTGGCAGCAGAATGTTGCTCGAACACGACTTTTTTTTAAACTACTTGAGGATTGCCTAGTTCTTTTTGAGGTTATTCTCTACCATCAAAACTTTTCAATTGCTTATAATATGTTAAGATTAACCATTTAAATGTATTTGATTGATGCATATATAAAATGTTGGATTCTATTGATTAACCTCTGTGTTACCTTTGAGCTGTGGTATACTGTGTCTTGTTGCCTGTTTACTTTTTTAAAATGCTTTTTATCACACAAATGCAGCACAAAAGAAGCGTTGATAGCATGCTTATAGGTGGCAGTTCTAGGAGCCCAGTTGCTGAGGCACCTATGTCTCCAAAGTACTCTGACAGGCTTTCTCCTGCCATTAATCAGTATCTATCTGAGGCATCTCGTCAGGAAGTACAGGTATATATATTTTTGTTTTCATATTTGTAAATTTTTTAGTGCTTGGCAAGTTCTTGTTGATAAAAGTGATAATGCATGTGAAGTCAATCCTTGTATTCAAGACCACTAATATGTTGAAACCAATTTATATACCACCCACGTATGTATCCGAATTTTTTTAAAGAAAGCCAAAGTCAGCCAAAAACGTGTCTGATGACGAAAAAGTTCTCAACAGTTTTGAAAAGACAAAAGTACCTTTGTATCGATCTAAAAAAAGTGGATACCCGATATAAAAAAACTTGGGTGTTGTCATTTTACAATATTCCAGGATGTTTTTAACCGCATTTAGCATAAATGAAACCAGGCACATACTTTACACCTATAAAACAGTTTAAATATGTTGAGGGCCTTAATGAAAAAACATGAATGCTTGGGCGGCCTACACATACTTTATCCCAAAAATAATAGATAAATTGACCAAGTAGAGTGTGAACGCTTTTCTGAACCGTGAGAGGCAGTACTTGAAATGGGAATTAAAGGCCTCTAGCATAAGGTGAAATGGTCAATTGTATCTTACCCTTAGATAATATTGATTATTTGGCCTTTAAACAAAACAAAAGCATAATCTGCTCATCTACACATTTAAAATCTGATTATTAAGATTTATAGTTGCAATGAGCCAATGACTAAATAGTTGGTGTGTGTGTGTGTGTATAGTATTTATGATCGTGGTTATTATGTTTCTAAATTGTTGACATTCAATCAGCCACAAGGTGCATCTGAGAATGGCTATTTATGGCAGAGAGTGAACTCCCAGCTAAGCTCCCCTAGCCAACCATTTTCCTTAAGAGAAGCTCTTGCTCAAGCACAATCTTCTAGAATTGGAGCTTCAAGCCAAGCACTCAGGGAATCTCTACATCCAGTTTTAAGGCAAAAACTTGTATGTTATGCAAAATAAACGCGGCACTCAACTGATTTTGGAATAATGATGATTGATGAACTTGTATCAATTATAGGTAATGATGTTGATTTGTTTCAGGAACTTTGGGAAGAAAACCTTAGTGCTGCTATCAGTCTTCAAATCCTAGAAATAACTGAGAAATTTTCTAAAGCTTCTGCATCACATAGTATTGTAACCGATTATGGGAAGTTGGATTGCATTACATCCATATTTACCAGTATATTCTCACGCAGTCAGTCATTGGCATTCTGGAAATCACTATTTCCAGTATTCAACAGTGTATTTCAGCTTCATGGGTCAACATTAATGGCAAGGGAAAACGATCGTTTCTTAAAGCAAATTGCTTTCCATCTTCTTAGACTTGCTGTGTTCCGTAATGAAAATATCAGGAAAAGAGCTGTGATAGGTTTGCAGATCCTCGTTAGGGTATGTATACACAATTTGTTTTGTTACTTTAAATGTTCGGGGTAGAAATTATTTGTTGATCTATCTGAAACGGGTCAAATCAAAAAGTTTAGCTGAAAGAAAACGGGTCAAAGTCCAATGTCTATTTCAATGTAAGTATGTAACTATGTAACTCCCTAAGCTGTGGTTTTAAAAGTTTTGGATTATCATAAGTATAATTAATACATTAGTTATATATATTAAAAAAACAGATAAAAGGGTGTTTGTGGGTAAAAACAAAACCTGTACTGAGTAACTATTATTTTCCTTTAATTGTATGCTTTCATTTTGGCAGAGTTCTTTCTCTCACTTTACACAAACAGCAAGATTAAGGGCCATGCTTACAATCACTTTATCAGAACTGATGTCAGATGTTCAAGTAACTCAAATGAAGTCAGATGGAACACTTGAAGAAAGTGGTGAAGCACGTCGTCTTAGAAAATCACTAGAAGAAATGGCTGATGAAAGCAAAAGTCAGAACTTATTAAAAGAATGCGGGCTTCCAGAAACTTCACTTGTTGACATTCCAGAAGGGTCAACAGAAAGTCATTGGTCATGGCCAGAGGTCAAGTTTTTATCTAATAGTCTTCTTCTGGCTCTTGATGCCAGCCTGGAACATTCACTCTTGGTAATCCTCAAGATTCTTTATTTCATCGCTTATGAATGAGTTAATTTGGGATATGTTTTATCTGTAATGGGTCAAAAGGGAACTATAGAAAAATAATCGAAAGGAAATGGGTCGGAGGTGTATTTTCAACGCACAAATCCTCAATCGTTTTACTTCAAACTTCAAATATAACTTCTTTTTTAGTAATCACATTTGAGACTACTTGATTATTAAAAATTAAATTTTTTTGGAGAGTGTTTTGGGTCAACCGATCCACTCGTACCAAAATTTATCTGTTTTGACCGGTTACCCAACTTGCTCATTTTGGGTATCTTATTACTTGTTTGATGCTGCAGGGATCACTTATGAACACAGATAGATATGCTGCTGCAGAAAGTTTTTATAAACTTGCAATGGCATTTGCTCCAGTGCCAGATCTTCATATAATGTGGTTATTACATTTATGCGATGCACATCAAGAGATGCAATCGTGGGCTGAGGCTGCACAGTGTGCTGTTGCTGTTGCTGGTGTTGTAATGCAGGTCAATAGCAGTCTAACTCTTAATAGTCTAAAAATGTTTACATTTCCCAGAATAATTTACTTAGTATAAAAGTTTCTTTTGTAGGCTCTTGTGAGCAGAAATGATGGAGTCTGGAGCAATAATCATGTGACTGCACTGCGCAAAATATGTCCAATGGTCAGCACTGAGATCACATCCGAGACCTCAGCAGCAGAGGTTGAAGGATATGGTGCTTCTAAACTGACAGTTGATTCTGCTGTTAAATATTTACAGCTGGCAAATAAGCTGTTCTCTCAAGCCGAATTATATCATTTTTGTGGGTCAATTCTAGAACTTGTAATTCCAGTTTATAAAAGCAGAAGATCTTATGGACAACTAGCCAAATGCCACAGTATGCTAACTAACATCTATGAATCAATATTAGAACAAGAGTCAAGCCCAATTCCATTTACAGACGCCACATATTATCGTGTGGGATTTTACGGTGAAAGATTTGGAAAACTTGATAAAAAAGAATATGTATATCGAGAACCTCGTGATGTAAGATTAGGGGACATAATGGAAAAACTTAGTCATATATATGAATTAAGAATGGATGGTAATCACACGTTACATATAATTCCTGACTCCCGACAAGTAAAAGCCGATGAATTACAGCCAGGTGTCTGCTATCTGCAAATCACAGCAGTTGATCCGGTATTGGAAGATGAGGATCTTGGAAGTAGAAGGGAGAGGATTTTTTCTCTTTCTACTGGTTCGGTTCGGGCTCGTGTTTTTGATCGGTTCCTGTTTGATACTCCTTTTACTAAAAATGGCAAGACTCAAGGTGGGTTGGAAGACCAATGGAAAAGGCGAACTGTGGTTCAAACTGAGGGTTCGTTTCCTGCTTTAGTGAACCGCCTTTTGGTTACTAAATCTGAATCACTTGAGTTTTCACCTGTGGAAAATGCTATCGGTATGATTGAAACCCGAACTGCTGCACTAAGAAATGAGCTTGAAGAGCCACGTAGCTCTGACGGTGATCAGCTTCCACGGCTCCAGAGTTTACAGAGGATACTTCAGGGGTCCGTTGCAGTTCAAGTGAGTGTTCATTACTTCCAAGTTCTTGATTTGGTGTTTCACTTTTTAGTTTTGCTTGTATGGTGAAATCGTAGGTGCCAAAGTGAGCTGGTGGGCAGGTTGTGTAATGTGTCAAATCATGCTTAGGCTAAATAAATGGGTCATTATATATATGTAATGAGTTTGTTAGTTATAATTACAGTTTACTTTCAGCCCGTTCGACCTATTTGAATCATTCCCCTTTGAGCTAAATTAACAATGATTTGACCAATTTGGGATAAAAACACAACTCAATTCGTAAGTAAATGTGTCAATATAATGCTAACTAATGATTAATTTATGTGTGTAGGTGAACAGTGGAGTACTTAGTGTGTGCACGGCTTTCTTATCAGGGGAGCCTGCAACACGACTTAGGTCACAGGAATTGCAGCAACTGATTGCTGCTCTACTTGAATTTATGGCTGTATGCAAGCGTGCAATACGAGTGCATTTTAGACTTATTGGGGATGAAGATCAAGATTTTCACACACAACTGGTCAACGGTTTTCAGTCACTCACTGCTGAGTTGTCACATTACATCCCTGCAATTCTTTCGGAGCTTTGACTGTATTGTATGTGTGAGGCCACGGCTGTTTGGTGGTTTACCTGTCTACAGTTTGTCATATGATAAGGTTTGGTTTCTTAGGCTTCTTGAATTTTGGTGAGTAGAATATCTTGTAATTGTATATTTTTTTTTTCTTCCAAACTTGGCTTGCCTCCTTTGTGTCTAGTTTCCTGGCGAATCCTGAATCATTCATTGGTTTTATTGCTAGTTTATGTTTGTATGAAAAGTCATAGGAATGTTGTATGTGATGACATTAGCAGGGAGCTGAGTATAATAACTACATTAATGTTCCCCTTAGGCCTTAATGCAGATTTTTTTTGCAAATTCTGTCATCAGTATTATAGGTGCGAGGCTAGTTTTTGTATGCTGTAATAGTACACATGACCTCTCATATCCACATGTTACCAAAACTAAAAGATTTGTGATTATTATATTGTTATGATAGAGACAGAATAGCAGAAAGAAGAGAAGAATTCAGCTCAAAGGTGGTTTCTTGAATGTGGATTAAACAGTAAAATACACGGATCGTTCTTATGGTTTATCTAGATTTGGATTTGGTTTCTAGCTTTTCAAGAGTACACCGATGGTCCCTCGATGGTCCCTGTGATTTACACTTTGCAAATTGCAACACATTTAGTCCTCTACTTTTACCAAAATACATGGATGGTGTTTGTGGTTTGCACTTTGTAACGCATTTAGCTCTTAACTTGGACCTACTGAAACTTTTAAATTTGTTTACTGGGGACTAACTGCGTTACAAAGTGAAAACCAAATGGACCATTCGTATACTTTTAGAAAGCTATGGACTGAATCCAAAAATTTGGTAAACCACATGACCATCCATGTAACATCAGGAACACCATCCCGAATTGAAGAAAACATAAAGAAGGAAATGCACTAATGGAATGAAGAGAAGTTGTACGTGGGATCACCATCCTTAACTTCAAACATCAGGATGTCTGACAAGCGACACCCTTTGCATCCACCCTAATATATATAGGAACAGTGTTGCAACAGTTTGGGCTTGTACTCGGCGACCTACCCTGGAGCAAGTACTCGGCCTAATTGGGAGAGTACTCGGGGGGTCAAATCGGCCTATGCAGGGAGTACTCGGAGTACTCGGCTATACTCGGCGACCTATCATGGAGCGAGTACTCGGGGAGTAATCGGTCAAGTCGGCCTTGTTTTGCAACACTGTATAAGGAACATAAAAAAAACTTATAACCTAAAATGGGAGTAACATATTCTTACGTTGTATAAGTAAAAGAAAATAATGGGAAGAGAGTTAAAGAGAGAAGAAAGTACGGGAAGAGAAATATATATAGCGAAATTTCATGTTATAGCGTCCAAAGACGAGAAAAGAAATTAAAAATTTTATATGTTAAGTCTCTCTGCAAATCTATCCATTTTGAGAGGAAACAAGGGCTCATTTCTCTTCTTTCAACTTTCATTCACTAAAAACTCAAGGCAAATCTTTCAAAATTATACTTTAATTTCTCTCTTTAATATCATTCAAAATATGATTGTTTCTTATGTTTCACAACTTGTAAGTTAACACTGTTTATGAACAGTAAAGTTACACCACTAGCAAAGTTCGTAAATCCATACTATATAATACACAACAAAACTAGGAGACACAATGAATCATTCTAAGATCTTAGGGTGGGTGGGGTGGTATGTGACGGCTGTGACCATCACGACCATCGCCCTCACCAAAACATCACGGCCCCCTTACCAAAATCTCGTGACAACCATCACGTTGGAAAATTGAACGCTGCCAACGCTCATGTGACCGTTTGGGGTTAATTTTTTTTTTTTTTTTTTTTTTTTTGTAAATACTATATATTATTCATTTTCAACCAAAATAAAATAAAAAAATTTAGTGATGGGTGTGATGACCACCCCATGGATAGTGTGATGAAATGTGATGGAATAAGGTGGCACAATGGGATTGGGTGTGACGGTGTGATGAATGTGATGAAAACCAAACAACCTCATCCACCCTTAGAAAATTAGTTTTTTTTTTTTTGACACGCTCTCTTGTGTTTTTTAATGGCCAACAAAATACCACCTGAACTACCAATAGGTTAGTACTGACAAATGACTGACTGACTTCGCACTGGGTAGCCCATGTCACTGATTCGGGGAAAAACTCGTTGCCCAAAGGCCTTCTGCGGTAAAAACCCTCTTGGATCAAATTCAAACTTGAGATTACATGGCCTCAAGCTCTTATCTTTATTTCCTCGTGCAAATCAATCCGTGGATACGGGTACTTATTATTTAATTATGGATAACTACTTATACATTAACCAAACTTTACTTCTTGATTTCTTATATTTTTTTGTATATTTATATTTGCAATTTAAGGGTGAGCATAACTATGCTAAAAGAATATTTAATGGACTAAGTAAAATTTAATTGAACTAACATTTATCAACTACATAATAATATATTTAATGCCCAGTTGAAAAAGATGTTTAAAAATTATGCTAACATAACTTACAATTGTCGCGTTAAACTTCATTTTTTATATACATATTGTGCTCAACTCATAAAATACACGTGTTTATTCAACCTATATAATACATGAGTATTTGAAAAACACAGTCTTATTTATTACTATGTATATAATGTTGCATTTATTCCACATGTGTAACACACGATGATATATATACGGGTTTATTCAACTATACAATGCACTTTGTTTACTATGTATATAATTGCAAAACAATTTAAATCACGATTGATTTTATATAACCACAAATATTCTATATCGGTCACCCAATGAGATATTTTTTTTTATCAAGGAAGGTGGTTGAAGAAACACAAGTTAAACACGTTGATATACGAGCAATGTAAAGAGATATGTTATTGATTGCATGCCTAGACGATTATACAAGGCTTTAATACAAGTGAATATAAATATTTCGACTATAATCGTACAATGAATTCTCTAAGTTTTTACGTAATAAGTTGAATGACTCCTCCTTGGGAAAGATGGGTATTTATAGTGCTAGGAAGTGTCTTGTGATTGGTTATCTGTGGAATGACAACTGTTTCGCGCGGGACCCACACGGTTGACAACCATCGGAGAATTCAGCGTTGTCCTTCTGTCATTGGCTGAGTGTGCTTTTCAATCGTCTTTGTTGTCCTTTTTGTCCCTCGTACCTGCCAGGAGATCGTGGAGTAGGGAATGCCACCCTCTGATTTGCTGCACGTCTCTTTTATTGTCCGCTGACAGCTGGCAAGTACTAGGATTTGTGTGCGACCTTCTACAAGCTTCCTTTGACTATTCTGATAACGTCACAGGAGATCTTGTTCATGTGCTGATGCACGAGTACATATCTCTTGAGTGGCGTTTAAAAGATAAGAGTTATCCGTTTTAGTTCCTGAGGATTACTGTATTGATGATAATGATGATCCCTCAAGTTTATATTGAGCACATTAAGTCTCAAATTTCTACATATATTTTAACTTTTAAAAGTGGGTATTAAATTATACAAATCATTTTAGGCGGAATTATTATTAATTTTTTTATTATATTATAACAATAATCATTCGACGTTAATTTTGACCAAATATTGATACCAATAAAGGTACTAATGCAATCGTTACTGATAATCATTTTTATCGTTTTGGAGCGATGCGAAAGTTAGATACTTTTTTGGGCATATCTTGATTTTTTGTATTTTCTTTTCCAATTGCTATACCGAGGACCAATACTGTAGCAATACTGTAACAAGCCGAATCGGTATCAACCGAAATCTTATTTTAACATTGCGTCCACGTTTCCATTCACATTTTGTTTAAAATCAGTTTGTCCGCCACAAAATTCAGGTAGCATGTGCCGATACAATAACAATACAAATCGATACCGATCGAATCCCACCTGTTATAAAAAAGTGCTACTAAAAGCTATATTACTCAGAATTTTTTAAAAGCATATTGCCTTTAAAAAAAACCAATATAAAAAAAATAAAAAAAGGCATTCCAGTTTTTAAGCATATATATATATATATATATAATAGTAATAGTAGGTAATAGTAACAGTAGTAGTAGTACTAGTAATAATAATAAGACTATGTGTTGTGGCCTGCGAGTGAGATGCCACGAGCCACAACTTGATCCACGTGGATCGCTGAGATCACAACACCCTAACTCGAAAGCTATCGCGAGCGAGCCAACGCTACCACACTCGCGTGTGGTAGCGGATCAAAAATAGCCATTGGCTGGTCAAAGTCGACCGTTGGCTATAGCTTTTTATTTTTGGCAAGTTTGATAAAAAACTTCAATCCTCACAATTTCACAATCAATTTTTTCTTCAATTTCACAATCAAATTTTTTTCAATTCACTCTCTACAAATGGCTTTGGCATGGAACGATTTTTCTTCGTCCGACTCGTTTGAAGAAGACGATTTGTTTATGGAAGTGGAAAGGATAACGATTGAATACTTAATGGCCCGGTCTCGAAGATGAAGAACTCCTGCGCTAACCATGCAACCATCGCTTGATCGTGATAGAGAGGGAACAAACGATGCTTTCGAATGAGCAGACAATTATTCATGCGCCTATCAAATGATTTGTCGGAGCGTTATCCTCTTTTCAACAAAGAGAAGACGCAAGGGGCCGACTAGGGTTCACCTCTGTACAAAAATGTACGACCGCTCTTCGGCAACTAGCATACGGGCTTTCGTAGGACGCAATGGATGAGTATAATGTCATATCCGAAAAAATCGCGCGCGACTTTTGTCAAGGTATATATCTATATATAGTTTACCTTACACATATTGTTTACACTTTTATTATCAAATGTCGTTTAAATTTTATATATATATATATATATATATATATATATATATTTGCGTATGGATCATATCTATTTACTAACGAAGATATTTGCGTAAACCAACAATGTATGATATCCAACACATATACGAGGTTCATGGGGAAAAACATGGGTATCCCGGAATGCTTGGTAGTCTCGATTGTACGCATGTTGGTTGGGCTATGTGTCCTACGGCTTGGCGAGGCCAGTTTCATCGAGGTGATTATTCTGGACCGAGTATTATACTTGAAGCGGTGGCCTCGCATGATCTTTGGTTTTGATATGCTTTTTTTGGAGTTGCTGGGTCAAATAACGACCTAAATGTTATCGACAATTGCGGATATTCAAAGACTCGACAACATAAACAATTTCAAGAACCGTATGATACACGGAAACCTTCTTCATGAATTAGTCGAGCATTTGTGGGCTAGATGTCCCAATAATCTTGTATTAGATTTAGTTTTTTTATAATTTGTATTATTGTAAACATTAATCTAATTTTAAGTTAAGTTTATTTTTGTATTAATATTATAAATTAGACAAGTTTAAAAGCCTTAAAAAAAGTGGATAAAGCTGCTGCCCACCTCTAACCACAACATGATTAGGTGAGCGACCAACAACTTTTTTATCAAGCTACGCAAGATTAGAGAATAAAATTGTGGGTAGAGATCACAAGGTATAAACATATAGTCTAATAGGTGTGGACAGAATAAATTTGCATCTGGAATTAGTGTTATTATTTATTCCAATGAAAAAGTGAATCCTATTATATAAAGTCGGGAACCAAGACATATACGTATTCCTGTCTCTTCCTTCCTTCCTGCTTTCTTTGGTCTCCTCCCACCTTTCCATTCCTTCTTCCATCAACTTTGCTGCTGGTATCTTTTTCCTATTTTCTTTCTTTCTTTCTTTAGTTTTTATACGATTGTAATATTATTCTATTCTATTCCATTCGATTCCATTCGATTTAGGGTTCTATTTGTATGCGAATTCAAGACTTTAATCTGCAACTCAACCCGAATCATTGATTTGAAAACCTACATTGCATTGCATTGCATACCAAACCCTTCCGTTTTTTTTATTATATATGCATGTCGCTGTTGTACCGCGTATTTACTTTACAGCTATTAGACTCCTCCTTTTTGGATTGGTGTTTAAAGTTTGGCTCACGAGTCACGCCTCAAACATTAATGTTTTTTTTTTTTATATATTAGGGGCAAAAACCAATTAGTTGCTTTAGGAAAATAGACATATGTATTTACTTAGATGAACACCACAAGCTATGTTGGTATAACCTCAATCTCACTAAAAACTGGACCATCATTACAATTTTTTTCTTATACCAAATTAGCCAAAAGCACACAACAGCGACAAGGTTTAAAACCGAGGCCCCAAGCCCGCCGCTTTTCATACCCTCTCACACACGCAAACAATTATTCCAAACACCACTCCATATGTATTACTAAAGGAGTAGTTGCTCTATGGATTTGAGTTATGCACAGAAGTATCACTGAAGGTTAAAAATGGGTAACCCTAAATGTTTGAGGGTGATAAAGTGGAATTCTACATAACTACTTCCATACATCAATGGCTTTGCTTTGCCCACTTTATCTAATGTTACTTTGGTATCTTTTATGTTCCTTGATGACAATAAAATGTTTGTGGCTGTAAAATGGCCAAATGAATCAAGAAATACTTATTCCTCTTTTTGTTTGAATAATATATCCTTATAAAATTCTTTCCCATTGCGTTGATCTAATGCTTCTCAAGAATATTTGTTGTCAATAGGAAGAAGCGTGGCTTGGCTCACCTTGTATATATAAAGGCTTCACGAGGGCTGCCAATACTCGCGTTTATTGGCAGCCCAAAGTCCAAAAACCTTCTAGAGGTAAGAAATTATGTTAGTAAGCAGTCAACTAATTCGCTTTCTGTCTTTTATACATGTCTTTCATGTTGTTATTTCTGGAATATTTTTATTATGTATATTTTTTACAACTGCTTCCTTATGTTTCAGATATTGTGCATCGGCTTGATTCCAAGATTATGGGATCGTTGTCCGGTATATTACAAAGACCGGTTGTTGCAGCCTCTGCTGTTGCGTTAGCTTCTGTGTCTGCTGATCTTCGCGAAAAAATCTGGCCATCCAACCCATTGGATTCATGTCTTTCATCAGAACAATTAAGTGGATGTAAATCAAATCTGATAAGTGAAACGAAATGGGCTCGTGTGTCTGATATTAATATCTCTCAATCTTTTGCAGCAAAAAGCCTGATACCTATTCCCAATTTTAGACATCCAATGAAACATGTAGGCAACAACTGTGTTTCAAACGACATGGCTTATATTCCATCTTTAGAGCATTTTCTCAATGTATATCAGTCAGCCGCATTGGCAAAAGCTTCCAGATCAATTGATTGTTCTTCTGGTGTACCTAGTGCGATGCCTACAGATGTTGTTTACAGATGGCATTTACCACAGCCTAATGCCGTTGATTTATCCAAAAACTCTAAGATGGTAGTGGTTTTGCTTGGATGGTTAGGTGCTAAACAGAAGCATCTTAAGAAATATGCAGATTGGTATACCTCAAAAGGGTTTCATGTAATCACCTTCACATTCCCAATGTCTGAGATTTTAAGTTATCAAGTTGGAGGGAAAGCCGAACAGTATGTAGATTTGCTTGTGAACCATCTTGCAGAATGGTTGGAAGAAGAGTGTACAAAGAATTTGGTTTTTCACACATTTAGCAACACGGGTTGGCTAATGTAAAAACTCTTTCCATCTTGTATTATTTTTCCTTCATCCACGGTTTTATTTATTTTTCGTTTTTAATGCGTGTTTTTATGTCAGTTATGGAGCAATGTTGGAGAAGTTTCAGACACAAGATCATACTCTAATGGAAAGGATTAAGGGATGTATTGTGGATTCGGCACCCGTTGCAGCCCCGGACCCACAGGTAAGATCATAACATGCGAAGGACTTAAGTTTTGTTCTCTGTTTTAAATTTTGGATAAACACCAAAACCTTTGCAGAAAATATTTACATTCTCAGAAAACCAAAATCAATTTATGAAATTTTAAAACGATGGTTATGAATTGTGATCACTCAATGTAGGTTTGGGCTTCGGGATTCTCTGCTGCTTTTTTAAAGAAAAACAGTATTGCAGCAAAAGGAAACAGGAATACAGACGAAATTTTTGCCAAACCGACAATGAAGGAAGCAGCTTTGTTGGTGGTTTTGGAGAAGTTCTTTCATGTGATTTTAAATCTGCCCGCAGTTAACAAGTAAGTATCCGTGGTTTTATAAATATCCACATATTAGAGGGTGGTGTTTGGATGTGCAATTTGAAAGTGAGCATAATAGATAGTGTTTGATGTTTATATAGCCATAATTTGAGCTTGAGAGGTTGACAATTTTTTTTTTTATTTAAGGAGTTAATATTAGATATTATCGGTTGGTTTTTTCAGGAGGCTTTCAAATGTACTAGTGCAACTAAAATCAGGACAACCAAGCTGTCCGCAATTATACATCTATAGCAGTGCAGATAAAGTCATTCCTGCAGGATCTGTAGAGTCTTTCATAGAGGTGCAGCAGAGAATGGGACGTGTTGTCAGGTCATGCAACTTTGAATCAACACCTCATGTAGATCATTTTAGACACGAACCCGAGTTGTACACTGCTCAGCTCTCACAGTTCCTCAACGACTGCGTGCTTGATTCTTGCAGACGTAATTGAAATACCATTAACGCAGACTATTTGACCACAACACTGATTCTTTTATTATACATTATTACATTGATGACAGTCTGACATATTATTTGAGTTGAATACTTGAATATACACGAAGGACAATAGTTTTCATCTTTTTGGCGATTGCCTTTGAATCAAATTCTTTTATGTTATATGGAATTGTGATGTTAATATGAGTCATTAGAATCAAGCAATATTTTCCTTTGTATCCACTATTAACTCACATCATTGTTATTTATTACCCAAGTGGAGGCTCCTAAGTGGTCGGAGGGCATCCATCAGTTCCTTGATACACCATCAATAAAAGAAGGGTGACCTCGTGTGAAGTCTCCACATGGGCAACTGAAAAAGTCACGAGCTTCTAATAGACAAAGCAGACATCACCACCAGCCACTTCAGCCAATAAAACCCCTTAACAGCACCCCACCTATGGTAAATGGGGTGCCCTTGTTGCCCCCGGAATCTGAATGACAAGCATCAAGCATGCGATGTGCGAGGACCACCTTGAATGAGCCAATCGGATTTTATTTAACCCTTGCTAGACCACCCCACCATAGCTCGAGGGAGGGGGGGAGGGGGATTCATAACCATTGCCTAAGTCGCACAGACGTGGAGCATGGGGCTTTATTCTACACCACCCTCGGAATGAAAGAATGAGTGTTACAATTCATATCCAAGCATATCGCCTTGCTAGAATGTTGGTTTTTTGGTGTTAAATAAAAGAGTTTGCTGGTTTGTTAAAAATAATAATAATAATAAATAAAAAATCCATATCCAAGCATGCTTAAGTATAAAGCCCTACTCCTCTCTTTAAAACTTCCCAACATGCATTAACAATATTTAACGCCAAACATTTTGTTAGGTATCAAATAGTATGAGGTGGTCAATTGCAATAATAGTATAGTGTGAGCCTGAGGGGTTTAGAGGTAACATATGATTGTAATTCAGTTCGTTAAATAAATAAACAGAGAACACTAGTGATTTGAGATTAATCTCCTTTCTCTCTAGATTCTTGTTCTTCTCCAATTCTTAGCTCTTAACTATTAATCACTATAAACCTAACACTATGTCCACACATTCATAAAAGAACATGAACAAAAAAATTCAATTAGGTAAGCGTTCATGAACATGTTCATTTCTTAATGAACTAACACGAATAAGGTAATCAGCCTATAGAGGTGAAGAGTGTCATTAGTAAAGGTCAATTGAAACTTCTGTAACAACTATCAACACACTTAGCCTAGACGGAAGCACTAACAATTTAAGTTCCATATATTGCAAAATCAATGGGCCTAGGTAAGAATGTTTTCCATAGGAAATTGAGGACATATCTAAATGAAATCAGCTGCTGTATTACTTCTTATGGGGGGCAATAGTACACATCTCTTCAGACCATTAGAAATTTGATATTGTTTTAAAAACAGTATCTATTGGGCTAGCTGTTAGACATAAATACCCCTCAACTTAACGAGATAATTTAACTTTATTAGTGTCAAGGACGAATTTGGCAAAAAAAAGTAAAACTGAAAGACCTAGATGTAAAATGTTTTGATTTTGAAATTGGGTTACTATATGTTTTAGGTTTTGGACTTGTGTTTTGAAATTGGGCTGTGGGTGTATTCTCAAAAAGGCCCACCACTAACATTAACATACATCAAATTAAATAAATTAGGTTTTCTATTCTATCATAATACTTGCAGTGCTTTACATATTTTATTGGCATATTCATCTCATCAGTGTTGTAGTTTCAATTGTATTGTATTGTATTGGTGTGGTGACGGTGCAGCCTCTCCAACTCCGGCCGCCTCCACCTTGACCTACTCAGCGTCGTCCACCTCTCAGGTAAGTAGGTCTGTGTTTTTAAACATTTAACTTGTTCACTCTTTATTTGCTACGAATTCTATGAATTTGCTAATATTTTTTTTACCTTATTGATTTGTTATTGGGTTTCTTCTTTTGATTTCCCACTTGCCATTTATTTGGTTTCACATCATGTTTCCCACCTATTATTAGTTATTTTATTTATTATTTGGAATTAAAGAGGAAACATGGTTTTGTTAATGGAACTCACTCACAGAGCTGCAGAAAAATGACTGGATGGTTTTGTTAGAGTTTTAATTTGAATTCTTTTAACAGAGTAAAACAAATTGTAACCAATACAAGACAGATGTAGATTCATTTTCATTTGGAAATGCTGGAAAATTATATCATTGGTTTGCAAATGGAAATGAAAATTTTATATTGGTATTAATTATTTTAATTGCTTTGGGCACCAATATCCATTTCAGTGGATACTAAAGATTATAATGATTCCAGAATGGAATGACTTAAATTGGGACACAACCTATTACCATCAATTTTATGTCTTGGTCGTTCAAAAATCAGGATAAATGAAAAAAAAGTAGTGTTTGGTTGTAAGAAGTTTGACCCGAACCGACCCAAAAATTTTAAGTTTCGGTTGCGAGATATTTGGCCATAGAAAATAGAAACCCATAGAAAAAAAATCCTGGATCCACCACTGTCTGAGACTGCATCCTGGTAGCAACAACACAATAGTTGGGTTTAGCATGTTGCATACAAATATGCTCAATATCATAACGCAGTTCATCACACTCTACAAATCAAAACAAAAATCACAAAACCTAAAAGTGTTTAGCTTATCTTATTCATGTAAAATGACCAAAACGGACATAAATCATAAGGAGCATTAAAAAGTCATAAGGGCATGTTGGGTAATAAGTTACAACTCCCTTACTAGGGTTTCATTTCACCATCTCGTCGTTTCTCTGGAGAGAGAGAGAGAGAGAGGTTCGTTCCCTTAATCTATAATAATTTTTATGCATTAGGCTTTGTTCTCCTGTGGTTTTATGTATTTAGCTATTTATCTTATTTCATATTTTGGGAAATCACTATCCTACTGATTGATATTTGGATACCATTTACCAGTTTCTTTTGCTATTTTACTATGTTAAAAAAAATTGTTTTCATTACTATTATTATAAATTTTTTAACATTAGTTTAGATTTTAAGTCTGTTATCAAGTGACTGTCTTGTCTAACTCAGGTCTTTGATTCATTCAGCCCTAGAGCGCTTGCTTGCTTCATCACCAAACTTTCAGCTTCAATTGTGTCTGGAAAAAAAAAACTTCTGAATCATGGTTAGTCTCTTTCTTTTTTCATCTGCAATCTTAAATTTTATTTTTAACACTTCCAGTAATCCAATTTGTATTCCTAAATAAATTTTAATTGAGTGCAAAACTATGCTTTAAGTCTATAAGTTATTCAGTGTGCGGGTCCTCATTATTTTTTGTTTTAATAGCCTCAAGGGGATTACATCGAGCTTCATAGGAAGAGAAATGGATATCGTCCTGATCATTTTGAGAGGAAGCGCAAGAAGGAAGCTCGTGAAGTTCACAAGCGTTCCAAAGTTGCCCAAACGGTTCTCTCGTTTTTTCAACTTCTTCTTCTTCTTTTAATTGTAATTTCATGTGGTTTTTCACCCTAATCAGCATTGTAAGTCATCATGGAATATTAGAAATGTTTGTCATTATGTGTGGTTGTTTCTTCAGGCTCTAGGAATCAAGGGTAAGATGTTTGCTAAGAAACGCTATGCAGAGAAAGCTCAAATGAAGAAGACGTGAGTATCACTTTCAACCTTACCGCTTTTTTTTTTCTTAAACAAATAATAATCTCTGAAGTTGCTACTTTTCTTTTGCCAGAATTAAATGTACCTGTTTTTTTTTTATTATTCTGCTTCTCATACCTTACTCTGTTATTTTGTGTTTATGTTTGGATATTTCGTAGACTTATGTTTTTCCTGCATGTATGTTAATAGACTGGCCATGCATGAAGAATCCTCAAGCAGACGCAAGGTGGATGATGATGTTCATGATGGGGCTGTCCCTGCCTATCTTCTTGACCGTGATGCTACAACACGCGCAAAGGTTTGTTGTTTGAAATGCTTGTTGTGATATTATGTACATGACCGTGATGCTACAACACGCGCAAGCATACAAATGATCAAATTTAATTACCAACATCTTTATACTATTCTCTATGTATGAAGGTTCTTAGCAACACAATAAAACAAAAAAGGAAGGAGAAAGCTGGAAAGTGGGATGTGCCTTTACCCAAGGTAAGGAGACTGCATTTTTTTCCAGTTATCATGTACATCACTGCTTCCTGTTGGTTAAATTTTGATGTTGATGATTTAGGTTAGACCAGTGGCTGAAGATGAGATGTTTAAAGTAATCAGAACTGGTAAAAGGAAAAGTGAGTATCCAACATCCCTCAACACACATTTTTTATGTTTGTTTCTTTTGGCTATGTTGTATAATGAAAAACATGAGTTGATGATGTTTGCAGCCAAGCAGTGGAAGAGGATGATTACGAAAGTTACATTTGTAGGACAAGGTTTCACCAGGAAACCTCCAAAGTATGAGCGTTTTATTCGTCCAAGTGGTTTGCGGTTTACAAAGGCTCATGTGACACACCCTGAACTTAAATGCACTTTCAATCTTGAGATAATTGGAGTGAAGAAAAACCCTAATGGTACAATGTATACCTCTCTTGGTGTCATCACCAAGGGAACCATCATTGAGGTAGGTGTGTGTGTATATATATGTTCCTCCCAAGTAATTTCACCTATAATTCTGAATATTTTTCATGGATTGTGATTTTTTTAGGTGAATGTGAGTGAACTAGGCCTTGTGACACCAGCTGGGAAAGTAGTATGGGGTAAGATAATTATATATATTTTTTTTATTACAATTTGTAATGAATGTTTGGGATGCTTATAATGTATGGAGTTGGTTGGATGCAGGGAAATATGCTCAAGTGACGAATAATCCTGAGAATGATGGGTGCATCAATGCAGTTCTGCTTGTGTAATATTGAGTAGTACAATGCTTGGTTTCGAGTATTTGCAAAAAGTTTCTTTAATTTTAATGCACTGAAACTGGAATTTTGTTGTTGATGGTAATGGTAACGGTATGATTTTACATTCGGTTTTGCAACTGTTGTTCCTATTTAAGTACTGAAGAATATTTTTGGTACTGTAGAGTATGTTCAGTGTCGATAAACATTTTCAACGCTGAAGAACATCAGTGCCGAAGAACGAATTTGCTGCTGCAGCACAGATTTGATACTGAGAATATAGTTTGGTACCGAACACCTAAATCACCCCTCTTTCAACAACTTTCATTTGCTATCGTCTCGATGAACAAGGAAGAACAGAAAATAAACGCAGCTTCTGAACACATCGAGATTGACGCTTTTGAATCAATAAACCGGAAATTACGTAACACATTACAATGACTGACACATTCGAAAATCAAACACCAATTAAAACAATAATGAAATCAACCATAACTATCTAAGCATTATTCGAAAATCAAATTACATCTAAGCTGTAACTAATTCAGTTAATGCCGCTGACCCATTTGGTTAGTTCCACAACCCCTTGCACGCCAAGTCTTGAACAAACCTGTCTCACACTTGTTTTTACATGTGAATAAACTGATTATTAAGTCCAACATATAGACCTCCGTTTCAAACTATTAACAAAGTTTTATTTGTTTGTTTGGCGCGAAATTACAGATTAAAACTTGTTTTCCTTTGAAACCAATCAAGTTGGGAAATATCCAGGATTTGTACACGTGAATCTGATGAAAAAGATAAAGGGTGTCACAACTTGCATATTCTGTTTGCTTTGTTTGCCCATGTCAACTACATGTGACATGTTTCCATGTCGATTACAATATACTCGCATCTAACTTCTATCCGCAACCAGCTATAAAAGGAATATATAGTCAGCATGACTTCAAAAACATCTGTATGTGAAGGACCAATATCACTCTAGGAAAAGTGTAAAAAGAAAAGTAAAATACCAACCTTCTCTACTACACATGCTAATCAGTCAATTAAAACAGGCAAATCAATTTAAACAACCATTCTTGATGACTCATCCAACTAAAAGTCAGTTAACTTATGCCTTCTTTAGCAACTTTTAAACATCATGATCCAGCATACATTATCTTGTAAATTCAATCAGATTGGTATCCAACTATGGGATTCAAGCTATGAATTTGCTTTTAACAAAAAAAAAATATGTTAATGCTGGTCTCAAGTGGTATATATATGCGTCGATCAAATTAAGTCTCGCGCTTATAGTCTACATGATGCCAACAAGTCACATGGAAATTAGCTAACCAGGCTAAGCTAGGAACCCTGCAATATAAGTGATTAATCAAATTGGGCTCTCTAGTCTAGTAGTGGCAAATGAAGCTTTACACGTTGTCAGATCTTAAAAAACTTTTTCATTTTCCATAGAATCTCAAATAGGCCAAGTCATGTCATGATTTGAAAAAGAGAGAGAGAGAGATATATGGTCATCAATATCATGATGCATGCATGCCTTGCTCCCTAGGTGACAAAAAAGAATCCCTTTTTATATATAATAATAATAATAATAATCTTCCATTCCCAATTTTGAAACCAACCGAAAGTGCTCTTCTTTAATCTTTCTTGCTTTTTGAGGATCAAAAGAATAATATCATATACCATTTAGTGCCTAGTAGTTCAAAGACACCATTAATAAGAAGTTACTACAAAATTGTGTAGTTGGCACACAAGATTGGCTGTGGGCGTGTGGCTGATTGTTGAGTTAATTACTACATATGAACTAGGAGATTCCCACTTGGACCAAGAGCAACCGTGCTCAAAAAAGCTTCAGCTTGACTGGCGTTATGGGTTATGAGGCCTATAAGTAATAGATAGAAACATCTCAACGAGCTAGCTAGATCATGTGACGTAAAAAGTATATGAAAATCCAAATTAGATATTTATTAATGTGTGGCTATTTTAACAACTCAGTTATACCATTTATTAAATATTAAAAATATTTTTTATAACATTAAAAATTATAACTTCATTTATAACCACTTCAGGGCAATAAATATATATATATTTTTTTAAATTAAATGTTCATTGATATAGAGGGCAAATTACAAAAGGATAGCATGTAATCAGGCAACAAGCTGCGTAACCACCCTTTTCTGGATGGAAACCCGTAATCTACTGAAAACAAATCCTCACCCCCGGGAGAGGGGGGGGGGGTGAAAAGTTGTCGTGGACCACCCGCTGGACTCTTGTCTATAACCGAACCGCCTCCAGTGCCAAGGAGCAGAATGTGTCAAAAGCCATTTTTATATATAGATAAAATAGTGATGTTTGAAACCTAAAAAAAAATCCCATGTAACATGATCAATAACCATGAACATGAACATGGAATCTAGGATTATAGGGTAAGAAACCTAAGTTTCTATAACTTTACATGTCAGTCTGATTAAGCAAAATAAGGTACCAATATTCTAACTTGAGCTCACAGTCAAAAGGGATATTGCTCAAACATGGAAGCCACCAGCAAGCATGACACACAGATGACTCATCCAACTAACAGTTGGTAGTTTATGACACCTTTATTAGCTTATTATAAATACCATGATCGATCCATAAGGCACTAGCCAACAACTTCAGCATTAATTAAGCACAACCAGCAGATAACAACGACCTGAGGTCAAAATATGGATAACAGACTCTCGAGCGTGTCTAAATCTTGTCAAACCCTTTGCACTCTTTCATCTTCTTCCAAATTACATGGCATAGAAACAAAAGATAGTCTTTCAGTCTCTATTCAAACTCATGGTAATGGTTTCACTTTGATCATAAAGTAATTACCATTAAACTGTTCTAACATTTCACTCTTTGAAACTAACATAACATTGTGTTTATTCTTTAACTACAGTGAGCTTAGGACCCAAACTACTGGAAATTATGAAACACAAGTTGAGTTATGGTGCAAGGATCCTACCACTCGGCCGTGAAGGAAGAATGTTGAGTAAAAAATTTAGTGCAGGGGACTCTGATGAGAAGCTGTTGCATGCATCCAGATGTTCCATATACACTACAGCTGGCGCAATCGCAGGCATCCTCTTCGTCACTAGCGAAAGGGTTGGATTTTGTAGTGATCATAGGCCTGTCAAAACATATTCTGCAGCAGGAGAGGTGTTAAAGTTCCACTATAAGGTAAATATATGGGCTTTAAATACATATGCTTATATATTTAAAATAAAAAAAATAGTTTCTTGACATAACTGTTTATGACTTTGTGTAGGTGTCAATTCCGTTAGGAAAGATTAAAGGAGTAGGAGAGCACGTGAACACGAAGAGGCGAGCAAACAAGTATGTTGAGGTTGTGACGGTGGATGATTTCAGCTTCTGGTTTTTGGGATTTTCAAATTATAAGAAAACTTTAAGAATTCTTCTGCAGAGAATCATATCGGTGACAGCTGCTTAAGCAATTGAATTATTGATGTTATGTAGAAAATTAGTAGTCAATTTACTCCATGTAAATTTATTTATTTAGTTAGTTATATTTATACAACAACTTAAGTCTTCCTAGCTCGTACCTGGGATTTCTAAGATATGAAAGCTATGTAATTTACACATTACTGATCATGGGTTGTTTGAAATCTGGAATGGATTGGTTTGTTTGTGATGATGTGCGATTGTTTTAGAGGAGGGAAAATATGGAGGGAAGTTATTGAAAGGAAGTTTAGAAAACTTAATCTTTCACACCAAATAAAATACAATGTTTTGACCCTATATATACATACCAATCGGCACTATGAACCGACGTGACCTTAGACTTGATAGACATAACCCTTCGCTAATATATATGTGACACACCGGTTCACATAGAGGGTTTCTAGACTTAGGACTTTAAACATAATAAATCCTAACATAAGTACATAATTCAATTAACATATGTTTATAATAAATGAATCAAGATTAACTTCTAACATGGGTCAATAATAGCTTGGTTATATATATTAGCAAACATAAAGCGGAAATACAGGCAGGGGAAACCTAAGTGACAATTGAAAACTTAATTTTTAATGGCAAATTAATACTACTCCTAAAATCTACGTCACTATCCAATTCCATTATGGGACTTAAACCTCGAGGTCATGGGAGGAGCTTATAACACACTCTGGATACCGCTAGATCAAAGTCCTTTTTCTACAATTGAAAACCTTCTTGGTTCTACAAGACAGACAAAATGAACCGGCCGCAATACTAATTTCTAGAGAAAAAATAAGCCTCATTTTCAAAATGTACCCACACTAAAGAGGATCTGGCAATTGTTTACCCAATCGGGAGATGCCAAACAAGTTCCTCGGCTAATAAGTCTAGGGCTTAACCTGCACAAAAATTCATGGTGAAGTACAAAGGGGTCCACATATGTAATAGTCACCAGATTCAAACATCTCTAAAACGTGGGTCTCTTGTTTTAAATTTAGCAGCTAGCTATTTAGCCCTGGCTTCTTTTTTCATCTGCGGCTGAATTTAGCTCGAGCTTTATATATGTCTTCACTTTATTGTTTTTCTTTGTGGACCCATTGTATTTTTCAAAGTTTAAATTTTAGGCGTCTTAACCGGCTGATCGTGTTTGAGTCGTCTGATTGTCTCTTTTTTCTGTCCATCTTTAAACAGTTGACTATGCTTGTCAATTGTTTCTGTTAGATGATTATAATCTTGATTCATTATTATTATTATCGGACATGTGTTAAGTCATTTGTGTACATATGTTAGTTTAATTATCCTAAGTCTAGAATTGATATATGTGATCGGGTATGTCACATATTTAGTGAAAGGTTGTGTTGGTTTAGTAAAGGGTCACACCGGTCCATGTCACACCGGTTTAGAATGTATATAAGGGTCAAACATTGTGTTTTTTATTTGTGTATTGAAAGTCAAGTTTATCTAACTTCTTTCATAATAACTTCCCTCCATATTTTCCCTCCTCCTCTCTAACATACATACATCCGATCGCATACCCTCAAACAAACCCAATTTCATTCCAGATTTTAAGATTTCAAACATGGCATCAGAGCCAACGATCAAGACCTGTGGTATATTCGATGTACAAGAAAACGAAGCAGTGAAGATGGGGACAGATGGCGGTTACGGGAAAGGGCCGCTAATCCCTAGTCTAGTGTATGATCATGAGGATCATCGATGGAAGGCCAAGAAGGCGAACCAAGAAAGCATAGGAGACTCTCTCAATATGCAATTATCTTCGTTTAACATCGGATCAAGTAGTAGTGTGTCCGTGAGGGATACCGAAGAAAGAAAAAGAAGCGCACGTAGGGATATCTTTCGGCAATCCAGAAAAGAGAAAGAAGTGACCGAATACCCCTCTACCATGTGTTGTAGTAAGTGCAAAGAACCCTTTCATTATAGGCGTAATTGTCCTAAGAAAATTGGTAAAACCGAATTTATGGTTAAGGGTAGTGATGAAAAGGGTTGGGATGATTTGTGGTTTGTTAGTTTGACTCGCCAAGAACACGGTTGTGGCAACAAGAGTTTGTTTATTGTCTTGAACAACTCTTTTGGTGTAGAAGGTTGCCCAAAAGGTTATAGAAATGAATATTTCCGTGGAAAGGGATGTGTGGCGATTACTAGTTGTGGTAGAGAACATAAGATTCAAAATGTTTTCTATATACCCACACTTAGAAAGAATATATTAAGTGTTGAGAAATTGACACAAGAGGGATTTGAAGTAGAATTTGAAGGCGATGTTTGTTACATCAAGAAGCCTATTATTCAAAAGGTTAGAAGGATTATACTTTGTCGCATATGTGAATCGGATGACCATTTCACATTTAAGTGTCCCGCATTTGATCAAAGTGTTAAGAAAGAAGAAGAAAAGGGCCGTGGGTATGGGGAACCTTTCGGCCGAACCTATGCAGAAAGTTCATCGAGTTCAAGAAGCAAAGGGAAGCGGGTTAGATTTCAAGGCGACAAGTCGGAGGGTTTAACGAACGAAGACAAAGAAAGGGCGTCCATCTTTAAGAATTTTGACGACTATTCCATCAACAAAGATCAATATGAAGGTGTCATGGAAAGAGGTCCAATTATGTATCCAACCGAAGGATCCGAATTGCAAGATTGCATTGTATTTATGGATATGATTCACATCACTAGCACGGTTGAGAGATACAAGAGAAGGTTTGAATTGGAGTTTGAAAGGACCGTAAATTGGTTCCTAAGGGATTTCTTACAAATAAGAATCAAGGCACCTATCCCACCAAGAGACGAAATGGGTTATCCTATAAGTTTGTTGGAACTATACAAAACGGTTCAAGTTTTTGGTGGTTATGAGAAGGTAACAAGTGATGGCAATTGGACGGTGGTCGCTATGTCTATGGGTTATGGAAGAGGTTTGCCAAGCCTAGTGTCAAAGGAAGATATCACAAGGAACTTGAGGCAAACATATGTTCGTTATTTGGAGATGCTAGAATGGTACCATCTCAAGTACAAGGGAAGAGAGTTGGTTGTGGAGATCAATGAAGAAATGATGGAGGATTACAAAGAAAAGGAAGCCGCATGGGATGACTCGGCATTGCCCCCAAAGAAGCGCTCAAGATCCTCATCAAGTGAAGATTAAAGACAAGAAGAAGAATCAAGATTAGGGGGGAGATTGTTAGATGATTATAATCTTGATTCATTATTATTATTATCGGACATGTGTTAAGTCATTTGTGTACATATGTTAGTTTAATTATCCTAAGTCTAGAATTGATATATGTGATCGGGTATGTCACATATTTAGTGAAAGGTTGTGTTGGTTTAGTAAAGGGTCACACCGGTCCATGTCACACCGGTTTAGAATGTATATAAGGGTCAAACATTGTGTTTTTTATTTGTGTATTGAAAGTCAAGTTTATCTAACTTCTTTCATAATAACTTCCCTCCATATTTTCCCTCCTCCTCTCTAACATACATACATCCGATCGCATACCCTCAAACAAACCCAATTTCATTCCAGATTTTAAGATTTCAAACAGTTTCAATATGAAAGTGTCATACACGACTCTCATATTATCCAACATTCGTTTTCTAAGAAAATGCCCAACATCCCTATTACATTTTCTTTTGGAACCAAGTTATTATTTGAGGGAAATAACCATGTTTTGTACACGTGAATCTGATGAAGAAAATAAAGGCTATCAATTAGCACTTGCATATTTCTGTTTGCTTTTTTTATTTTCTGCATGTGACATGTTTCCATGTGGATAACAATATTCTTTTATCAAACTTCAACCCAGTACTATCAGCTATCAAATGCAAACCTTATCTCAAGTACCATTAATATCACTCAAGGAAACTAGTTAACTAGAATACCAACCTTTTCAATTGTGTTAACCACTAACCAGTTAAGCAATCTAGTTTAAGGCTTGTCTCTAGCACCAATATCTTACATTTTTTTTAATTAATTCTCCTTTTATCAAAATTTTGGACCTGGTTTTTTATGTCGCCCAAGGCCCAAACTTTTTTTAGGGTTCTCAATGACGGTTCTAATCATATGTTTCAGTCTTTAATGTAGCATATATATCTTGGCATAGTTGTTTCAACTTCTTTTTGAGTTTCTAAGTTACAAGAAAAGCTTAAGATGCCTCCCTCACATAATCCACCAATTATTCCTACGACAATTTCCAGACACAAACAAAAATCGTTGCATATTTCTACACATGTGTGACAAGTTTCCCATGAAAAACCCCTCATTTCCCACGCATTTTTGACGCTTTTTGCGTTTGAAGTCAGATAGATTTCTAGTAGTAGCAGTCTTCAAGATATGGGACTTCCTTCCATTTTAACAACAATTAAGTTGCTGGTGTGAAGTGGCACACAAGGTACGTAGAACAAATATATTAAAGCTACATGCCAACAATTAAGTCACATGGAAATCAACTAATTACTGGGCTAATTAATTAAGGAACCTGAAATGAAA
The DNA here is from genome assembly GCA_032199755.1 of Ambrosia artemisiifolia. Classification (NCBI taxonomy): domain Eukaryota; kingdom Viridiplantae; phylum Streptophyta; class Magnoliopsida; order Asterales; family Asteraceae; genus Ambrosia; species Ambrosia artemisiifolia. The sequence goes on from CM063515.1 coordinate 418,931, forward strand.
AGTGATGGATGATCTTAGCTTTATCTTGATTGGGTTCTAAAATTTATAGTGGCAAATTATGAGGCTTTACATGTCATTAAATCTTATGAATTAACCTTTTCAACTCTACATAGAATCGCAAGTAGCTAGGTCAAGCCAGTCATGATTTGAGAAAGCAAAAATGTTAATAATAAAGGAATTACCGAATTAACATAACATATATATACCGTGACGCAAAACATGCTCCTTTGGTGCCAAAAAAGATCCCGTGTCTATCAAAAGAGATTGTTGTCGACTCCGGTTACCAATTTTTTTTTTTCACCCTGGTTTTGTCAGGTTATTAAAATAAGTAAACCTAAAATAAATCCATTTAATTTCCATCACCATTAATACATATTTGTAATCATCTCAACTTCTTGTTTTTTTTTTCTATGGGTATAATTAAGACTTTTTACATTTAATAACATTTGAACAAAGGAGCAACTAACATTGCTCATCAATTGCTGATCAAGCAGGCATGATATGATGAGTGATTGCATGATGTAGGCATCTCAATGTTTTCTTATAATTTATAAACCCCATAAACCAGAAGCTAAAGTCGTCGACCGTCACTAACTCCATCATGTAGTTGTTTGATGACCTCTTCATCATGTTCAAACTCTCATTTACTCCACTAATCTTTTCCAATGGGATTGACACCTGCACATTAATTAAATCAACAAGTTTGACTTTTAATACACCTTTTTTCCGGTTATTTGCATGCAAGCACACACAATATAAAAATTATACTTTCAAGCTACTTCTCCTACGTACCTTATATTGGAACTTTAGCAGCTGGCCAGTTGTAGAATATGTTTTGATGGACTTGTGACTGCAGAATGCAACCCTTTCTGTTGACACAAACAGGAATCCTGCAATTGCACCTGCTGTGGTGTATAAGTAGCATTGGGAAGCCTGCAACACTTTCTCTTTCTCTTTGCCACTGAAGTTTTTCTTGAATAATTTGTCCTGGCTGCCAAACTGAATGATTTTGGCACCATAACTCAACTTAAGTTTCATAATTTCAATCAGTTTAGGTCCTACACTCACTGCACATCACAAAAATAACAACACCTACTATAAGATACAAATTAACCTTTTTTAGTTAAATTAGAATATAAGACAGAGATAATTAAATATTTACCATAATTTTTAATCCAGACTGCAAAACTGTCCTCTCGCTCTAACCCGTTGATCTTGGAATTAGGCGTGGTAGATAGAGTATTGTAATGAGGTTGACATGGTATAGACAAGAGTAGTCCTTTCGTTGATCGGATAGGAATTCCGTTAACATGTTTTAAGGATCTGGGATCCATGTTTTGACAGATTGTTGATCTGAATGAGTTGCCTAACATGCCTACAGCCATATATATAAAGCTTGTTCAAATGTAGTAGTTGCTTCAGAAGCTGAATGCTAATTGAGTTGGTCCTGTAATGTGTTTTGAATGATGATATTATATAGCCATATAAAGATATGCAACGTTAATAGCTTTAAGTTGGATGCGTCATCAGTGTCTCATGATTACCAGTGGTTAGAAATAGAATAAAGTAACTAAGATAGCACAAATTATGTCAATGAATTGACTAGTAAAGAAATATAAACGGTTGAGCTTTAGTCGACCTGTTTGGTAATTAATGATATGTTGATTGAATTGGAAAAAGACTGAAGATCAGGTAACCAGGCTAAGGAACCTGGCATAGAATAGATTTAATTGGCTGATCATCTTTTATCTTGATTAATGATATTGAGCTGTAAAGTGGAGACAATGGAAGCTTTATTTGTGTTTTAATTTCTATTACACGGTTTCATTTGATGTTGGGATACTTTTTCTACTGTTTGGAGGATCCCAGATAGGCCATGCCTTGTCATGCACTTGATCAAAAGATATGCTGAGACATGACACATACCATGATGCCATGTATTCTATAACTTTCCATTCTTGTTGAGATTGTTCTCTTTTTTATATTTTTTTATATTAACACAAATTGATGTTCTTTATTCACGATTTGCAATAATGAGAGATTTTTCTGCATTGTGCAAAATACATATAAAAATATTAATAAAAAAGTACTCTTAAGTGCATAGAAATATTTACAAAATTTGTATCAACAATTTTTTTAAACTTGAAAATTAACACATATCCTATTTGACACCAAGAAATGAATTAGATCTCCTACACATCGAAGAGTAGCAACATTAATTACTTTTGTCTTTTTCCGTTTTTTTTATGCAACATTTATTTATATATAAATATAGGGGAAAGATCCGGTACAAATAGTTTTTTTGGTAAGAACTGTGAGAATCAAAGGAGGGTATTTTTTTTTCAAAATTTTTTTCCCATATTGTTAAACATGTATTATAGTATTGAAAACTAAAAAAAAATGGTGTAGAGTAATTACGTGTAGAGTAATTACATAATTACTCTAGTGTAAACTAATGTATTTACCTTAATGACGTAATTACACTAAAAAAATTATTTTTTTTGTATTATTCATCTAGAAAGAATGTTTAAGCACATGGGAAAAAAATTCTAAAAAAATAAATAAATTTTTTTTACCCCCTTTGATTCTCACAGTTCTTACCAAAAAACTATTTGTATTAGATCTTTACTCTATAAATATATTTGATTCAATAATAATTAAGAAAATGGGTTAGTGGTGGAATGCTTTGTGGTGCATGTGTGTGTGCTTTGAGGTCTTAGGTTCAAAACCCGTTTTAAACATGGGATTTTTAATTTTTTTTCCCAACACTTACTTATTTATAAATATATATAATTCCATAATAATTAAAAAAATGGCTTGGTGGTGGAGTGGTTTGTGGTGCATTTGTGTGGTTTGAGGTCTTAGATTCGAAACCTGATTGAAACATGGTTTTTTTTTTTACAAACACCTATTTATTAATAAATATATATGATTTCATAATAAGTCACAACATGACTTGGTGGTAGAGTGGTTTAAGTCACGCAAAGCGTACCTTGAAACACACTAGTGTTTTAAATTGATACGTGCCAAGGCAAAGTCCGTTCAATGTTCGTCTTTTCTTTTCCATTTTTCATTTCGGTAAGTTGATAATTATAAATAATCGTTCATAAACAACACAATAAAATTACAAGAGCGTGACAATACACCTTAAAATAAAATAAAACATTAGAAAATATAAATGATTTGCATAATTTTTAATATCATTTAAAAGTTATAAACAAATGATTATTACTGCGATTATGATGTATTTGTCAAGCAATGTTTCCATTATTTCTTCTGATCATAACTAAGAGTATCATTTTTTTGCAAATATAACATATTAAGGGAGTTTTATGATTTGCATAAGTTTTTTACGGGTAAAAAATGAAGTATGTTATGTTTTACGTGAAAATTTGTTAAGTGGCTTTAGCGAGAAAAAAACAATGAGTATGTTGGCTTTTTATGGTATTTGTCCAAATTTAAGTGTTGGTGGTTAGGGGAAAGTGTGCTTGCTAAGAATACTCTGGCAAGTACCAATCATGCGCTGCTACCTTATGTTTGCTAGCAGTGCCGTCTTCGAGCATCCTAAAAAGATTTCGGGCCCGGGGCGATTAGAAACATTGGCCTCTACCATGGCATGAAGACATGAAAGAAAACTAAAAATATATGCTTGGTAAGGGAATCGAACCTGGGTGCTGTAAGTTGAGAACATGTGGAGTAACCACCAGGCTACACTTTGCTTTTATTTACAATTTTACTTATAAATATTATATAATATATATACATATATATAAAACCTTCGGGCCCTCAGGATTTTCGAGCCTGGGCCGTCGCCTGCGCCGCCCCTGTTTGCTAGATACTACCTAAAATCGGTTAACAGATGGTCGCACTACCTTAAGTTACCCTAAAACGGTTTTTTTTTTAATTTAAAAATAAATCAAACATTTTGATTTCACATAAACTAAACATTAAACTAGACATATTTGACGGCTATTTATTAAAAAAAATAAAATTTGCATTAATTCAAACTAAATTTTTTTGATAAAATCAATATAAAAAGCACGAAGAGTAAAAAACAAATCTAAAAATCACAAGGCCAGCCATATTTGATGGCTATTTCATACTTTTGGTTTAGGATGACCTCCAACATCGAACTGGTCACTCCTCCGTTCGATTTCAAAACATATCAATGTTTTGATCATACATCTTTTGCCCGAAAGCTGCATGTTGATCCGAAAACAATTATATGGCTTCTTCGTTTTGTTTCATTTTAATGTCCACCAACTTGTTAATCTTCTCTTCTTTCATTGATTTGTACGCACCAAGTTTGTCAAACAAACTATTAATGTTAGACGACTCGACGAGTTTTTTGTTTTCGATTTTGTTTTCTTGGTTTTGGATTGTCTTCATTGAAACCATTACACTTAGGTGCTGTTTGTTTTTTCTGCAGGAAAAGGTCTGCAGTCTGCGGACCACATCTGCAGACATCTGCAGGAGAAGAGGTGGACCAAAGGTCTGCAGTCTGCAAGAAGAAGACTGTTTGTTTGTTAACGTCTGCAGGCTGCTGAAATAAACTTAAATTTAAATAAACTGAGTTTTTACAGCAGTCTGGTGGTAGACGGTGGTGGTGGTGGGTGGACCGTGGTGGTGTGGACCATGGTGGTGGGTGGTAGTGGACGGTGGTGGGTGGTGGTAGTGGTGGTGGGTGGACGGTGGTAGGTGGTAGGTGGTGGTGGTGGACCGTGGTGGTGGTGGTGGTGGGTGGTGGTGGTAGTGGTGGTGGACGGTGGTGGTGGTGGTGGTGGTGGTGGACGGTGGTGGTGGTGGTGGTGGGTGGTGGACGGTGGTGGGTTGTGGTGGTGATGGACCGTGGTGGGTGGTTGTGGTGGACCGTGGTGGTTGTGGGTGGGTGGTGGTGGTGGACTGTGGTGGTGGTGGGTGGGTGGTGGTGGTAGTGGTGGACGGTGGTGGGTGGTGGTAGTGGTGGTGGGTGGTAGGTGGTGGTGGTGGTGGGTGGTGGTGGTAGTGGTGGTGTTGGTGGTGGTGGACCGTGGTGGGTGGTGGTGGTGGTGGACCGTGGTGGTGGTGGGTGATGGTGGTGGTGGGTGGTGGGTGGACGGTGGTAGGTGGTGGTGGTGGTGGACCGTGGTGGTGGTGGTGGGTGGTGGGTGGTGGTGGACGGTGGTGGTGGTGGTGGACCGTGGTGGTGGAGGGTGGTGGTGGGTGGTGGTGGACGGTGGTGGGTGGTGGTGGACGGTGGTGGGTGGTGGTGGTGGACCGTGGTGGTGATGGACGGTGGTGGTGGTGGACGATGCTAGGTGGTGGTGGTGGTGGTAGTGGGTGGTGGTGGTGGTGGGCGAGGAGAAGACCTTTGAAGACCTTAGAAGACTTTGGTCCAAGTCTGCACCAAGAAGAGGTCAGGAAGAGCTTTTGGAGTGAAATGTCTTCCGAAAAACAAACAGTCTGCCCGCCCCAAACGTCTGCCCGCGTCTGCGCGGCGCAGACAAAAGAGGTCAGAAGTGCTTCTGGGAGAAAAACAAACACCACCTTAGTCAACAGAATGGAATCGTCCATTACACAAGGTATTGCATACTCAAAATCATTTCATCTGTGCCCCCTGTTTTTTTTTTCCATTCCATTCTCTCTTTCATCCCCTATTAACAATGCCACACCCCAACCTACCACCAACGGCACCCACCCACCCACAACCGTTGCCACCCACCACTACCCGCCACCTACCACCATCACCGGAAGCCACCACCCCTGCCGCTACCACCACCCATCGTTGCCACCACCAATCAACGCCGCCACCACCATCCACCACATCCACTCTTCACTACCACCGCCATTAACCACCACCCACCACCGCCAATCACAACCGATTTCATTCGTCGCCATTCTTTTCCTCATCCATTTACCAAATACCAAACATACCCTTTAGTCTAAGAGTGACCTTGTAAAAATTTTTTTTACCTAAGTAACCATTAACATGTGATGATGTTATGCTTGAAAAAAAAAATCCCAAAATGCCCTTGTTAGTTTGGCTAATTACCAAGGGTCTGTTTGATATGGGGTAATGAAATGGACGAGGGAATGAAATGGACAAGGGAACAATGGTGGCAATGGTGGAAGTTGGAGGTGGATGGTCGTGATGGTGGGCGGACGACGATGGTGAGTAGTGGCGGTAGTGGTTGGTGGCGTGATGGTATATGGTGGTGTGTGGCGTAACGTGGTGGTGGGCGGCGGTGGTGGGCGGCGTTGGATGGCGGCAGCGGTGGGTGGGTGACGGTGGTGAGTGGCGATGGTGGTGGGTGGGTGACAGTGGTGGGTGGGTGGGTGAAGGTAATGGGTGGCAATGGTTGGTGGTGGCGATGACGGTGGTGGGTGGTGGTGGCAACGATGGTGGGTGATGGTGGTGGGCGACGGTGGTGGTGGTGATTAGTGGGTTATGGTGCTGTTAGTAAAGGGTGAATGAGAGATAGAATGAAAAAAAAATACAGGGTGGATTGAATGATTTTGATGGAATGAAATGTGTTGTTGTGAAATAGGTAATTTTATTTCTTTAATCAACAAACACATTAGACTATGGGGTGTGGTTCCCCTTCCCCCTTCCTTCCCCTTGTCCACATCAGCGCCACATCATTTTCCCCTTTTCCTCCCCCTTCTAGGGGAAATGGTTCCCCCTTCTTCCCCCTTCCCCTTCCATTATTTAATTATTATTTTTTTGATATTATTATATTTAAATGAAAAAAAAAACAAAAAAAAAAAAAATTAAAAACTACCTGTTCTCCAAAGCACCACACACACATCTTCACCATCTTCTCAAGCACCCTCTCTCTAGAACCCCTCTCTCTCTAAAAACCCTCTCTCTCTCTAAAACCACACACCTCTCTCGAAAAACCATCTTCTCCCTCGTCTCCGGCTCCACTGTGTGGTCGTCTCCGGTCGTCTCCGGCAAGTCTCCATCGTCTCCGGCAAGTCTCTCTCTCTAAACCCCCCTCTCTCTCTCTCTCTAAACCCCCCTCTCTCTCTAAACCTCTCTCTCTCTCTAATGTTAACGTTCAAAAAAACCATTGGGAAAAGGGACGGGGTGGACGGGGTAATTCTCCCGAGTTCACCGAAGCTCCTTCGGGGGGGGGGGGGGGGGGGCGGTGTTCCCCTTCGGAGAAAAGGCCACATCAGCCTTCCCGAGCCTTTCCCCACCCCACAGTCTTATTTGTAATGACCCATTCAATTTACCATTTCATTCTATCGTATTAAACGCTACCCTTAAGGTTTACCATGCCTCAATCCCTTTGAAGGTTAAAGCCAAAACCAAACCAAACCAAACCAAACCAAATCATTTCATTGGTAATCTTCTTCATCATCATCATCATCATCATCATCCTACACCGACCAACACAGAAGGGGCTTCTTCCACCGTCAGGTATCCCCTCTTCCGATCATATTTCTTTCTCTTTATCCCATAACTTTATATTTCTTTTAAAGCATCTACCTTGCCTCTTTGATTGTAACCCTAGATCTGTCATCTTCTTTATTTTCTTATCTTACTTCCACTTTTACTTTTTATATTTTCTTCTTTCATTAAACTTTCTTTATTTATTCTATTCATATGGGATGATATTTTTTATTAATCAACTTGAATCACGGTAATCTGTATATTATTCATATCTATATTCATTCATATAATTTAAATATTAAGTGTTGGATACTAGATTGGTTGTTTGATCACTCAACGATCAGATTATTGTTCTTGGGTTCATATGAAACTTTGAGTATATTGGCAAGAAACATCCCTTAGTCAGTTAGTTAGTTTTATTAATTTTTTTATCTGAAATAATGTATTCTACAGTCGAGGTTATGGGGCACAATGCGCCTTTTTTTTCATTCGTTTCACCGCAAAGATTCATTCCCCTTGCTTCTAATTGCAACTTCAGTCACATTGCTTTTTTAAGATTTGTACCGAGTGCAACGGGATGGTTTATGCAGCCTGTTTTCTAATTATTTTTGAATCTGGGATGTTTTGGGTTTTTATAATGTTCATTAGTTTACCGATAAGATTTTTGTAATGTTATCTCTATACGTTGAAACCCGTATCCTGGTTGCAAGGATCTTGAAGGTACAATGCATTCATGTTTTGAGTTGATCATTTGTGTACACACTTTCCCTAATCTTTAAGTCAGGCTTGTTTGTGGTCTTCAATCTGGGCCCTTTGTTTTGTTTTCAAATTGATTATAAACATCATGTGTGTTTTCTGAGGTTTTCTGGTCCTCTATATTACCGTTGGAAGTTTTTTTTTTCAGATGCTACATTCATATACTCTTTGTTGCGTTTTACTAGAATAGTGAAGTAGAAGTGGGTTAGTAACTGGTAACTTGTTTTGTAGCTTTTTTGATGAAGTTATGTTCGCAATGGTAGATTTGAGCTATTCTTGAGATTGTTCTTAATATGTATTTATTAATAGCAAAAACGGCCTTTCACTATTTTGGAAAGGGAAAAAAGAATAGTTATTTTTTTGATGGTTCAGTTACTTTATTAGGCCACGTATATTGAAAAAGAATGTAGACTGTACTCTGTAGAGAACCAATACGATGTTTTGCAACTATTAGCTTAGTTCTTTCTCTGTTTTTTATTCTTTTGTAGCAACTTAAAGCGACTCCCAGCTTATTGAAACTTGTTCAGGAAACCGACAAATCACTGGACTTGGAGAGGACAACCTGCTTTTGAGAACTGCGTTGATCTTCTAAATATACAACACACAGGTATGGTGCTACATATGCTGTAAGAAGATTTTGAAGTAATGAAAATTTGTTTGTGTCAAGTTCTTCTACTTTAAGAAAATGTGTATGTCTAAGTTTGGGATGCTCCAGAAAACAGAAAATTATTTGTTTTATATGGTTTTATTTCTAATCCGTCATCCTAGAGCTAACTCAGGCTGTTAAGGTAAAGAGACCATTTTCTCCTATTTGAATCTTTGATCTTTTCTGTAGAATGGAAGGTATTCTATTCAGGTTTAAATGCTAAATAATCCAGTGGCCTTAGCATTTACAAACAATGAAACAGATTACAACTCTTACAGCTGTTTTGTTACATTTCTGTGGTGCTTATCTCATTTTTATAAACATCAGTTAATAGAACATTTTATGATGTAACTCATACATGGCATGGAGAACGCACACATTGCATGCCAAATTGAATATGTGGCAATAAACATTCTGATTATTTGGAAAGAGATTACTAAATGCGTAACATAGCATCACTATTCACTTTTAGATTATTCTCTGTTTTCCTTTAGTGTTATATAATATCTAATACACATAAAAGAAATAAATTGTTAGTCAAGTTTGGTACAGACTTTTACCCCAAAGTTTATCTAATTACGCTATATATATATTTTTTTTACATTCAGGGACCTGTTTGTGATTATATATGGGCTGAATGCACATTTCATGGGAGGTGCAGATGATGATGAACCACCCTCAAAACGTGTGAGAGCATCTTATAGAGAACCAAAAGGTCTTTCAAACGGCTCGTTTCTAAAAGAACCTGCAAGTTGCTCATTAATGGCTCGGCCCCTAGCTTCCCAAGGGGATGATGAAATAATTGGTTCACAAGGAATTAAAAAGGTGGAATTTGTTAGAATTATTGCTGATGCATTGTATTCTCTTGGATACAGTAAAACAGGGGCTAGCCTTGAAGAAGAATCTGGAATAACTTTTCACTCACCAACTGTTAGTACTTTCATCCAACAAATTCTTGATGGAAACTGGGATGGAAGTATAGCATCTTTACATAAAATCGGCATAGTGGATGAATCTATAATCAAGTCAGCATCGTTTATAATATTGCAGCAGAAATTCTTTGAACTTTTGGATCATGAAAAGTTAATGGAAGCCTTAAAAACACTAAGGACTGAGATATCACCACTTTCAGTTAATAGTAACAGAGTCCGGGAGCTTTCTTTCTTCATATTGTCTCCTGAATCCAGGATCATTGATGGGATTTCTGGTCAACAAACGGTTAAACCTAAGGCGCGGTCAGAGCTACTTGAAGAATTGCAAAAAATGTTTCCTCCAACAGTGATGATACCAGATGGAAGGCTGTTACAGTTAGTAGAACAAGCTCTTGACTTACAACGGGAAGGCTGCTTGTTCCACAATTCAGATGCTGGAGAAACATCATTGTACACTGATCATCATTGTGGAAGAGATCAGATTCCTTCACATACAGTTCAGGTTAGGTTTTTTTTTTCATCATTGTGAATCGTGATTTATTGGCCTTCAAATAGTATTACAGAACCTCTTCCCTTGAAATTTATACATGAATTACTAGTGTATTAGGAGAGGTTTCTTTTTCACGAAGAGTCGAAGAAGCAAGATGGGTCGGGAAGGCTGCTTGAAGCAGCTAGGCGGACAAGAATATCGGAATTTAGCCCTAGTCGGTTTCCTGGGCGTTTTGGCCTTTAGGCGGCAGTTAGGCGGAGCCTAGGCGGGCCTAGGCGGGCCTAGGCGGTGGTATTTTTTTTTTAATTAAATTTCTAAGTATTTCTAGGTATTTCTTAGTATTATGTGAATATATCTAAGTATTATGTGTATATATCTTAACATATTTTCAAAAAACACCTAAATTTGTGTATATATATATATAAAATATGTATAAAATACCAAAACGCCTAATTCCGCCTAGTCTCGACTAGTCCCTAGGCTGGACCTCACCGCCCGCCTAGCGCCTTTTGCAACCTTGGCAGCTAGTAATGTCATAATGGGCCGGGTTTAGTGCCCATATTTTTCTAATGATCAGTGTCTTAATGGATATCTTACTTATGATCTAGAAGTTAAAAAAAAAAAAGATATTAGAATGATAATCTAATTCTTAGAATAAGTATGGTTTAGTAGGTTGTGTGCCTTAAAAATAGGCGTTGGGTATTTGAGTTTAATCCATTTAACCCATCTGACTCTTTCTTCTCCGCAATTTTGATTTGACTTGTTTGAGATCTCAAACACACCCTAAATTGTCCATTTATAAGATATTTGGTCAAATATGCCACCTTTAGTTTATCAGATATATGTAATAATCGTTATGACGTTGTTTATTATCAAATTATGTATATTTGTGTATATGGCATGATAAGATGATTTCCATGTTGCGTGTACTAATTTGTTTTAGTTACTGGGGTTGTAGATCTTACAAGAGCACCAGGATGAAGTCTGGTACTTGCAATTTTCTCAAAACGGAAAATATTTAGCATCCTCATCAAGTGACAATTCAGCAATTATTTGGGAGGTAACAACATTTCCTCAATTTCACTAGCATATAAATTACTTTCATCATATTTTGAACTTCCTGCTTTTAATTTTCTTAAAGGTTAATTTGGATGGTAAAGTCTCATTAAAACATAGATTAACCGGCCACCAGAAACCCATTTCTAGCATTTCATGGAGCCCAGATGATTCCCAGATCTTGACATGTGGTGTAGAGGAAGTTGTTAGACGTTGGGATGTTTCTTCCGGCGAATGCCTTCATGTTTATGAGAAAGGCCTTCTTGGTTTAATCTCATGTACTTGGTCTCCAGATGGTAAATGTGTGTTCTCCGGGTTAACTGATAAAAGCATAGTAATATGGGATTTGGATGGAAAGGAGATAGAGTGTTTGAAGGGTCAAAAAACAATTAAAACCTCAGATTTGCAAATAACAAGTGATGGGAAATTGATAATTACTATTTGTAAGGAAACCATGATACTGCTTATTGACAGAGAATCAAAAAGTGAAAGATGCATAGAGGAAGAACAAATGATAGTTGCATTCACATTATCTAGGGACAATAAATACTTGTTAGTTAGTCTCGTGAATGAAGAATTACATCTTTGGAGCATCGAGGGGCGTATTCGAGTAGTGGCAAAGTTTAAGGGTCATAAACGGTCTCGGTTTATTGTTAGGGCTTGTTTTGGTGGACTTGAGCAAGCATTCATTGCTAGCGGAAGCGAAGATTCTCAGGTGCGTCTTGTTTCATGTAAAATAATTCGTCTTGGAACAACTTTTTGGATTCTCATATCAGAACCGATTATCTGAGTATTGAAATTTTAAACAGTAATCAGTTTTTGATGTTCTGATTCTGCTTCTGGTTATAATTATGTCATTGTTAATATGAACTAAAAAGACGTTTTTTTAAATGATAAAATCCCTGTCTTTTTGCATGAATTCATGAAAAAAAGCCGTAGGATTTTCAACAATTGCCTTTTTTAATGCTCAAGAGTTAGTTTCATGCCTGCTGCAAAAGAAATGATTATCTAATACGGAGTAGTAAAATAAATATACTTACCAACCTTTTATCAAAGATAATTTGAAAGGATTTTACTCTCATTTCACAAAATCTTGAAAACGAACCTCCAAGGTGTGAATGCAGTCGTAAGAGCTTAAGTCTCTCAGGTTTGAATCCGACTTCCACTTGTAATCTTGTATTCAGCACAAGTTGTGGTTTACCTAATCTCATTGGTTAGCAGGTCCCATGAGTGCACTTGTGATTATTGGTGATCAGTTATCTTATTGTGACAGCTTAACTGATGCATGATTATTGAAACATGGTTGTAGGTTTATATATGGCATAGGGGATCAGGAGAGCTAATCGAAACACTCGAAGGTCATTCTGGTGCAGTTAACTGTATTAGCTGGAATCCAGTGAACCCGCACATGTTGGCTTCAGCAAGTGATGATCGTTCGATACGAATATGGGGATTAAAACAGTTAAGCTCAAAACAAAACGGAAAAGGAAAATTGACATCCAACGGCATTCACTATTGCAATGGAGCAACAAATTGAATTGCTTTTTAAAGTTTCAACGTAAATACATCTACTTGTAATTTGAATCTGCAATGCACTTTTGTTATCCTAATAAACCTTTACTGCTTTATGTTGGTAATGCATGCTTCTTTATGTACTTTTGAGCAACATTAGAACATGGATGGCAAACAGTATCCATCTTTGTGGTGGTTGGACGGCGGTTTGTGGTCGTTTTTTTATCGGCTTGCAGTCGTGTGGGTCTTGTTGGTTTTATGTTTGGTAATTTGGTTAAATTTGAATATGGTGTAGCGTGACATGAAAAGAAAATATTGACCAAAATATAAAGTTTACTGCAATTAAGTGAACTGTACTCAAACCCAGGGCCGTCCTTAAAATTCTCTAAAAATTCATGTATCCTATCCGAACCGTTAAAAAATAGGCCCCTTAGGCCCAAGTTTAAGTGTTAAATAAGTTATATAAAAAATATATACATATATATAGGATTTTTTTTTTAATTATGCCCTCAAGACTTATGAACCCTGTCCGGTTGGCCTCCTCGGACCACCTCAAAGACGGCCCTGCTCAAACCAAACCGTTCATTCCAGTTTAAAAAGAAATGTCCTATAAGCCAAACCACGGTTAATCGCTGTTGCTACAACAAATATCTGTCTAACAATAGTCCTGAGTCACAAAGGAGGTTCAAAGGTTCAAGGGATTCGATCTGCCAAACGCAGGTCGTGGTGTCCTTCTACGTTGCAAATGTAGAAGGAGGTTCAAGGCTTGGATTATTTATTATGTATGCTTTTTGGTTCTGATCTGAGATAAACCCGAGATCAGAAGTAGAAGATCTTGGAACTCGAGTGAAGAGAATTGTTCTCCACACGTGAGGGACCAAGAGAATAATTTAGAGTGAGAAGTGAGTGATAGATTTGGTGTGTTGTAAATCTGATCCTGAGCTTCTCTTTTATAGAGAAAGGATCTTCTCAAAGAAGAAAGCATAAAACCTTGATCCTGCTTGCAACAAAAGGACATGCCACAAAAGGTAAGAGAATGCTATGGACCTGCGGTCTATGGGCTGATGTTACTCCATCAGTCCTGTTTGTTTGACTCGATGAAAGGGACGACGTGACAAGTCATTTTTTGACTTTGTGTCACCACCGGTTGTAGAACCCTTGTAGGCTCCAACCTTTCAAGCGTTTGTTCAATAATATTAGTTATTTGTTTTTCCTTTAAGCTACCCACGTCATCAGCCCCCCAAGTCAGAAGGTTTTGACGAGTTATCTTGAAAGCTTCTGACTGTTTTTGTTATTTGTTCCTTGCTTGAAGGGTTCGAGGGTTCGTTGTGATTTAGGCGGTTAATATTCAGTGTTTTAACTTTGATTTGACCCTGATGTGACATGTGGCAGTCTGTTCAGGGCTGTATTATTGCATGTCATTATGACAGTTATATTTAAATAATATAACCGTTTCTTTTTCTTTTTTAACCCCTTTTACATTTCATTTTTACTTAATCCTTTCTCACTTTTTCACTTTCTTCTTCACAACCGTCTCTTCCACCGTTAGGGTTTCTTCATTTTTCGATTATCAGGTTAGTTCTCTTTTTTCTTGTCTAGTGTACTGATCATCCTTCATAGGCACAATGGGTGCTAAGAAGGATATGGCCGTTACGTTTTCAACCCTTCTCAGAAAGAGGTTGAATCGTTCTGTTCTGAATGGGAAATAGACCTTTCCTTTAATCCTGTTGCTCCAGCCAAGCAACTTGCTGTTTCTGATTGTCCGTCTGGTTCTGTGGCTTTATATTGTCGTCACTTTGAGTTTGCAAATCTGCGTCATCCCTTCTCTGTTTTTCTCTTAAATGTACTTGAATATTATAGAGTGTCTCTTGGTCAAATCCATCCACATGGTGTTGGCCGTGTGTTGCATTTTGAATGTCTATGCAGAGCCCTAGGTTATGATCCTACCTTGCTGATGTTTAGGCGATTTTTTCGTCTTGCTAAGAATGGTGACTGGTTCACTTTCGAGGGTTCATCAGCGGAGACAAACCTCCTTTCTTCTCATGTCACTACTGTTGGTCAATGGAAGACCAAGTTTTTCTGGGTTTCTGATTCGATTTTCCCTTTTAAGCCTGTTTGGAGGTCTCCTGAGGCTGTTTTAAATGAGGCAGAACCCTCAGAATCTGAACTTGATCATAGCTTTTTAACTGCTCTTAGAGCCTGTCCTTCAAGGCTTCGTCCTTTTGCTGAACCATTTCTAGTATTATCTGGTGTTAGCACTCGCTGGGATAAGCCTGGTAGAGATCCTGTTATAATGAAGGGTGATCGGGGTATGAGTTTTTGCTTGTTACTGGTTTCATTGTTTCCTTTTGCTTGGTTCTTATACTTTGTTTATTTTGCAGTCATGTCTGCTCTGGATTTTATTAAAGCTGATGATGCTTCTGGTGTTGCATTTACTGATGCTGAAGCAGCGGATGGTGAAGATGCTTTAACCAAGTACGAGAAGGGTCGGTATGATGGGACCAACTATGTTGCCGTTCCCAATGTCAAGGGGTTTGCTAAAGCTAGTTCCTCAAAGGCTTCAACAAGGAGGTCAAGCAGGCGATTGCTAAAGGCTGCTAAATCTGCTGACCTTTCTGAGGCAGTAACTGTTAGTGATGACATTGAGGATTCTGAGGATGAGAAGGATCAGACGGTGGATGATACTGTTGTGGATGTGGTGGTGAAGAAGAGTAAGGGAAAAAAGTTAAGGTGGTGAGGGAAACAGATGTGTCTGGGAGTTTTGATGAAGGGGGTGTTTATGTGCCTGGGTGGAACGTGAAGGCAACTGACAGTTTCAAGTCTTCTGCTGTATGTGAGGAAGTCTTAGCACACTTTGCTACTCCTGGTGCTAAGGCTTGTCTCGAGGGTTTAGATGATGATGCTCTTCTAGCAAAGATGATGGTGGGAACCTGTAATCTGGCAGCCATGTTACCAGAGGGGATTAGCAGGTTTAGGAAGGTCATGGGTGAGTATAGTGAGTTTGCTAAGAAGAAGAAAGAAATGAAGCAGTCTATTGCTGACATGAAAAGGGATGCTAAGGAGTATGCTGACAAGGAGGTCACCTTGATTGCCCTTATCGATGAGCTGAAGAAGGGGCATGAGGCTGAGATGGCAAGGCATGAAGCTGCCAGATTGAAGGTGGAAGCAGATCAACTAGCCTTGGAGTCAGAGAGGAAAGTTTTTGAGAGTCAGAAAAAGGAATTGGAAGTCTCTCTTGCTGCTGCTCAAGGTGACAACAAGTGGTTGATTGAAGAAGGTTTTCAGCAAGTTGTTACCTATCTCCTTCATTCTGCGGAGTTCAATTCAGCTCTTGGAGAAGTGTATACCAAGCTGTTGACCCATGGTAAGCATGCCGGTTTCGTTGCAGGGTTCAAAGCTTGTGGTTCTGGTCAAGCCTTGGAAGAATCTCCTCTTTATCAACCCAACTCCTTAGATGTTTTCAAGGAGACTGTGCTCAAGATGGAACACTCCAGTTATCCCTATGTGTCCCAAGTTTCTTCCCTTTATGGGAAACCTTTACAGGAGCTGAAGGAGTTAAAGCCTGCTGGATTGAATGAAGCCGTTTCTACTAAGGTACTTCAGGCTGTTTCCAAGAAGAGAGCACACTCGGGTGATAGTGAAGAGACCTTGGATATGACTGATACACTTTCCAAGGATGCCAGTGTTGAAGCCTCCGAAGCTGGTCTGGTTGAGAAGCTGCCCAAGAAGGGAAAGAAGGCGAAGAAAGCTAAAGTGGTCAAGGCTAGGAATGAGGATGAAGCCTCCAAGCCTTCAGGTTCTGGTAATGACGCCTGAACCCTCTATTCGTAGCTTTCTTAGCATCTGTGGTTTGTAAAACAATTAACTATGTCGTTGTGTCTTAAACACTTTTATCTTTTGTCTGAACCTGTGGTGGTTCATTGGTGGTTGTGGGCTGAGGCCCTTTGAACAATTTATGACTTTGCTTGGCTTTTGTATAAAGCCTGTTAATGTTAGGTCTTTATGGTTATTTGCTTAAGTTTCCTGGTTGTTCGTTCTTATTTTGTTTTTGTGATGTGTTTGTTTGTCTTTGTTATTGTTTGGGAATGTTTATCCGATAGCACCTTCAAAGGTTGAACGCTGCAGTCATTCATCCTTAAGGTAGTCTAGGCAAACATGTCACCAGCTATCCTATTTACACTTATATAAGTGTTTGTCATTTTCGTAAGTTTGTTTTTTAAACTTAAGGAACGATTGGTGTAGGTTGTTCAAGCCTGTCGATGAGACTTATAAAACTATTTTTGTTTATCTCATGGAGTCGAATTGATTTAGGAACTCACCCCTTATATAGGTCCGTTCAACCCTCGAACCTATTGAGCGAAATGGCCTGGGAGCTCAACCCCTCACATGGCCCTTGCCATGGTGTTTATTGCTAGGTACTCAACCTGATTATAGGATAGAAAGACAAAATTTTTCAAAAGAGGATTCATGGATCCTTTCATTCATTACGTGATAGCATTACATAGCTTTCTTGAAAAGAACAACTTGTCTTACATCTTAAACAAAGAACCTTTTAAGGTTTTTACCATTCCAGTGACGAGGGAGTTTTTTGCCATCCATGTCGGCAAGCTTGTAAGACCCTCCTTTGTGAGACTCAAGGATGGTGTAGGGGCCTTCCCATTTTGGTCCTAGCTTTCCTTGATTTTCTTTCTTGCTTGCATCATTGTTTCTGAGGACCAGGTCTCCTGGCTTGAAGCGTTCATGCTTGACCTTGGCATTGTAATAAGACTCCATTTTTTGCTTGTATTTGGCTTCTCTTATTGCTGCCGAGTCTCTTGCTTCTTCCAGCAGGTCAAGATTGAGTGATGTTTCATGCTCATTAGCCTGGATGTCGACATGAAGGGTTCTGGGTGTGGTAACCCCAATCTCGGCAGGTATGACTGCTTCAGATCCAAAGGTGAGGCTGTAGGGTGTCTTCTTGTTACTTGTCTTTTCGGTGGTTCGGATTGCCCAAAGAACACTTGGCAGTTCTTCCAACCAATTTCCCCCTTGACGACCCAGCCTGGCCTTGATCCCTTCAACCACACTCCTGTTCATCCTTTCAACCTGCCCGTTGGATTGAGGGTATGCTACAGAGCTGAAGACTTGTGTAATCCGATATTCTTTACACCAAGCACTGAACGGTTTTTCTGCAAACTGTTTACCGTTGTCTGTGACCAACACCCCGGGTAGGCCGTATCGACAAATGATACTTTCCCACACGAAATCAATTATCTTCTTTCCGGATATCTTTCCCAACGGTTTTACTTCTGGCCATTTTGTGAAGTAATCAACAGCAACCAACAAGAATTTGACCCCTCCTTTGGCAGGTGGGAAAGGTCCAACAATATCCATTCCCCATTTGTGGAATGGCCATGCCGAAGTGATTGGAACCAAATCATGCTTGGGGCTCTTTGGGACTGGTGCATGGATTTGGCAGGCTTCACACTTCTTCAATTGTTCCGACGCATCACGATGCATAGTAGGCCAGAAGTAACCAAGGTTCATGAGTTTTGCCACCACTGATCTTGGACCACAATGAGCTCCGCATATTCCTTCATGAACTTCTTTGATCAAGTACCTGCTTTGCTCAGGACCAACACATCGAAGCAATGGAGCCAAGTAACCCTTCTTATAAAGTATGTCATCTTGAATTGTGTATTGCTTAGACTTGATCCGAATTCTTTCAGCTTCGACAGGATCTTGGGGTAGTTCACCTTTTTGCAGGAACCTTTCAAATGGAGTCATCCAACTTGGTTCACTTTCAGTAATGACGTCTTGAACCTCAATTTCAGCTATTGAAGGATGCTTGATCACTTCAACCAGCACTTTTTTAGTAAGATGAGCAAAGTTTAACGAAGCAAGCTTGCTAAGAGCATCAGCTTTCTTGTTATGAGACCTTGGGACCTGTTTGATCTTGCAACACTGGAAGGTGTTCATGATTTCTTTAGCCTTCTCTCTATACTTTTTCATGTTAGGTTCTTTAGCAATGTAGCTGTCATTCACCTGGTTGGAAACAAGTAACGAGTCGGTGAACACTTGAAGCTTGTGAACCATCATCTTTTTTGCAAGCTTGAGTCCTGCTATCAAGGCTTCATATTCTGCTTCGTTATTCGTTGTCTGAAATTCCAAACGAAGGGCATAGGTAAATTCTAACCCTTCAGGGTTGATTAACACAAGGCCAGCCCCTGACCCTTCAACACTGGAAGCTCCATCTGTGTACAGCTTCCAGGCTTCAGGGTCAATAGGTTCGTCTATGGTTATGTTAACCTCAGCCAGTTCCACCTTTGGAATTTCAGCAATGAAGTCAGCAAGTACTTGTGCTTTGATTGCTTTTCTGGGGACGTAGGTGATTGTGTGTCCACCTAGTTCAACAGCCCATTTGGCTAGTCGTCCCGAAGTTTCAGGTCTTTCAAGCACATTTTTAATTGGTTGGTCCGTGACCACTTGTATGGGATGTGCTTGAAAGTACCTTCGAAGCCTTCTGGCTGTTTGCACTAAGGCTAAAGCCAATTTTTCCAAAGGAGGGTACTTGACCTCTGCTAACTTTAATGTTTTACTGAAGAAATAGACGGGTACCTGAGCTTTGTCTCTTTCTATGGTGAGAACAGCGCTGAAGGCTTCATCAGTAACTGAAAGATAGACAGAGATCATTTCCCCTGCTTCGGGTGTTGCAATGGCGGGAAGGGAAGCCAGATGATGTTTCATGCTGTTGAAGGCTTCCTCTGCTTCTTCCGTCCACCTGAAGTCTTTCTTATCGGTGCAACCTTTGAGGGTCTTGAAGAATGGTAGTGATTTTTCAGCTAGCTTTGAGACAAAACGCTTTAAGGCAGCAAGTTTACCATTCAAGCTTTCAACCTCCTTCTTAGTTTGAGGCGACTTCATGTTGAGGATGGCTCGAACCTTGCTTGGATTGGCCTTTATGCTTTGTTTCCCTACGACGTGACCCAAAAACTTTCCTTCTTCGAAACCAAAGGAACATTTGACAGGGTTTAGCTTCATGTTGATTTCTCTGAGCTTGTTGAAGGTCTCTTGTATGTCAGCAAGCATTTGATCTTCAGTTTTGCTTTTGATGACCAAATCATCAACGTAAGCTTCCATGTTCTTGCCAATCTGCAGGGAAAAAGCCTTGTCGACCAACCTTTGATAGGTTGCACCTGCATTTTTTAAACCAAAGGGCATTTTTCTATAACAGAATATACCCTTGTCAGTATGGAAAGCAGTTTTTTCTTCGTCTTCCTCCTTCATTTGTATCTGGTGATAGCCTTTGTAGGCATCCAGAAAACACTTGAAGGGGAAGCCTGTAAGCGAGTCTATTTTTAGATCAACCTCAGGCAAAGGATAGCAATCCTTGGGGCAAGCTTTGTTGAGGTCTTTGAAGTCGATACACATCCTCCAAGAATCATCAGGCTTTCTAACCATCACAGGGTTTGCAACCCATGATTGATATTTCACCTCTCGAAGGATACCTGCTTCAACTAACTTGTCAACCTCTTGGCATGCAGCTTTGCTTCGTTCTGGGGCAAGACTTCTTTTCTTTTGGACAACTGGTTTGACATTGGAAGGGATCCTTAGTTCATGTTCGGCAATGTCTCGTGGAATCCCTGTCATGTCACTTGGGCACCAGGCGAAGACGTCCATGTTATCTTTTAGTAACCCTTCAAGCCTAGTGAGAGTGTGTCTAGGAAGGGCTGTGTTAACTCGTACCCTTTGATCAGGATACCTGGGGTTGATGCTGAGACCAAGTTTGTTGTGGTCCTCGTTGATGGTCAACACTGTGGTGGAGGGTTGGAGGGTTCCAACACCATCTTTGGTTGGGAACTTTGCACTCTTTCGGCTAATGGAGACAGTCATGTCGAAGACTACTACCCCAGGCCTTCCAATGATAACGTCATAACTAGATGGAAGGTCCAAAACCACGAAGGTGAGTGGTTCAGTCCTTCGTAGTTGACCATCAGAAAAGGTTACATCAAGTGTTAGTTCGCCCAAAGGCTTGATAGGTATGTCAGCGATACCTTTTATGGCAGCTTCGGCAGGCCGTAGCATGGAGCGTTCTTCGGGGCTTAGAAGGTTGAAGTACTTAGCGAACATTATTTCAGTGGCAGCTCCAGTGTCTATGTAGGCCTTTTGTGTTTTGGTGGAACCTACGAAGGCTTCAAGCACAAGTGGATCACAGTGCTTTTCTCCCTTAGTGTAAGGGAAGTAGATGCCTTGTCGTTCCCAATCTTCCAATCTTTGCCTTTTACTTGGGGTTTCATTCTCAACGAAGACCATGGCAACATCTTTCTTTTTACCATCTGCCATGTTCTCTTTTACACCCTTGACCAGGTGGGCCAGTTCTCTAGACTTGACAGCTTCCTCGATCCTTTTCTTGAGCTGGAAGCAGTCGTTGGTGTGGTGTCCCTTCTCTTCGTGAAACTCACAGTACTGGCTTGAGTTCTCGTTTCTTTTACTTCTTGGTAAGGGACGAGGAGGTCTGAAGGTGTGTTTGACTTCTTCAGTTGCTAGAATTTCTTGAGGAGTTTTGGTGAGTGCTGTGAAATTGACGTTCCTGTCTCTGCTTGGAGGGTTCCTGCTTTCAGACCTTCGTGACTCAGATCCTCTGGACCTTTTGTCATATGTGCCATAATTGCTCCTTTTTCGGGAAGGACTGTTGCTCCTCCAGCTGGGACCTCTTTTCCTTTGTTCCTTGATATCCACAGCCTCTTCTCCTCGAATGTGAGCTTCAGCTCTTTCTAAGGCCTCTTCGAGGGTTCTAGGGAGACTTTTGTTGAACTCCCTAGTTAAATACTTCGAGTTGATTGCATTCATGAACCCTGCAACCTTCATTTTTTCATCAGCACCGACATAAGTGAGGCCTTCTTTCTTGTATCTTTCAATGAAGCTCTTCAAGCTTTCATCATCTTTTTGTTTGATCTGGAAGATAACGGTTGCATCCTTGACGCAACGTCTTTGTTGTGAGAAGTTGGCCAGGAACCCTTTACCGAGTTCATCGAAGGTTCGGATGCTTCCAGTTGCTAAACCGTTGAACCAGATTCGTGCAGATCCAACAAGGGTTTGCATGAACATTAAGCAACATTCGGGGTCACCCCATTTTTCGATTCTGGCAGCTCCCGAGAAGATCTGGAGGTGGTCTTCTGGGTCATCAGTGCCATCGTACGTTCTTATATGGGCCGGCATCTACAGCTTGTTGGGAAAATCATAATCTGCTATCTCAGGTGAGAAGCAAGACAAGCTGTTCGGCTTGTAGGGTTGGTTGACGGTATGTTCAACCCTGTTGTTGGTGACCCTTCCAGTGTTTCCTTGTTGTTCAGCAATGGCTTGGCTAATGAGCTGCTGCCAAGGGAAGTTAGCCATCATTTGAGATATCATGTAGGGCATAAGGTTGAAGCCTTGAATGCCTTCGGATACTACGGTGTTGGTAGCCACTGGGAGACTCATAGAGGCGCTTCTGGCCATGGGAAGTGAGGCCATAGCCTGCTCCCAGGAAGTAGCAGTTGGAGGTGGGACACTGGACACTGGTGACTGCAGGAGTTGATCCAGAGTCAGCTCGTGTCCCAAAGGCATGCCGGTAGTGGCAGCTTGGGTGGTGAACAAGGGGAACGCAGTAGGACTGGACCTTGTTTCATGGTGGGAAGCAGTGTAAGTGCTGCTGGGTCCAGCATTATTGTTTCTGGGTGACTGTCTGCGTCCATAGGTAGCAGTGAGAGGAGGAGAAGGTATAGGAGAGAGTGAGATCTCCTCTTCCTCGTCGTAATCCAGTCGGAGACGGATTCCTTTGTCTCTTTCCCTCATAACGTACTGGTTCAGGAGAGACCTTAGCTGCAAGAAGTTTCTCTCCACTCCTTCAGGGGTAAGATCTATACGGGGTGGAGTTGGTGTAAGATCAGGGAGAGGAGACATTACCCCAGAACGAATAGGAGGTGGAGTTTGCAGGTTTGCAGATGCTGTGTTAGCAGGTGGAGACTGAGTCCCAGCTGAAGTTCCTCCAGGAGTGGAAAAGGACACAGATCTGGCTGGAGAGGTCTGATCTGTGCCAGGGGAGATCTGGTTGACCTCCTCTGTAGACTCAGGGTCAGACATAGAGAGAGTCGGAGCTACACAACTGATTTCAGATAAAGAAAATGGCGCAGCCCCACGGTGGGCGCCAACTTGTTGCTACAACAAATATCTGTCTAACAATAGTCCTGAGTCACAAGGGAGGTTCAAAGGTTCAAGGGATTCGATCTGCCAAACGCAGGTCGTGGTGTCCTTCTACGTTGCAAACGTAGAAGGAGGTTCAAGGCTTGGATTATTTATTATGTATGCTTTTTGGTTCTGATCTGAGATAAACCCGAGATCAGAAGTAGAAGATCTTGGAACTCGAGTGAAGAGAATTGTTCTCCACACGTGAGGGACCAAGAGAATAATTTAGAGTGAGAAGTGAGTGATAGATTTGGTGTGTTGTAAATCTGATCCTGAGCTTCTCTTTTATAGAGAAAGGATCTTCTCAAAGAAGAAAGCATAAAACCTTGATCCTGCTTGCAACAAAAGGACATGCCACAAAAGGTAAGAGAATGCTATGGACCTGCGGTCTATGGGCTGATGTTACTCCATCAGTCCTGTTTGTTTGACTCGATGAAAGGGACGACGTGACAAGTCATTTTTTGACTTTGTGTCACCACCGGTTGTAGAACCCTTGTAGGCTCCAACCTTTCAAGCGTTTGTTCAATAATATTAGTTATTTGTTTTTCCTTTAAGCTACCCACGTCATCAATCGCGAACACCCCTCAATTCATAACCAATATAACAATGTACATCGAAACATATCCTTCAAGTTTCCCGGTATGTAGGTATGTATGTATGTAAATTAAAATCTAGCAAGAGAATCGAAAAAGTGAAATACAGTTGTATATAATTCTCCTGCTGCACATAAGTTACAAGTCTGTTGATCATATTAGTATGTAGCAAAAAACAAGTAATCAATGGTTGTTCTTGCAGTTAAGCAACCGATAGCGATTGCAGCAATGCATCAATGTAATCCTTCAATTTCGCTTTTGTGATGGCTCCTTCTCTTCTGCTTTCGGCAATTTCTTTGCCATCTTTAAACATAATCAATGCAGGCAATCCGTACACCTTGTACTCTTCTATTAGCTTGGGATTTGCGTCGTGATCGATCTTCACAACCAATAGTTTGTCTTCATATTCCTAAAATAACAAAAACACACATACAAATTGCAAATAAACTTCACATATATCTATCTAGATGATAGGAAGACCATTGTAATAAAGCGGTAAGCAAACGGGCAACAAAGTGCACTGCGACCCCTTTTAAATAGCAAAACCGATGATACTAAAAAGAAAGCTTTGGGTCTTGGGAGTCGAATAATTACCAAGCACGACCCACTGAACCTGTTGATTCTCTAAACAATCTTGATTTAGTTACGTTTTGTTGAAATTGTAAGGTTACACATCACCAAAACGATTCGTAAACCGAATCACAAAATACAAATTTCTCCTAATTTCCGCTAAGAATTCATTTTTTACATCTATTAAAAAAACCATGAGAAATGGCACTTGAGATTGATTTACTCGTAAATCATTAAAACGAGTATTATATCATAAAGTCAGTAAGCTTGGTCATTATAACGAATGTAATGTGGACTTATCAGTTTCCAGTAGTAGAGAGTGGCAGAAGCAACAAGCTGCGACGCAAACTGAGTCGTCAATTTTAAATCTTTTAAATTCATTAAAACAATGAATTCAAAGGGAGAGGAGAGCGTAGTAATATAATAACCTTGGAAATGGCTTCAATAGCGGGAGCGATTAAGCGACAAGGACCACACCAGGCAGCAACAAACTCAACAAGAACAGGACGATCACATTTCAACACCGTTTCAGGAAACTGAGTCTCGTTGATCTCCGTCACTCCACATTTGATGGAGAATTTCAAAGAGAATGAAGGTGAATAATTATGTAAGGAGTGATTGAGTTTTTTGTGTAAAGGTTGTTTTCTAAAGGACTGAATTGGAACGGAGTGGAGGAATGGATTGGACGGACGGAGGGGAGGAAGCGGCGGACGGCGGGGGATGGTGGTGGTGGAAGAAGACGATGATGAAGAAGAAGCCATGAGAGTGTCCATCATTTTGGGTGGGTGTTGATGAAACGTTATCGCCGATAAGAGGAGGATTCCTTCCAGCTGAAGATGACGTGGCTTACGCATGTTCTCATAATTATTTTCCGTTTTTATCACAGAAAAATCGTTTGTTTTCAATTGGTTAGGGTTAAAATTACGTAGATTTAGAAGTATGATTAGATGGTATGTCAATTAACCATTTCCAAAAAAAAATTGTATTATGCTTAGACACGATAATTAGACATGATTTTTTGTATAAAATATAGAGAGAATCGCATGGTTGGTCCCTGTGCTTTCCAAATTTTGCACTCTTGCTCCTAGTGGTTCACTAATTACACCGTTGTCCTTGAGTTTAGCAAAATTGCACTCGATTGATCCCCATGACTACGACAGTTAACTTTTTTGGTTAAGTCCACCCACGTGCTTCCCACGTGGGGGTATTATAGTCATTTTATGTCTGAACCCAATATAAAACCCCACCCTTCTTCTTCCTTAAACCATCACCCCTGCACCTCCACCTTCTTGTTTCTTAAGCCACCACCATCTCCCCAAACCACAACCACCCTTCTTCTTCTTCTACCACAACCATCACCAAAAACCGATCTGAAAGGAATCCAAAAGAAAATAGTCATTACAAGGGGCCGAGGCTTAGAGGGTCTGGGAGTAGGTGAGTGTTAATGGCCACGAGGGTCCCGGGGGAGAGGGCTTGGAGGTTGGGTTAACAGCCGATGATGGTTTCAGGGAGAGAGGAGATGAAGGTGGGATTAATTGCCGGTTAGGGTTTCAGGGAGAAATGGGTTGGAGGTGGGGTTAAAGGCCGTTGAGGGTTTGACGGAAGTGGGGTTAAAGTCCGATGATGGTGAACGGTGGTGGGAGGGTGAACGGTGGTGGTGGTTCAGTCGAAGAAAGAGACGATCATATCTACCTGACATGCTCGAAACCCTAGTCACCTTCTACACCTGAAGTCCATAAATCGGAACAGGAACTCTAATCGAAAATCAGATCGTCGTCGCTGTCATCTCTTTTCTTTCCATTCTGTTTCTTTCTGCAGCCCCCTCCCTTTATAATATTGTTGGGTGAAGGGGTGGGGTGGGGTGTTCGGAGGTTATTACGACGACGCGTGGTGTGTCGCCGGAGAGTTGGGGTTTACGGTTGTACTGAAGGACGGATTTAATTGGTTTTGTGTGGGGTTTTGTTGTTGTTGTTGTTTGTCGGGTTAGGGTTTTGTTTATGGGGTTGCTTGGGAGGAATGTGGAGGAGAAGGGTGATGTCATCGCCGGAGGCGGTGACAGTGGCGGTGGCGGTAGATGAAAGTAGTGGTTTCAGTGACGGTGACTAACGATAGGGTCTTCAGGTCTTGTTAACTAAGCAACAGAGAAGAGTGCAATTTACTTGTTTTTAACTAAGGGCAAACATGTAATTTACTTGTTTTTAACGAAGAAATTTAACGACAGTTAGGAATAAGGACCACACTGACCGATGTCGAAGGGTCAGTCAAAAATAAGATTAAAATCAGTTCCTTATTACCTTATTAGATAGGGTAAGTCAGGTGTCGAACCACGAGGAGTGCTGTGGAAAGTGTTTGGTTTACTTAATTTATTACTAATTAACTAGTTGCAAGAAAAATAAAATTCGGTTGTTTGAGAATGATTGTGAAAACAAAATAAAAATTAAGATGTAAACAATTGGGGAAAAGGTGATTCCTCCAGGTTTCGGATTCAAAGTGGCTTCAAGTTATTAGTTTTTATTGAGAAAATCACATAGACATGATTAAGATAATTAATTAGTTGATTGTGATAAACGAGGACTAAGTACTTTGATTGCAAAACAACGAAAGGTTATCACACGATTATCAATTGAAGATTACCAAACCTAATTCCTATCTAATATATCCCAATTACTAGAACTCTCGGGAATTGAAAGAATCAAAACTAGGTTTTAGATAAAAATCAACCGTTTACAATCAAACTAATAATCACTAAGCAAAAAGCATCGAGTGCTTAGATTGCTAATCTCAAATACAAAGAAAAACTAAAAACAATCATCCACTTACAAGAATCCTCCACCCGGAGGAAACCACGAAAAGATTAGCCACTCATGTTCTTGATTTGATCTTCAATCTTGATGTTTGATTGCATGTTTGATGTTAGAATCATGATTGGAATGGTTAGAATGGTGAAAAGATCTTCAAGAATGCTCCAAAAATCGTCCACAAAGTCCCCAAGAAAAGTTAGAATGGAATGGTGGCCAAAAACCCTATTTTTTATGACTTTTAATGAGTTTCCCGTAGTCCAGCGTCGTAGCCTACACCAGTCAGCATCAGAGCCGTAGGCTACGCTACTGCACTTTCTGATGTGATCAGCCAAGTGTTTGCTGTAAGCTACTCCAATCAGCATCAGGTCCGTAAGCTACACCTCTGACAGCTTTCTACCAAACTTGTTTTCTTCATAACTTTTTCATTATAACTCCGTTTTCTACACCGTTTGCGGCCACGTCTTCGTCTTTCGACCCTTTTTCATGTTATCCATTTTAATCTTCAGGTCCAATTAATGAATTTTCTCCAAAACACGTCCAATATTCATATTTAACCTGCAAATCCATGAATTCGCGTAGTTATCTTATTCAAACTATATAATCATCCAAAATACAATAAAGCCAACCATTTTAATCACATTAACACTCGGGTTTTAGCCTCTCCATCACATTCCCACACTTACCTTTGATTGTCCCCAATCAAACCATCTCAAAACATGACTCACCTTATTAACAAGCCACCTCCAATTCCTTTACCTATTGATTATCCAAGATCCCTAATCATACCCATCCCATAGACTTACACAATCGAGATTGACAAACTGACGAACAAGTGATACACATTTTCAAAAACAAGACTTGCCTAACCAAACCTAACATGCTTATGTTCGTACACAAACACTACACACCCCTCACAATGTTCGCTCCTCTCGGTTTTATTTCTGGACTAGCGTGTAACGTGCTAGTGTATATCACTCAGAAAACCAAGAATGTAACCTTGTTATCATAGGTTTGTATAACAATCACACATAAGCTATAAATTGTGCACACATTGAAAGGTCTTATGGGTTTTGGGCTTAAGGTAAAGGTAGGATGAATTTGGTTAACAAGTGGCTCACAAACAATAGGTTTAACACAATTGAATGAGCATCCTTATTCACAACTCACAATAACACACTAACACACAAACTTGGGCATAATTGACCCATAACAATCACTTCTATTTTTTATTTTTTTTCTTTGATATTTTTCTTTTTTTTTTTCTTTTTTTGTAACACTGAATATAACTATAACACATAACCATACATGAAACACAATGGATGTCATCATTTTTATTCAAGAAAGGTGAACGGGTCGATTTGGGTAATAGTGTAGGTTTTACAAATGAAAGGTCTAGGCTCAATATGGGTTACTAATGGTGAGTTTTGGCAAACAATTCAACACAAAGACAAATAACATGGTGTCAAACAGAAAAATGGGGTTCCTAATTTGCCTCTCTCGTCTATGTGCACATTTTGCCTACAGCTTTAGCATGTATCAAATTACACAAATTCTGTAACAAAGAAACATTTGGCCTACTCTCAACAAATGAACATATATATCAATTTAGCATCTAGCAGGCTCAAGATCTCACAATGTAGGGAAATAGGTTGCCGACATGTAGCATATGCAAGTCCTATAAGCATGTTACCCCTAGTTAGGCATCTCTTTTCAATTTTCAATAAAAATACTCGCCAGAAATACTCTCATGAAACTTAAAGGGACAACCATGATTAAGGATCTCAGGTTTTTATACTTGGTAAAAGACTCTTTGGTGACTGAAAATTCGGCTTTTATGCCTGATCAAGTAGAAAGGTGACAAAATTGCAAGAAAATTTCAAGTAAACTTTTCAAAAATTTTCAAAATTTCCCCATTTTTCCTGCAAAGTAAGTGATTCCTCCTTAACTTTCCCTAGGGTCACCCCATCCCCACACTTGGGATACATTGTCCCCAATGTATGGTGTTTTTAATGCTTACCCAATTCTTTCCCAACCACCAATCTCAACATACGCGACTATTAACTACCACCCGCAACGATTAGTTACTTAGCAAACAACCACAAAAATAAAGACACACAAGCAAATAAAGAAACAAATAAAAAAAACAATAAAGTAAAGAAAATTCCGGGCTGCCTCCCGGTAGCGCTAAGTTTACAGTCTTCAGCCTGACTTTACCTGGTGTTCTAATCATGGTGGACGAGTGGGATGCTTGCATCCCTCAGCTGCTAAGCATGCATCCTCTCCATCCTGTGGTAATGCCTCAGACATCCTATAGCTATGATCTGGAGCTCTTGCTCTTATGCCCTCCTTGTTGACCTTAGCTCGTTTCTTGACCTTCTTCTTCTTCTTCTGCTTACCCTTCTTGAGTCCAGTTTCTTCAATCCTGTCAACCATGAAACATTCTTCCTCGGCGTTTGGGTCAGTAAAACTTAAAAACACATTCAAACTCAATGTTCTTTCCCCAAACCTCATATTAACTGTCCCATTGGCACAATCAATCACTGCGTGTGCAGTTGCCAAGAACGGTCTACCCAATATAACCATGGGTAGTGTCTCTTTTTTATTAGAGACACAATCCATTACCAAGAAATCCACTGGGTAAAAACAATCCTCCACCTTGACTATCACATCCGTTAACATTCCCCTAGGACGTATCGCTTTTTGATTTGCCAACACCATGGTGATGTCGACCTCTTTCAGAGGACCAAAATCATATTGGTCATAGATACATCCTGGAAGAATGCTAACACATGCTCCAAGATCCAATAATGCCTTGTCAATTTTAAGTTCTCCAATCTGTATTGGAATTAAAGGCGTTCCTGGGTCTTGGAGTTTCGGTGGACATGTACCCAATAACGCAGCACGAACATTTACTGGTAAATCACACTGTTTTGGCAACTTGTTGTGTCGGTTTTGGGTACTCAATTCTTTCAAACTTTTAGCATGAACAGGATCTTCTTTTAAAACATCAAGTAATGGTCGATTGATTTTTACTTTTACAAACTCTTCCCACTTTTCATCCTTTAGTGGGGTTTCTCTCAAAATTGATGTTTTATTTTGTTCCACTGCAGCTAGAGGAAATGGGGCAGGTTTACCTTCCCCACACTTATCCTCAGCCATAGTGGGATTTTCACTTAAAAATTTTTCACAAAACATTTTTTTTAAATTTTTATGTGTCACTTGTGAAATCGGATCCTGTTCAGTTATACAATCTATATGATTGGACAGAAGACTTACCGCATTTATCCGCACGTTCTTCATATTTGATGATGACTGATGCGCCGGGTTAACTTGAGTATCACTTGGCAGCTTCCCGTTCGCCTTCTTCATCTCTGCCACATCTCCAGCTAACTGCCCAACCTGCGTAGTTAAAGCCTGAACAGTTTTATCACGTACCTCACCTTTATGCTTAATGGCCTGCACATCCTGTTGAATCAACTTCAACATGTTCATCACCTCACCAATCTCACTACCTGATGTCCCAGAAGACTGTCCACCCTTTTGGTAACCCCCACCACTACCTCCATAACTAAAATTTGGGTGATTTCTAAGACCTGGGTGATAAGTATTTGAGTTCATGTTCGACCAATTCCTATTTCCCCCTTGTACCTGGTTCA
Organism: Ambrosia artemisiifolia; assembly: GCA_032199755.1. Classification (NCBI taxonomy): domain Eukaryota; kingdom Viridiplantae; phylum Streptophyta; class Magnoliopsida; order Asterales; family Asteraceae; genus Ambrosia; species Ambrosia artemisiifolia. The sequence goes on from CM063515.1 coordinate 449,524, forward strand.
CCTCTTCCATCCCACAAACTATACTAGGACAACTATCAGCTATGTGCCCTACATCCCCACAATGCCCACACATGGGTTGACCATTCACTCCTAAGTTAGCTATCTGATATTCTAACCTAGCTATCCTTTCAGCATCACCTGTACTACCCCCACTTGCAACTTTTACTGTTGCTTGCCTTGACCTTCTCGAAGATTGTGCTTTCCTCTTCGTTGTCTCAGCTCTCCTCTCAAGGTATTCCCAATCAACCTGTTCATCATTAGTGCCAAATGTACCATTTGAAATAGAATCTAACGCACCTTGGTCCTCATAGTGTAGTCCCTCGTAAAATGAGTTGATCAACTCCCACAGTTGGATGTCATGATGTGGGCAATTGTTGATCATCATCTTGAATCGGGTGAGTGCTTCGTGAAATAACTCACCGGGCTGTTGAGAGAAATTCCTGATGTTCTTCCTTGCATCATTGGTTCGCTGACTTGTGTAGAACTCATCAAGGAATTGTTGTTGCATTTCTAACCAGGTGCGGATAGAGGCTGAAGGTAATGATTGGAACCATTGTTGTGCTTTATCCTCTAGAGTAAATTGGAACAGTACTAGCTTCACCTCATCCTGTGTAAACCCTTGTCCCCCAATCGTGTTGCATCTCGCATCATAAGCCCCAAGATGCATGTACGGCTCTTCAGTCACTAACCCATGATATTTAGGCAAACTTTGAATTGCCTGTGATCTCACTTCAAACGACCTACCATGCAGTTGTGGAATGACCACTGCAGATGGGTTATGAACAATGGCAGGTCTGAAGTGGCTTTCAATACCTCTCACCGGGCCTCTCTCAAATCTCATGGGAATGCCTGCTTGATTATTAGCTGGAGGTATCGCATTCCTTGGGTTAGGTCTCAAAGGTCGATTCACCACCGGTTGCTGTCGAGGTGCAGGGTGAACTGGAACTTCTGGAAAGACTTGGCACCCTTGAGGTGCAGGATTAAATTGAGGGTATCCCTGATGGTTCAAATTTTGTGGCCTCACCAATTGATAGGTCCCATGATCTCCTTCATCCCCATCCAAATCCCCATCATCATATTCGTAGTTACCTTGATTCATTCTTTGACTGAAGCTAAATGATGGTGGTTGAAAGGATGGATATTGAGTTGCAGAAGTCTGTGGGAATTGTGTATCAGCTTGGTTCAGGTTATTATCATCAGAAATCACTCTCACATACGGTGAAGAGTGACTGGTCACAGGTTTTTGGGTGAAAGTTGGGTCTTGTGCCGAAGATTGGCCTTGTTGTGGGTTAAACCTCTCGAAATTCAGGAGAGAAGTTATTGGAGAAGTGTGGGTTGTGGTTGGTTGTGGTAAAGATGATGATTGTGAATGTGATGGTGGAAGATTATCAAAAGTTGGGAATGGTGGAATTTGTGATGATTGAGTACTGGATTGTGGTGGCGGTTCAGATGTGTGTGGATGGCTTTGAGTAGGTGAAAATTGAGGTTGGGGCATTGGTTCAGTGGTTAAGTTAAGGTTCTCCATAGACCTGAACTGTGAAACTGGCGAATGCAAGACTTTTTTTCTCTCTATGAAGTACTCGGTTCTGCCGAGCTGTTTTCTCAACCTCTGGATCGAATACTAATGGAGATGACTTCCCTGAATGTCTTGTATGATGCATGCAACTGAAGAGTTACCTGCACAAAACAAACAAGAAAACCAAGCGTAATATTGAACAATAAACTAAACAAGCAGAAAATAAATATTTTTGGATTTTTTTTTTATAATATTAAACTAAGAAAAATGAACACTTTGCGCACGACTCCCCGGCAACGGCGCCAAAATTTGACCGATGTCGAAGGGTCAGTCAAAAATAAGATTAAAATCAGTTCCTTATTACCTTATTAGATAGGGTAAGTCAGGTGTCGAACCACGAGGAGTGCTGTGGAAAGTGTTTGGTTTACTTAATTTATTACTAATTAACTAGTTGCAAGAAAAATAAAATTCGGTTGTTTGAGAATGATTGTGAAAACAAAATAAAAATTAAGATGTAAACAATTGGGGAAAAGGTGATTCCTCCAGGTTTCGGATTCAAAGTGGCTTCAAGTTATTAGTTTTTATTGAGAAAATCACATAGACATGATTAAGATAATTAATTAGTTGATTGTGATAAACGAGGACTAAGTACTTTGATTGCAAAACAACGAAAGGTTATCACACGATTATCAATTGAAGATTACCAAACCTAATTCCTATCTAATATATCCCAATTACTAGAACTCTCGGGAATTGAAAGAATCAAAACTAGGTTTTAGATAAAAATCAACCGTTTACAATCAAACTAATAATCACTAAGCAAAAAGCATCGAGTGCTTAGATTGCTAATCTCAAATACAAAGAAAAACTAAAAACAATCATCCACTTACAAGAATCCTCCACCCGGAGGAAACCACGAAAAGATTAGCCACTCATGTTCTTGATTTGATCTTCAATCTTGATGTTTGATTGCATGTTTGATGTTAGAATCATGATTGGAATGGTTAGAATGGTGAAAAGATCTTCAAGAATGCTCCAAAAATCGTCCACAAAGTCCCCAAGAAAAGTTAGAATGGAATGGTGGCCAAAAACCCTATTTTTTATGACTTTTAATGAGTTTCCCGTAGTCCAGCGTCGTAGCCTACACCAGTCAGCATCAGAGCCGTAGGCTACGCTACTGCACTTTCTGATGTGATCAGCCAAGTGTTTGCTGTAAGCTACTCCAATCAGCATCAGGTCCGTAAGCTACACCTCTGACAGCTTTCTACCAAACTTGTTTTCTTCATAACTTTTTCATTATAACTCCGTTTTCTACACCGTTTGCGGCCACGTCTTCGTCTTTCGACCCTTTTTCATGTTATCCATTTTAATCTTCAGGTCCAATTAATGAATTTTCTCCAAAACACGTCCAATATTCATATTTAACCTGCAAATCCATGAATTCGCGTAGTTATCTTATTCAAACTATATAATCATCCAAAATACAATAAAGCCAACCATTTTAATCACATTAACACTCGGGTTTTAGCCTCTCCATCACACACGAGTGCAATTTTGCTAAACTCAAGGACCAACGGTGTAATTAGTGAACCACTAGGAGCAAGAGTGCAAAATTTGGAAAGCACAGGGACCAACCATGCGATTCTCTCAAAATTATATGTAATTGTGTTACATCAAAATTTACTTTCGTTATATTTACATACTAGATTATATTCCGGGAACGTCCCGGGGTTGACAAATCTAATTGACATATTAATTTTACATATGAAATAGAATGATACGCTTTACAGTTACATGCAGGAAAACTTCGGGTAGCACTTAACCTAAAACAATTAAAAATGTATCTCCAAGCTCGTACCCGTCAACGAACCAATCTCCGGCTTCATCCATGAGACTATAATGCCTCGCGGTATGATTTCCATGCCAGTCACGATGTTGGATGGCAAACATTAGCGCACGGAAGTTTACGACTTCATGGTTTTGCCAACTACGTCCCATCATGGCCGCGAGGGCATTGCGCGCTTCAACGCGAACGCCTACACCACACATAATGGTGGGTTTTCCAACCAAGACAAGCGTCGCAATCATCCGGGGGACACAAGGATTGTCATACAACTGACATCGCCAAACCCTCGAAAATGGTCAAAATAGACGCCCGCACTAAGCCGGAGAAATGGGTTCTCAACCCTAAATTTCCAGAGCAAACTGTGGTCATTGGCCATGTAATCTCGAACACTATCCGCAACCATCTTAAGCAACTACTGATCAAGAACATGGACGTGTCACCTGAGGCAGTGTTACTGTGTTAGTAGAGGGTACTAGCACCATTTGCTAGTAGTGCCCCCCCTCCCCTGTCTTTTAAGTTTTTATAAAATTTAGAACCTATTCTTCTATACATTTACATTAAGTTAAACACACTTCAGCAAAGTATTCTCTAATCAATATTAGGGTTTTTCTCTCTCAATGAGCCGCCCCCAAGAACATCAGAAGCCTATTCCGATCAACATCCAAAGAAAGATTACTAAGTTTTTTGTAACTAATCTCCCAGAGAGATGCAGTGGGAAAGATCTGGCCGAGTTTGTACGTGTGCATGCTGAGATCTACGATCTCTACATTGCCAGAAAGAAAGATAGAATGGGGAATCGGTTTGGTTTTGTGTCACTCCTATACGTTAAGAATGTTGGGGATATGGAGAAAACGTTATCTGGAATTCGTATGGGCCATTACAAGCTTAGTTTCAACGTTGCAAGGTTCACTCTAGAAGATGGGGAGGTTGATAATAGGAAGAAGGAGGAAGTGAGATCGAAGCAATACAATGCTACCGCGAATAGAGCACCAAGTCATATAGAAGGCCAGCCTAGTGTTTATACAGGATCCACGTCGTTCAAGGATGCTTTTCTGGGTAAGCAGATTAAAGAAAAGGTGATCATGGTTCAAGATGATCAAGTGGCAAAGTCTTATGTCCTTGAACAAGCTGTTATTCTAAGGGTGGTTGATCTTGAGGTGTTGAAGATTGTTTCTCAAGTAGTAAGAGATATGTCAGAAGGGAGAGGCTTTTTACAATTTCTTGGTAGCTTGACTGTTATGATTTCCTTTCCTGATAAGAAGGAGGCAGAGCAGTTTTTAGATCAAATCAAGACTTACATGGATGTTTGTTTCTCGGCATAGTTATGGACTGGTCAATCATTACCGTTTGAAAGAATAGCTTGGTTACGTATTCAAGGAGTGCCTTTGCACCTCCTAGACAATGATCTCCTTAACAGGATTGGTGAGCGTTTTGGGAAGGTGTTGCATGAAGCGCGACATGATTAGTTTGCAGTTGATTTGTCTTTCGATTTTGTCGGGGTGCTAACATCGGATGGTAGGCGTATCCAAGAAGAGGTGGTTGTTGTGTGGAAAGGTCGTAAGTATCGGGTCTGGGTGGCGGAGGAAACTGGAGAGTGGTTAACAGGTTTTACTTCAAACACCTCAAAAGAAAGCCAGGAACATGCTCCGGGGAAGAGGTCTACGAAGGCGCCGGAGAATGGTGGTTCGGAGGAGGAGCTGGTCGACGGCAACGTTATGGAAAGTAATAATGTTCCGGGAGGAAAATCAGGAAACCAATAATGTGATGATTAATGATGACGTGGCTGTTATGGAAGGTATTCAAATTTCGAAGGAGCCTACTATTAATGCGGATGGAGGTAATTCTGGAAACAAGTCTAAAGATAAAAGGTATTATGTTTCAATTTCTCAAAAGAACAAACGAAAAAAAGGGAAGAGAATTGTTATTAATGGGCTGGGTGTAGACAAGTCGGGTAGCAGTCTGGATAGGCCCAAAGGCAAGAAATCAAGAAGGAAGTCTGATGATATGTTTGGGCTTAACAAGTTAATCGGTATTGTGGACTCCTCTTCAACTGAAACGGGTTCGGGGAATAGTTCGGGGGGCCCTGAAGTGGTTGGACCTGATCCGGTTTTGGAATCAGGTAGTAACGAGGTGGACTTGGGTCTGGAGGGTATTGTTCAAACTCCTAATGGGCTTCCAACAGGGGATAATGTGGGTTCTTGTGGTACGGTGGGTAGAGTTATTGAGGAGGTAGCTCACACGGTCACCTTGGGACGTAAATTAGGAGTTGAACTTCATAGTTTTCAAGACCTGTTAACCGAGACGATTAGTGGGGAAGGAGTACAAGATGGTGTCCAATGAATTGTCTAAGTCTCAATGTTAGAGGTATGGGGGTTGTAGGGAAAGCCGAATGGGTTAGGGATTTGAAAAAGTGTAATGAGATTATGTTCATGGCTTTACAAGAGACTAAGGTCCAAGGTGTTTCTAAGGATATGTTGGGTCGGTTTTGGGGCAATGGCAACTTTGATTTCGAGATAGTGGATCCTACGGGGTTATCGGGTGGTTTGGCTAGCATGTGGAACCCAAGCTTTTTTGTGAAGGAGACGGTCACTAAGGATAGGAACTTTCTTTTAGTGACTGGTTGGTTGAAAGATTGTCAAGTTAAGATGAATATGGTCAACATTTATGGTCCGCAAAATGATGTTCAAAAGAGGGATTTATGGCATCGATTGAGAAATGTGATGGAATATAAGGACGGCTTGTGGATTCTAATCGGTGATTTCAATACGGTTAGATGTGCGGAAGAAAGGAAGAATACTAGATTCAATGCGGTTAGTGCTAAAGACTTCAATGAGTTTATCGAAGACATGGATTTATTCGAATACGATATGAAGGGTAGGAAGTTCACCTTCCTAGCTGGAAAAGGAGTTGGTAACAAGCAAAGCAAAATTGATCGGGTTTTGGTTTGCTCGAACGTGTTAAGTAAATGGTTGAATGCTTCTTTACGAGCTCTTGCGAAAGGTCTTTCGGATCATAGTCCATTACTTTTATCAATGACGAGTAAAAACTTTGGTCCGAAGCCTTTTCGGTGGTTTAATACGTGGGGTGAGGAAGAGGATTGTGTTTCGGTGGTTCATGAGGTGCTTGAGGGGCATTCCGAAGGGTCTAAAGCGGATATGAAATTATGGAATAAACTTAAAACTTTGCGTGGGCGGTTGTGTAGGTGGAAAGATAGTCATCGCAAAAAACAATTTGAGGAAGATGAGCTTTGTAAAAAAGAATTGGAAGTCTTGGAAAACTATATGGAACAAAGAGATTTGATAGAAGAAGAGATGTGGACCTTGGAAGAGTGTAGACTAAAGTTAGCCAAGATAGCGCAAGCCAGGAACAAAGACCTTCATCAACGAGCTCGTGTGAACTGGACAGTGGAAGGTGACGAAAATTCTGGTTTTTTTCACAGAATTATAAACGGTAGGAGGGCGTTGAATGCTATCCCAGGTATTGAAGTGGATGGAGAATGGAAGACGGAACCTACAATTGTTAAACGAGAAATCTTGAAATTCTTTCGGAACCATTTTCAAGAGAAGTATGATGATCGGCCTTTGTTGACATGTGAAGGATTGAAGACGGTTCCTCAAGACAAGCGTGATGGTTTGGTTCGGGTTTTCTCCAAAGAAGAGATCAAATGTGCGGTGTTTGAATGCGGGAAAGATAAGGCTCCGGGTCCGGATGGATTCAATTTTAATTTTGTGCAAAAATTCTGGGGGGTCTTGGAAGAAGATTTTTTTAGCATTATGAACGAGTTCCATAATTCGGGAGTCATTAGCCCGGAATGTGGTTCGTCGTTTATTACGTTGGTACCAAAATGCAAGAATCCGATTAATATGAAAGACTATCGTCCTATTAATTTAATAGGTATGGTTAGTAAAGTGATATCGAAGATCTTGGCTAACAGGATTAAGGAGGTTATGGGGGACGTTATATCCGAGTCACAATCCGCTTTCTTAAAAGATAGATACATTCTGGACGGGCCTCTTGTTCTAAATGAGGCGATTGAGTGGTTGAAAAAAAGGAAAAGAAAGGCTTTTGTTCTAAAGATAGACTTTGAGAAAGCTTATGATAACATTAATTGGAAGTTTTTGATTTCTATTATGGAGCAAATGCACTTCCCCGAGAGATGGTGTAGGTGGGTTCATGGTATTTTGAGATCGGCTAGGTCCGCAATCCTAGTAAATGGGTCTCCAACGTTTGAGTTCTCGTGTCATAAAGGACTTAGACAAGGAGACCTGTTGTCGCCTTTTTTGTTTCTGGTAGTCATGGAAGCGCTCTCTTGTGTCATCTACAAAGCTATTCGGATTGGTGAATTTAAAGGGGTGCAATTAAAAAAAGATGAGGTTAGTTTATCCCACCTTTTGTATACTGACGATGCTTTAATCCTTGGTGAGTGGTCGGCCGGTAATGTTCTCAACATGGCTCGGATTTTGAGATGCTTCTTTGTGGTCTCGGGGTTGAAAATTAACATAAATAAATCAAACCTTATTGGGATTGGAGTAAACCAAGAGGCGGTAGAAGACATGGCGACGTTCTTGGGGTGTAAACGGGGTGATTTCCCGCTTGACTTTTTGGGCATTCGTGTGGAAGCTAATATGAACAAAAGTGGGAATTGGAAAAAAGTGATAGAAGTCTTTGAAGGTAGACTTGCGCTTTGGAAGGCAAAACTCCTTTCAATCGGGGGAAGGGTACCACTTATTAAATCGGTTCTTTCGAGCCTCCCTATTTATTACTTTTCTTTAAACAAAGCCCCGAGGAAGGTAATTGACAATCTTGAAAAAATCATGAAAAGGTTTTTATGGTCCGGTGCTAGTGACTTAAATAAAATTCATTGGGTTAGTTGGGACAAGGTTACTACACCAAAAAATCAAGGGGGCTTGGGAATAAAAAAGTTGAAAGAGGGTAATGAGGCTCTCTTGTTTAAATGGGCTTGGAGATATCGGCGGTACCCGGGTCTTCTTTGGAGAAGGATAATCGATGCTTGTCACAAAAATAAGAAAGAATGGGTCTTTTTGCCGGTCAATAATCACGCGGCTGGGAATTGGAAGAGTATTGTTAAAGTGGTGGGAGAGGTTAAAGTAGGGAACGTTTTCCTGCATACTTTGATCAAACCTACGTTTCGAAAGGGAGATTCGATTAGATTCTGGCTTGATGTTTGGCACGGGGGTGAGACTTTAAAGCAGCGATGGCCGATCCTTTTTAACATGGAAACGGATAAAAATTGCACCATTATGGAGCGGGTTATGAAGAGGGGATCACGGTGGGTTTTTGTGGCAGATTGGAGCAGCCAAATCGCTTCAGTTGACGCGTTCATGCAGTGGCTACAACTTCTTTCATGCATAGATAGCTTATCCTTCTCCGATTCTAGTGATGTTTGGCTTTGGGGTGGAAGTAAAGATGGGAGCTTCTCCACAAAATCGGTCAGAGAATATATTCAAAAACGGAACGAAGTGGAGGTAAATTTTGTATTAAAGTGGACGTCATGGGTGTCGATAAAGTGTAACATTATGATATGGAGAGCGACTTTGAATAGACTTCCGACCAAGAAAGAATTGATTAAGAGGCAGGTCGTTTTACCGGATGCGATATGTCCGTGGTGTAACTCGGAAGATGAAACAATCTTACATGTGTTCGCTGATTGTATCTTTGCGAGCAATGTATGGGATGCCATAAGTAGGTGGATTGGTATTGCTCCTACATATGCTTTCGATATCCAAGACTTGCTGGAACTATACAAAACGATTCAAGGTAGCAAGACAAAGAAGAGGATTGTGCACGGTATATTATGGTCACGATGTGGTCGATTTGGAACGCGAGGAATGATTTGGTTTTCAATGACAACAAAGCTAATATTTCGGACACCTTGGCGAGAGTTAAATCTATGTCCTTTTTATGGTTCAAGAATAGAAGCAATGTTGTTACTTTTGTTTGAAAGGATTGGTGTCGTTCCCCTTTGTACATGTTGTAATTTGGTTGTTGCGGCCGGTCCTTGATTTGAGGTCCGTGCCTGCTGTGTTTTAATGAAAGTGAAGTTTAAAAAAAAAGACACTTCAATAGTGTCACTTACTAACATGCGCAATATATATAATAATGATTTGCCTACCATTCTTGACTTTGTATATAACCTTTGACTTTAAAAGGCCTACGCCACCTATTTGTAACTCATAGCCGCAAATTGGAAAATGTGGGCTCATATTTGGTGAACAATTAATGGGCAATTGTGGGCCTCATATTTGGTGAACAAGTAATGGGCCGCGGTTATTGGAATACTTTAGGCTCCAGATGAAGTCAACAATAGGCAACCAAACTGTTTTAATGTTAAGGCTGGTCTGCAAGATAATGGGACGCGAGTATTTTTTTAACCCAAGTGTTGTAATGTTAAGGCTGGTCTGCAAGGTAATGGGCCGCGAGTAATTTTTTTTTACCCACAACTGTTACTTAATGTTATATTTAATGTCCACGAAACTCTCAACGCAACAGGAGCTCCCGCAGCGAGGCGCTATCTTTAACGACCACCAAACCCTCAACGCAATAGGAGCTCCCGCAGCGAAACACGGGGAACCAATATATCGTAACTATATTTGTGTCGCATTCCCGTGACAACGCATGGGTATACTAGTAGTGTAACAAACCAATACCAATCGAATTTGTGTTGCAACGCGATATATGCCCCTAGTTAAAAGAAAGTAAGAAACAACTGAAACTGGATTATAAAAAGAAAGAAAGAAAGTAACAACTGAATTTAGAATATTTGATGATATTGACTGAATGACGCGACTCAGATTCAAGAACAACGCATCGGAGATATCACAAACCACCACGTGGCATTTCTGCCGAGCTGTCAAATTATCATTGGCTCAATTACCACTGACCACGTTAAGTCAACCTGCCACGTCACCAAGTATAAGACACGCTAAAACCTTCTTCTTTATACTCTTCTCTGCAAATCCTAAATTCAATCACACTCTTCCAAACATGGAGATACATTCACCAATTCATCGTCCTCCACTCTCCAAAACACTATTCACATTACCTTTAATCGTGTTTTTTCTTTTATTAAATCCAGTCCCATCACAATCAGCTGTTTCAAGCATTGATCTAGGATCTGAATGGTTAAAAGTAGCTGTGGTGAATCTAAAACCAGGTCAGGCGCCAATATCCATCGCTATTAATGAAATGTCTAAACGTAAGTCTCCAGCTCTTGTAGCGTTTCACGCTAACGATCGTCTCATTGGCGAAGAAGCAGCAGGACTTGTTGCTCGCTATCCTAATAAGGTCTATTCACAAGTCCGTGATTTAATCGGAAAACCGTTTTCTCACGTTAAGAAGTTTCTAGATTCGTATTATTTACCGTTTAATGTAACGGAAGATGCTAGAGGTGGTGTAGGGATAGTAATCGATGACGGTGTGACTGTTTATTCACCTGAGGAGTTAACGGCGATGATATTAGGTTATGGATTGAAATTAGCGGAGTTTCATAGTAAGGTGGTGGTGAAGGATGCGGTGATTGCAGTGCCTCCTTATTTTGGACAGGCGGAGAGGAAAGGTTTGCTTCAGGCGGCTCAATTGGCTGGATTGAATGCATTGTCTCTTGTTAATGAGCATTCGGGTGCCGCGCTTCAGTATGGGATTGATAAGGACTTTTCTAATGGTTCTAGACATGTTGTGTTTTATGATATGGGGTCTAGTAGTACTTATGCTGCTCTTGTATACTTTTCGGCTTATAGTGCTAAGGAGTACGGCAAGACTGTTTCTGTTAATCAGTTCCAGGTATGGACGTTCAACGTTATATTGATGTCTTTTACTGTATGTGTCGATTTCTTAGTTGGTGACTTGTAGTATATATCATGTGTTAGACTTGGTATGATAGTTTAAGGCTTCTAAGTTTACACACTAATCTGCATTAGGATTCCACCCTTGTTTACAAATTGTTAGGTGTATGATCAGCAAAACTTGAATCGTATGCAAGCAAAGTATAATCGATTAATATGCATTGGAGACGATTTAATCTGTTGGCTAATCCCTTAAAAAATATGCCTAACAAAAAGTAATTTTTATTTCAGGATTAAGAGTTTTATTGAAGTGAAAAGCTAGAAAATACTGAGACGGTATGCATTAGTCAAATAGGCCGGACTTGGGTTGGGAGTAACTTAACCATCTGACACTCTTAAGAGCGAAAATACCAAACCACTATCAATAAGATGAGACTCATCAAACCCAGAGACCTCTACTGAGAAATCCCCCAAGTGACAGTATTAAACTATGCTGATAATGCATATACCAAACAATTGCCAAGAATATTAAAAAGAACTGTCAAATAAAACTGAAACGTTTCGCCACACAAACCATTGACACCCCGGCAAACTATAACAATTATCACCAAAAAGCACCTATGTTACTGTTTCTGTTCAAGTAAACGCATGCGTTCCTTGTGAATTGGATGCCTATTCCTGTTTATTTCTAGTACTTGCCTATTTAATGTTATGGTTTATGAGGAATCAATACTTATTGTTATATCAGTACTATCATGATATTGCTTGATAACACATTGTGTGACGCAGGTCAAAGATGTTAGATGGGACCCTGAGCTTGGTGGTCAAAATATGGAATTGCGTTTAGTGGAATACTTTGCCGATGAGTTCAACAAACAGGTAGGGAATGGTATTGATGTCAGGCAGTTTCCAAAAGCAATGGCCAAACTGAAGAAGCAGGTTAAGCGTACAAAAGAAATTCTTAGTGCAAATACTGCAGCTCCAATATCAGTTGAATCACTTCTTGATGACCGTGATTTTAGGTACATGCCACACATCTTTTCTTGGTTCCTTATATTAGGTATTCGTGTTCTTCCTGTGCAATCTGTGATGCTAGCTTTTATCCCAGTGATAGCTATTGATTAGAGTAACTTACTTCCTCCTTTTTGCCATTGTATGTAAGAAAAAATGTTTCTTTTTCCCAATATATGTAACACACATCCAAATTCCAATCTTTGATCATTGTATGCAAATAATCTTCTATTAGCAGCTGAAAAGCCTGAAATGTGACATGGCACCAGTTTGTTTTATGACGCTGAATTGTGCTACATCATCATTTATGAAAGTTTTATTAACTCGCTGTACATTATATTATTCTTATGTATCAAGTTTAATTATGTTTTCAGGAGCACAATAACTCGTCAGAAATTCGAAGAGCTTTGTGAAGATCTCTGGGAAAGATCTATTATCCCTGTGAAAGAGTTGCTTAAGCACTCAGGTTTGAAGGTTGATGAAATATATGCCTTTGAGTTGATTGGAGGAGGCACTCGAGTACCAAAGTTGCAGGTATTTTGCTATTTCTGTTCCATTATATTAGAAGCACAATAATAATTGTAGGCTGTAGATCTTTCTGTATCTTGTTGTAAATTCTGTTATTAACCTTACATTTTTTTTTGCAAACCATGCAGAGGTATCTTCACTTGTTCGTGAATTGATAGAATTCTTGATTGTGTTGCAATAACTATTCTTTCTTGTATTTAAATTGTTGATTAATTTATGTATAATTCACAGGCTAAGCTTCAAGAGTTTCTTGGGAGGAGTGATGTTGACAGACATCTAGATGCAGATGAGGCTACAGTTCTAGGTGCTTCATTGCATGCTGCAAATCTTAGTGATGGAATAAAATTGAACCGTAAGCTTGGTATGATTGATGGTTCTATGTATGGGTTTATGATGGATCTAGATGGTCCTGAACTTGTAAAAGATGAAACCACCACACAGTTACTTGTGCCACGGTTGAAGAAGTTGCCCATTAAGGTAAATGTTCATCAATTTCTTTTCCTTTACTTTGGGTAGTGGTTTATCTCATACGGGTCAATTAAAAGATATTAAAAGGAAAACGGTCACATAGGTTAAAGTTGGCCTAAGTCAATTTTTAATAAATACATACTACAATCTTTTTTTATGCATTACATATTTATATACGGTGGACAAACCTGTTTTCTGGTCAATCCAGCCTGACCATTTGACCCTTTTGAAATAAAGCAGTTTGACCCATTACCCAAGCCGCTCACCATGTCACATGTGGTATAGACGTCAAGAAAGCTACCAATAGTAGTTAGTGATGCTTTCTAACTTAAAAATCGCACAGATGTTCCGGTCAATCACTCACAACAAGGATTTTGATGTTTCACTTTTATATGAGAACGAAGATCTCTTGCCACCTGGTGTTACTTCACGTATATTTGCGAAGTATGCAGTCTCTGGTCTTGCTGATGCTAGTGAAAAGTAAGTACAGGAAACTTAGATATTTATGATCAGTTTAATCTTATATTAATAAAATGTTTTATGAATTTTAATTTTTTTATTCTTGAACTCTCTAGGTACATGTCACGCAACCTTTCGTCCCCTGTCAAAGCAAATCTTCATTTTTCTCTTAGTAGAAGTGGCATACTTTCTTTGGATCGTGCAGATGCTGTCATCGAAATATCTGAATGGGTGGAAGTCCCTAAAAAGAATCAAACTCTGGATAATACTAATGCTTCTGCTCCTCTTAACCAAACGGTTGAAGCTGATTCTGCAAACTCAGCAGAAGCTAGTGATGTTCCCAAGCCAGATGATTTGATTACCAATTCGGTCAACTCCACCGAAAATAACCAAAATAGTGTAGATCTTGGTACAGAAAAGAAACTAAAGAAACGGACTTTTAGAATTCCTCTTAAGGTTTGATGTCTGGAAATTTACTAGATTTAACTCTTCTGGAAGAGAATTCTCAATGATTTTGACTTCTGGATGTTCTGTCAACTGCTGCAGATCTCTGAAAAGAGCGCAGGGTCAGTAGCACCTCTCTCAGAAGACTCTCTTTATGATGGTAAGCTTAGGCTGGATGCACTAGATTCAAAGGATGCAGAAAGGAGGAGAACAGCAGAGTTGAAGAATGATCTGGAAGGTTACATATATGCCACCAAAGAAAAGGTTCGAGTTCCTGTTCAGAAGTTTTTTATGGTGTATGGTATCATGACACACATATGTGTCTCTATGCATAGTAATTTTTGTTTCTCATGTAAATTCTATCGTGTTCTGACAGCTTGATTATTTGGATGAATTGCAAAAGGTTTCTACCAGTGAGCAACGCCAATCGTTCAATGAAAAGCTTGACGAGGTTCTCTCTTTTTTTTTTTAACACACGTGTGTATGTATGGGTATAATTATGTGCATGTATACTATATGTATTCTCTAAGTGGAAATCCACATTAGCTTTTGCTGCTTCAAGTTGTAATAATCACATAACCAGTTTCGTAAGTGTTTGGAAAAGTCTGATTATCTAAGAAACTGAAACATAAAATGACCAACAGTGATTATCTTGTGTAAAGGAGATTCATCTTGTGAGATGGGAGTAAACATCTCTATTTAGGTGATAAATAAATGGTAATAAGGTAGTTTATTTCTACTCTGCACACATTGATATAATTATATATGTTTATCTAAAGTATAATCAGATAAACCCCCTTTATCCTTCCTTATAAGCATAGCTTGTGTTGACCTTTTTTGTTGGCGAAATTAATGCTCGTTGGTCATCTGCAACTAATTTATATGTTATTTTAGGTACAAGACTGGTTGTACACTGATGGGGAAGATGCTTCAGCTACTCAATTTCAAGAACGCTTGGACCAATTGAAAGCTATTGGTGACCCTATTTTTTTTAGGTGTGCAATCAATGCAAATTTTTTTCTTTTAGTTTATAAAAGCATTTCCGTTTACAAAACTTATTCCTTTTAAATATTACTATAGATACAAGGAGCTCACAGCAAGGCCAGAAGCATCACAAAATGCTAAACAGTACTTCAGTGAGCTGCAAGAGGTAAAAAAGATCCCATTTACGTTGTTTCAAGCTGTGGAAGCCTATAATATTATTTCATCTAGATCTGGAATTTATAAACTTTTCGGTGCAAAACATGTGACCTGACACTTCATTTGTGTGTAGATTGTTAGTGGGTGGGAATCGAAAAAACCATGGATTTCAAAAGAGAAAATTGATAAGGTGAGCATTTCTTGCACTTTTCAAACCTTGCTATTTTTTACCTTAAATCATTCTCAATGAAATCATTTCCAGGTACTACAAGAGGCAGAAAATCTGAAAAAATGGTTAAATGATAAGGATGCTGAGCAACAAAAGTGAGTTCAACATGATATTTACATGTTTGCTGATTCTTTACTTTGGAACTATATATCCAACATGCCAAGAACTGGCAGCATCATCTTTCCCTTTTTGGACCTTAAAAGTATCAAATTTTTTTTTTCCAAACACTCAAATGGTAAAAACATTTTCTAATTAAAAAAAGATTAAAAAAAATTGGGTTGTTTGTTTATAATTTAGCTTTCTTCTTACAGCTTGGAAAGACCTGTATTCCTATCAGAGAGCACTTTACATAAACATTGTTATTAGTACTTTTAAACCCCTAATTGTTTAAACTTAAACTCCATCAACAGGTTATCTGCATCCAGCACTCCGGCTTATACTTCTGAAGAGCTTATCAACAAGCTACTAGATCTTCAAGACAAGGCATGTTTGAATTTTTAATTGATATTTCTTTTGCTTCTTTCCTCTCAACTAGAGGTTTACTTATAATTGAGTTGCCTAACATCATGTTTTATCTCCTTAACGGGTCCAAGGTGTATTTTTAATCTGATAGTGATAGCTCTTAAACTATTGGCCAAAGTGTATTCACCGCCTCTTAACCCGACAATTTGGCCACCTCTAGTTTTTATTTTAACTACTTTTGATTTTGCCACTCTTATCTGGTTTCTTTGCTGACAAGTGACTTTCATAATAATTAACAGGTTGCAAGCACAAATCGAATCCCGAAGCCAAAACCAAAAGTTGTGAAACCCACTGTGAAGAATGAAACAGAGAGTCAAACAGACGAGTCAAAAAGTTCTAGTACCTCTAAAGATGACAATAACGACTCCAAACAAGATGAACCAGTTGGGGAATCAACTGAACATGAGGAGCTGTGAGTTAACCAACTGACATACAACATGAGCTGTTAGATTCTGCTTTTTATAGGAAGGTTAGGGGAGAGGTAGTTAAACTAATATATATCATAAAATCATTTGGGACAGTTTTTTTAATATTCCATTATTTGGGTCTGGTTTTATCCCATTTCCAAAGTATCAATTTTTGTACCCTTGAACTTCTGATAATGATGTATAATGCTAGTATATATTGATGCATTTTTGTTTGTTGATTAGAGCTTATAACTAATAACAGGATACTGGATTTTTATTTAAAAAAAAAAAAACTAAATCTTGTAATATATATTTTTTTGACGGCCAACAAACTGACGTGCCAGCTACCTGGGCACCCAACAATCGTGAAAGCGCCCATACGCTCCTAGGTGAATACACGTCTTAGGTGCCCGCCCTAGAATGCGTCAGGTAGCTAACACATACCAAGCCACCAATTCCGGAGAAAACCCGCCCCTTCACCCGCCCGAGGGCACAACGGTAAAGAGCCGGTAAAACCGGTTGGATTAGGAATCGAACTCCTGACCAAGCGGCTAGAAGTCTTCCATCATATCCCCAAACCACTGAGCTATAAGCTCGTGGTAAATCTTGTAATATATTAAGGAACATACCACTAACATTACAAATATGTCATTGATCTGTTTTGAAACTACACTCTTGGTTTTAGAAAAGGGAGAATCACACAAAAGCTTTATATACTTTTTAAAGAAAAGCTCACCTTTTTCACTACCTGAGTGCAAATAATTAAATATATTTCCTATAATTTTCCAGGAACATTTATCCAATACTCACAAATAAGCTTTATATATGTTTTAATTAATATTGAAATTACATACATGTACAACCTAAAAAGCATGTTGTACAAATCTAATGAACAAAAATCTCGGAAATACATAAAGCATGCGCCTTATTAACTTTTTGCCAAAAAAGTGCATCTCTAGTGTGCTTTTTGTAATACGTGCGCCTTGCGCAGGCATAAGCGCTGAGACCTGTGCCTTCCGGCGCCTTGCACCTGGGCGCACTTTTTTAAACCAAAACTACTACTTAATCGTCAAAACAGTACCTATATATTGATGCATTTTGGGTTGTTAATTTGGTTTTCTGACTGATAACAGAACACTGAAGTTTATAAAAAGAAAATGTTATAATATTAAGGAACACATCACAACAATATAGAATTTTCATTGATATTGATTTGAAACTATACTACCTAACCATCAAAAGATTTTCAAGCTCGATGGCGTTTGTGAGTCTCACCCTTTGGAGCATTAGACCCATTCCCTTGATTTTGATGTCGGTTTGGTGGTGCTGAATTATATTGATAATGAAACTGATGTTTGAACCCCACTCCATGTTTCTGGGAGTAGTGTTGTGAACCATTCGATAAAAGTGATCGAAGAAAGTTATTTGATCCCCTCACTGCCCCTGGCTGGCCAATATTAGTTTCTCGAACCATTGAAGTCAATGAGTCAACTGATTCCAGTGGCGCGTTAATCCCAGAAAGGCCATCATAAGATAACACACTGGCTATTGCATGTATGGAGGCTGCAAGTAGTTCAGGAAGATCTTTTCCAGGGTGTGTGATCTGCACAATGTTAAGAAATCGCTTTTAAAACACAAATCCAACACACGATAATGAAAAGAGATCAAAACATGTACCTTAAACATAATTGCAGCTGACAATCTTTCTCTCAAACAATATATCTGAGCAACATCAAGAGCCGTTGACTCGAAACAAAGCCACCTGTCAGCAATAACTTTGACCACGTTCTCAGGATTTGACATAATTTTATCGTCACGTCTTTCATCATTACCTTCTTCATCACTATCTTCATATACCGTCTCATCGTCATCTTCACTATCATCATCATCGTCATCATCATCGAGAGGAGCAACAGCAATCTCTGTTGCTAGCAATAATAAAGGAAGCGGCCCAATAATACTGCAATTCTTAATATTCAAACCCCCATCATCGCGTGTTATCTCATCATAAATCACCAAAGGGTTAACGTCTTTTTTCTTAAAACTTAACCTAGAATTAACAGAATGAGGGTGCAACCTAACCCTATCATTGTTGGCATTCTCTATAACAATCCGTTTTGCATTCTTTCTAGGTGGATATAATTTTCCCACCATTGGATATAAACCCGCAACAAGAACCGCGTGAATTATACCAATATCATGAGAATTTTCACTAAACCTAGATGAATTTTCCGGAATAAAACCGTTCCTATGTAGTTCATGTTGAAGTTGCTTACGCATTCCAAATAACATGTTCATAACACCACCTGATACAAAATATTGAGAACAAAACCGGGCTTCTTGACCCCTTTGTTTGGCGTTTTTCCAGCATTCAAAGGCTGCTATAACTGCTAGTTGATCACCATGGCTGCCATATAAAGAAGCCAACTCACATTTAGCAGCAGTCGCTTTCTTTTTATCATTAGGTAACATTGGGAGAGTGAAAGGGTCTCTATAGTCATTTGCACAAGCCAAAGTCAAAGCTGGGTCAAGGCAGTTCATTGATATAGCAAAAAGAAGCATCTTGCTTGTTAATGGGTGAACGGGTATCGAACCGAGTTTCTCCCCGAGCTCAGTGAGTTCTTCATCAGGTGATAAGGCTCCAATATCTTGAAGAATGGTGATAGCATTTTGAATGGATTCAGAGACAGGGGGGTCTAATGTTTTTTTCAAGAAATCTTCTATTTTGCAACTTGGGTCAAGAAGCTTCACCTATATTAGGAATATTAAATTATTTACTTCATAATGGAAATTCATCATAACTTAAGGAACAATATGTCAGTACAAATAGTGTTTGGTTGACTCGAATGGAACTGATCATTACATTCCTTTATCATGTTTGGTGAACCTATAAGAACGGAAATAGGTTTCTATACTATACACATATTGACTTTTTTCCCTATAATTTATTAAAATATAAGTTTTTGAACTAATTAAAATATAAATTATTTATTAAAAAATAAGTTTTTGAACTAATTATGTAAAAAATATACAAAATAATTGAAAAAGGGTCAATAAAACGCCAAGAAAAAAAAAAGATAAATTCTCATTTTTTTTTTGAGAAAAATAAGAGGCTACTTGTTTACACATTCGAAAAAGAAAGAACCTCAAAAGAAATATTCATGCTATTGAGAAATGTATAAACAAAATTGGCGACATTCACATTATAACATTCTATTCCATTAGAAAAAAAAATGAACTTTTTTTTCCATTCTAATGGAGTCCTTGATTCCATCATACCAAACACTGCCTTACTTGCAAGATATTCCTCCTATCTTGCAAGATCCTTTGAACATATTCTATGACACTACTAATACAGTAATACAAACCATATGTACATTTAAAAGTAACTATACATGTTAGAGGTGATGATTACCTGCAGACATAGTTCTTCAATAGGCGTTCTCTTGATCTCGGGCACCTGAAACTCAAGCAGTGAAGCTGCCCTAAGTTTCGAATAAAGATGGTAACATATTCCAGCTTGACACCGCCCTGCCCGTCCTTCCCGCTGCTTTGCACTTGCTTTTGAAATCCAAGAAGACTGTAAGGTCGAAACTTTATTGTATGGGTCATAACTTTTTTCTTTCATTCTTCCACTATCTATTACAAAAACAACATCATCAATCGTGACAGCTGTTTCTGCTATATTTGTTGAAAGAATAATCTTTCTGCAACCGTGAGGTGGTCTTTTAAAAACCTTCTTTTGTTCTATAGACGGGACCATAGAATGAAGAGCTAATATCAAAAACTTAGAAAAGTCTTTAAAAAAGCTACTTGAAGTTAACTTATCTCGTGCTTTATTTATATCATCCCATCCTGGAAGAAAAACGAGTATAGCACCTTCTTCAGACTCTGTACATATTTGTCTGAGTAATTGTTCTATAAGGATAACATCAATTAACTCAGGATCAACATCTTGCATGTATCGATCAAGTAAAAGTTTTTCTTCTTTTGGATCTCCTGATGTTGTATTTATATGTTTTCTTAAAATCTCAGATGTTTCTTTCTGATTCTCGTGTTCCGCCCATGAAAGTGCAGTTTTTCCTTCATTGTCATGTAAATGACAATCGGCACCAAAGGACAAAAGCATGCACATGTCACCCACTCTTCCTTTTCTAGCAAAGACCATTAATGGTGTGACACCTGTCACCGAATGCTGATAATTGAGAACATTCAATCCTTCACCAATTGAAACATAATCCAGTAAGGAATCCATTTCATCACTTGACCAAGCTAAATTAATAGCCTCATCAAGAGCAAGCTTATAATCTTCAGTTAATTCTGAATTCTCATCTGTGTTGGTTTTTGAAGTGCGGTCGACTTTATTTGGCTTTGACTTCAGAAGAAAAAGTACATCCTCTAGATAGAGCTTTTTCACCTAAAACATATATGCAGCAAACTTTACAGTAGCAACTTAGAAATACCAAATAAAACAAAACCAGGGTAAAGAAAAGAAATTTACATCATAAGTGAACCCGGGAACACGTATGATTGGGCAGCCTCCAAAGTACTGAGAAAATCGTTCCGCATCAAGTGTAGCACTCATCAATACCTTTCAAAATTTGGTTTCAGTCAATAACTTAAAAAGTTTCTTTTTCTGTTCCCAGTGAATTAAAACGTTTAAAGATTTAAGAAACAGTGGAAGACACTCGTACTGACCACACGTAGATTAGGGTACAAAGGAAGCATATCTCTACAATAAAACAACATAATTAGAACAAGAGTGTATGTATGTGAATTGATCAAAGTTAAAGTTCAAACAATTAAAAGTAAAAGACACCTGATGATTGTCAGCATAAAATCAGAAAATCGGTCCCTTTCATGAATCTCATCCTGCAAAAATTTGTAGCAGGGTATCATTCTTTATGATAGTCTTAAAGCATTTATAGTGATTTGATGATATAGATTCACTTCCTATTACAAATACTCTTTTAAAAAATGAAGTCATTAATCATTTATATGTTAAACAAACAACAAATTATCTTTCTGTAATTAAATTCAATTGGTACCACAATGATGTGAGTGATGTCCGGAAATGCATCTTTGACCATCTTTGTTGACTTTTCTTTTCCGGCCCTACTGTTGCCAGCTTTTACTAATACCCTTAACAAGACCCCATTTGTGCAAAATACAATGGATGAATGTCTTCCACCTTTGTTCTCCAACCTTATCTAGAGTTTTTCACCATAAGAGACAAGCGACAACATAATAATAAATGTAAGAACATAAAACAAATTAGCAATGAAACAAAATGCAAACAAAGGTGTAACAGTAAAAGAAAGATGTGCAACAGAAAGCAACAAACACCTTGTATCCAACACTCTCTCCAATATTTTCACCTCTTTCAAAAGATATTCTTTCAGCCACTACAAAAAAAAAAACATAACATTAAATGAACTTTACAAAAATAATTTACTGGATGTTTTGTAAGGATACAAGTGTACAGATAAACCAGAACATTAGTTATGGATACCTGATATTGCAGAGATTCTCCGTGGTTGGGTGCAGACTATTTTACATGCCTCACCTTTACTCCACATAGAATCCAACAAATATTGAGGCACCTGAACCAAAAATATACATCATAAAAATATAACAAATTTAAACAAAAGAAGTCACATATTTATTGTTATTTTGCATAGCTCGGTGATCTATATGTAGAGAAAAGGAAAGGATCCCAACCTGCGTTGTCTTTCCGCAACCAGTTTCACCAGATATGAGAACTACCTGAAGCAAAGCACATAAAAGAATATTATTTTCATCTTCATTATCCAAAAAATATAAATATAAAACTAAAAGTGAATTTTGAAACCTGATTTGATTCTATAGTTGATGTAATCATCTCCTTAAAGGATGCAATTGGAAGTTTGGATCTATCTTCAGTAATCTGCAAGGTAAACATATATGTAATGTAATGCAATTCTTGTTGATGATTAAAAGAAAGCTTCTTGCATTGGAAACGGCATCAGAACACCTGTTTTAACTTGAGATCCGATTGCATTCTGGCAGCAAGTGATTCAAGCTTCTTTGCAATATCTGCCTTTTTCATCAAAGGTTTGCTGAGAATATCATCCGTTTTCATCCGTATGTTATCAGTATTTTTACAAGATGTGGCAGCAATCTTTTCAGCCTCCCCTTGATCGCCAGGTGGATAAAGAGAAAAAAAATCCCTTAAAACTGTTTTCCCCTCTTCTGAAAATGTAAAAGATGTGAGATTGTTCTTCTCCTTTGTATCGTTTGAGTTTTTCTTGAACTTGTAAACTGAAACACGCCTATTATTCCCCGTTTTAGACCTAAACAATATCCGGATCATTAGAGACTATCCTTAAATAAACAATTAAACAACTGGACTATTCTGTTTCTTTATACGTAATAAATTTGAAAAAAGCTTTTAGTATTGTTTTGATGCTTAACGAACAATACTCACCCAGAACTTGCGGACTTCATACCCATCTTTCTGCACAACTTGTGAACCTCAGCACGTTCAACGTTTGTAAGGTTGGCTTCGAATGTGTACACTGAAATCATCAAATAACAAATATTATAGATGCTACGTGAATTTCAATCCTATAGTAACGTGGTAACTAACACAAACTGCAAACACACTATGCGGTTGAATTTGAAAACATTACAGCAAAATAAGACAAGTAGACAAAAAAAATAACTTTTATCATAATATCTTATTGTCGCCCCACCTGACGGACTACAGTCGAACAAAAAAGCTACATCATATGCACAACTGAAATAAGTGTAAGAATATCTCCATCAAAGAAATAACTGGAAACTCGAAACAATGTTAACATCAGTTATCAAGCAACAAACTTTTAAGTAAATTCAAAACAAGAACAGGAAGATACATGTGACCCATAAATATTTATAATCAAAACTCTTAATTAACAACCAAATGAAACAATAAGGCTTAAAAATTGAAATGAGTAAAAAGAGAGTGTTGATGGAAAAAAAAAGTAGGGATAATAATAATAATAATACCATCTTCATTGGAAGCCCTAAACTCTTCAAGGGTTCGACGAATATGAATCCGGGTACCCTCTGCAACAGCAACCGGCTGCTGCCGGTGTTGTTGTTGTTGGCCTCCACCTCTGTTTCGCCTCTTTTTGTTGGTGGATGAATTTGGCATCATTTTATTCCTTCGTGAATCTTCAATTACAACAGATTAGGGGTAAATGTGTGTGTATATAATTAATTAATTAATTGGAGTTTGTATTGTGTGTGATTAATTTGGATCCGATTGGAGTGTTTTGTGCGTTGGTTGGAAACCCTATTCGGTTCTGAATCTACAGGAGGGAGGTGTGCTGTTGTGGTGTGTCCCATTTTCAAACCCGTCTACTTTTTAGCATGTGAGTACATCTTAACCGTTCCAAATTAAACAAATTGTAAGCGAACTGAATTAACCAATATTAACCGACGGTTACGGTTATTTAATTAACCGATTAATCGATTATGGTTAGGATGTTCCAAAACCAAACATTAATCGAATCGAATTGAACCGAATGAATTAAGATATGGTTTTAAAATATATCTATATTTAAAATATACATGTTTAAGGAATCAAACTCTATATACATAAAAATTACATATACAAAACATATGTCTGTAATATAATTAGTTTTAAATGGTTCAAAAAAATAACCATTATTTAAAATTAGACTCATTTTATGCTTGTGTATGGGTCAGGGTCTCCACTTTTTCCGTATATGGTAAGGATTATGGACTTTCTATTTTCAGTCTGATCCTTTAATTAACCCAAACTCATTAATTAAATAACTCAACTTTCATAAATGACATATTTCCATATTTATATACTTTTAGGGTACTGTTACAGCTTAGCCAACTTTATCATTTTTCGCTCACTCAATTATTCAACTGGAAGGTATTGTTGAAAAAACTCGTTTGAAGTCTTTTACCCTTGTTTAATAGTTATTTCATATTTATTGAAATATGAAAAAAAAATATTTATTGTAATTTGTTTAAGATGATTTATTAAGTTATTTGAGTAACATAAGCTAAATACTTAATGATGAAACTATTATCAACAAGTATTATTATGGGGTTTAGCCATAAAGAACTTGTAATATACTTGATGTGTTGCTATAGCATCACATTTAGTCGAGGGTTTTGTATACTTTTTAGTATGTTATACTGTGTTTTTAGTCTGTCTTAGTTATTAATTAGTGTATGTGTGTCTGACGGTAGTTGAGGAAAGAAAATTGACCCCTTAATGATTTCTAATATTTACTAAGCTTTCACCCAACTAAATTGTCCTTCGCGACAAGCGAAGGACTGAGGAGACAAGGTTTGCTACCTGCAAACAAGTAAAAACCCACGAAAAAGCCCAATTTTCATAACAAAACCTAATTCAACCATAGGTTTTTTCATTCTCTTGCTCGGAGAACAATTTTGGGGTAGACTTTTGCATATCCAAATCATTCAGTCAAAGAGGATGCAATCCAGGACAAGAATCAAAGCTGTCATGACTACCATGTGTGGCTAATCCCCTCGCAGTTTTTAGGTGAATGGTTAGTTTGGTTTCAAAGTTTTAATTTGTTTTATAGTGTGCATTGGGATTGAATTTGCTGAACACGTTTAGTTTTGTTGGATTCAATTGTATGTTCGACTAATTAATTTGAACAATTTAGTTTCTTCGCATTGATACAATATGTCATTGTTTCTTGGTTTTCTTGCACTGAGAATAATTTGATCTTGTGTTTTATGTAAAGATAATTGAATTGGGTTAAACAACATATACAAAATCATGTCTATGTGATTTTCTAGCTAGGTTAAATTCAAATTAACTTTTCAACTAGTGAATCAGAAAGCCGAAGTAACCGTTTTTACTTTTAATTGTTTTTCAAATAAACTTAATTCACTTTTGCAAGCACAACATTTAATTTAATTCACTTAACCCCACAAACTCCATGTGGTTCGACAACGCTACTTTTTATACGATAGTCAGTTATAGCTAAAGAGTAGTTTTTAATATAGTTTTTATTAGCACTTCGATACACGATCAATAATATTTTTGCATCTTAATAGAACAAGTTCACTAATGGCCACTAAAGTTTATGCAAAACTAAGTGTGCACCAAATTGTGGTTGAAGAGTGATGATCATATACGGAGCATGTGAATATGACGGTGAAAGCTTAAACGAAAAGCGTCTTAGAATCATTGCCAACGCCACTTTTGCTTCCAACATCGCAAAATTTTGACCAATACATATGCGTGGACCCCCTCCGAATGGGATAAACGCAGTTTGTCCCATAGTTACCTTTGACACACCTTGTGAGAATCTTTCTGGTTTGAACTCCTTTACATCATCACCCCATATATCAGGGTCATGATGTGAAAGTAGTGTGTGCAACGCCATCAATGTCCCATCTGGTAAAGTTATATTTCCTAGTTTTGTCTCTTTATGAATCATTCGTGGCAATGCAACCACTGGAGGGTATAGCCTAAGAACCTCGAGGAAGATCTTATTGATCTGTAAATAAAAAATTTATAAATACAAAGTAAGAGACAATAATCTATGAGTATTGTTTGGAGTTCCCGTTGAAGTTCAAATATCTTTCTTCCTTCCACATAGCTACTACCGAATGCTGTACGTGAAATTACGTCAGCAGCCATTGTTTGGAGATGAGGCCACACATCAAATTCACATGATATTTCTTCCTTTAACATGTCTTCCCATTTACTGATCATCTCCTCGCAACTCACATAAAAAGCCGGAATCATATGCTATAAAGAAATTACATTGTATGGATGTAAATAGCTAGGATACCAATATCGACTTATGTACTATAGGTAGTCTTGACCAAATGTAATCTGTAACAAATAGCAAAACCTTAAGCTTTTCGAGATGAAAAGCGGGATTGATGATCTTTCGGTGTTTCACCCATTGACCACCTTCGACGTCCACCAGCCCTTTTGCTAGCAGCTTCCCTAATGGGTTTCCTCCTCTTTGCTTTTGAAAGTCTTCATAATTTCCAAGAACCTCCTTTATCATTGACGGATCTGTTATGTGTACTATAGGTGTCGGCCCGACCCATGTAAAGCAATTCTTACCTGCCCATCAAAAGTGAAATCTAAAACAAGAAATAAATAAAATGGTAAAAATATAAAAATTATATATATATACTACCATGAGCAGTAACAGCTTTGTGAGGAAATGACATAACTCGCGGCACGATATCATCATTCAAGTTTATGGGCTTGGCGTATGCTTCGGTTATCATGTTCACCACCTCCTTCATATCTCCATATAGCAACTTGTAGGAGGTTCCCTTGAGTCCTTGATCTCTTAGACACTTCTCTGTCTTCTTAGGCTTCAACCAAACCCAATTGAAAAACCTCCATGCATATACCCCAACCACAACAACCGCGGCCGCCTTCCCTACACCACCAAACCGTACTCCATACATGCTTAGCTGGCTTCGTTCCATAGCTAGATTTTGGTGTTCATATGAAGATTGGAATCACGATTTTATTGATGAACAATTTTTACTGTAAGTCCCCAAGGTTTGAGGATATATGAAGGTTGCTCCACATATTTTTTGTTTGTATCGATCATATATAACTTCTTGCGCGTGTCTTGATCTGATTTAATTAACATAAATTTAATGGTTTAATTAATATAACTCTTGACATCTACAAATAACTTTTAGATAACCTACAAAAGGGTAACGATCACTACAAAGCTAATATATTGGTGTAGAGAACTCCAATGATAGGAAAACATATACTACAACGTTAGTTTACAAAGGGTTAGGATCAAATACTCAGTAAAAAAAAATAGGAAATCGTTGAAAGGGTATCATACAGAGTCCAATTAAACCCATTCAAGCGATATTGGAACTATCTCATCGAACCTTATGATCTTCGTTTTTAGGTTTTCAATTTGGTGGATTTTTAACTTGTAGTTTTAATAATTTGTGTTATAACAGTGTGTCTTTTATGTTGTGTATTTTTTTATTGTGTAATTTTTATAATTTATTGTGTCTTTTTTACTTTGGCATTATGTTATATTTATTACCATTGTGCTATATTTTGTGTCTCATTATTTTATATCCCACTAGATTTTATCCCGGGAGCGTCCCGGAATTGAAAAATATAACAATTCTAATAATATTAATACTAATACTTCTCTTGATTAAGTATACCTATGCATCTTTAGAAGAGTAAAATTCCAATGATAGCATGGCGAATGGGCTGAATTTCAACATCGTAGATAAGAACCTGGTTTAAAAGAAAAAACATGATTAATGAATAACCTGAACACTTTGTGTTTTTTTTCCCATATGAACGAAACCCCACAAAAAATAGTCGTTTTTTTTCTCCGTTTTTTATATAGCACTATGGTACTCGTTGGAAAGATAATAAAACGCTCGTTAATTTTGTGTAATTTTTTTCTTTAGAAAATCTCGTATATAAAAGATATTAACGTTTAAAAATTATGAGATGAAACATAAAAGAGAAAAAATTAAATTTGTTTTTAAATTCTTTTTTCCTAAAATAACTCAATTTAATTTTAGTAGATTAGGTTTTATATTATTATTTGTTTTTTTTTTAATTTGCCACATGACATGACACATGGCACACTCAAGGAGGAGAATGTCTCCTTAAATGCCATGTCATTAAAATTGCTTTCTTTTATTATATATATAGATATAGATATAGATGATCCATTGTGTTTTTTGTATCATTTACTCCCTTCTATTTTTTGTACACTATGTATGATAACTTGACCATGATTAATAATTAATTTATGATAAATATACATAGGGTCCTGATTTATTATATACACACATGTATATATATATTTAGGGGTAGGAGATCTTTTTAAGGGGTTTTTAGCGCGCATTATTTACGATGCGACATACGTATTTTATGATCAGGAAGATTTGGTATATTAAGATACTAGGTTATATCTCGGGATCTTGTCGGGATAGGCACATCAAACATGACGTGGCAAAATGTGTGTTGTGATGTAGCATAGAAATTAATCTACTATAATATTACATTTTTTTGGGAGGGTTATCTTGAGAACGCTAAATATCCTAATTTTTTGAGATAATAAAAAGCTCAAGAAGTAGGAGTTTTCAGAGTTTCCATAATTTGAGTGGGTTTTCTCTATAACCATCCCCTATGTGTGTGTGTGTGTGTGTCAATGTTGTAAAACAAGGTCTCGGAGGCCGAGTACTCCCCGAGTAATCGCTACGAGGCAGGTTGCCGAGAACCGAGTAGTCTAGTCCTTGACCGCCCACTAAAACCCGTAATTTCGCCAATACCTTACCCCAAAACTTATTCGTTGTCCTATTATTATGCCCACTATGTCTGCTGAACAATCACATGTATCATTGACCGAACAAATTAAGCTACAAGCTAATGAAGCTGTTAAAGGTAATCAAGAACACCCCTTTGCTTCAATCGATCCATCTTTAACTGTATTACAAATTACCAGCTGTTTGATGTTTACCCTTTGTTGGGTTTTGACAGCTAATAAGTTTTCTCAAGCCATTAATTTGTATACAAAAACTATTGAATTAGATGGTGTAAATGTTGTGTATTGGACAAATCATATTTATTATAATTTGTTTAAGAAGATTACCAACACATTATCATCTTGGGAAAAAGTTGGATACTTTATGATGAAACTTTGATCTACCCAAACATTACTTCATACAATGGTTTTCTAATATAATTTTGCATCTTAATAGAACTACTGGCCCTCGCCGGCAGAAAGGAAGCTGGAGACGATGGTCGTCTTCTCTCTCTATCTTTTCTTTTTCTCCCAGCATATATTTCTCTATCTTCTGCCTAGAATCAGTACATGGGGGTTTAAACACAGTAACCAAAGGATGCGTGGAACCACCAAAATCATAAGTGTAAAAGTATAGTCTCAGATGCTGACACGTATTCAACACATACACAATAGTTAACACATGTGGGTGATGTAGAGTGTAATTACGAAAGTGCCCTTATCACTGTTCAACTTCGGTCTCTAATAATACATAGTATAATAGGTTTTAAATTCACCACTAAAGTTTATGCAAAACCAAGTGTGCACCAAACTGCGGTTGAAGAGTGACGATAGTATATGGTGCATGTGAATATGACGGTGAGAGCTTAAATGAGAAGTGTCTTAGAATCATAACTATCGTCATTTTTGCTTGTAACATCGCAAAATTTTGTCCAATACATACACGTGGACCCCCTCCAAATGGGATAAACGCGGGTTGTCCCTGGGTTACCTTTGACACACCTTGTGAGAATCTTTCCGGCTTGAACTCCTTTACATCGACACCCCATATATCTGGGTCATGATGGGAAAGCATGGTGTGCAACATAATCAATGTCTCAGCTGGTAAAGTTATATTTCCTAGTTTTGTTTTTTTATGAACCATTCGTGGCATTGCTATTAAAGGAGGGTATAACCTAAGAACCTCAAGGAAGATCATATTCATCTGTAAATAAAAATTATTAAATATAAAGGAATAGAAAATGAATATGAGCGCATCTGTTAGGATAAAATAGTAATACAAAGTTAATGGAAAAACTTACGACTTTTAGTTGACTTAATCCATCAGTATCTGGTTTTCTATCTCCAAAAACCTTTAAAACTTCATCTCTAGCTCGATCTTGCCAAGTTACGTGTTGTCCTAACAAAATCATAGTCCAAACAAGCAGAATTGCAGTAGTTTCTTGGCCTGCAAAGTAGAAGAGCTTACATTCTTCGATGATATCATCGATACTAAGTCCAAATTTGCTATGCCCGTGTTGTTTAATCTCATTATAATTGGAGTCCAAAAGTATGCCAAGGAGGTCGTTATTACTATTTCCCCCCACTTTCATTTTTGCTACTCGTTTATCAATAATGCCCTTTACCAAACCCTTTACTTCATATGCAATTGCCTTTATCCTCTTGTTCCTTTTTGTTGGTAGAAATCTGCAAAATCGAAAAGTTAAAAGGAAAAACAATTAAAGTAAAGAGATACAAACATCATGCTTCCACTAGTTTCATGCCTTTAACCATATTGAAGTCCACCTATCCCACAAAAGCAATGTTTTACCAATCCCATTCGTTAGGGTTTCAAGATTTTTATGGTGTCTGGTTCTCAAGTTAATTACACGGATGGTACCTGTAGTATGCACATATTGCATACTTGGTCCTCAAAAGTTTGAAATTACATAGATGCTCCTGGTGGTATGTATTTTGTCACACCATTGGTCCCTATCCTTAACAATTGTTTGTTAAGTCCATTAAATCCATGTAAGATGACCAAAGTACACTTGGTATTTAAGAAAACAAATATAAATAAAGTATTTAAATAATATAATAATATTGTTAAAAAATCAACCTCATCAATCATCATCGTCTCAAAGCTCCACCAGCACGCACCTGTTTGTTTTCTAACCAACCAGCACCACACCTACAAAACGCATTTTCCCCAACCAACCAGCACCACAACCTACAAACGTGCAATCATCACCGCCCCAGCGTCTGCTAGACTGGAGAATCGGGAAGCAAAAATAATAGTGCCGCCGTATACGACGTCTAGACATCTCAACGGAAAGCAGGTCGAATCGGCGATTGTTAATCAAAAAGCAATTTATGATGAACAATTGGAAAGTTTGATGAGGCATTATTTGGCTTATTGAAAAAAATCATGAACAATTACAAAGTTCATTGATGGACCTGCAAATCGAGGTGAGGAGGGGGCAATGGACCTGCAAATCGTTGGCTGGGGTGGTTGCCGATGGTTGTGATTCAAACCGGAGGTGATGGTGGTGGTTTCCAAGAGGTGACGTTGGTGATTTTTGAAAGGTGGTGGTAGCCGGTGAGTGATTTGGGTATATAGTGATGAAAGGGAAGAAGAAGAAAAAAGCCAATGTATAGATGAGAAGGAAGAAGAGATGTAGGTGTAGGTTATTTGCTTTATATAATATATTTTTTTAATTTTTTTTGTTTGTAACCAGGGGTAAAGCAAACATTTTACACCCGTTTAACAGATAAAATTAACAACTGTTAGGGTTAGGGACCACCCGAGTGCAAAATTGTATACCACATGGACCATCCGTGTTAATTGAGGGCATTTAGGCAATTTGTGCATATCACAAGGACCATCCGTGTAATTAACTCTTCTCATGATTAAATATAAGGATATCACACATTGTTGGAAATATGTACTCACCTTAAACCGGGAATGTAGATAGATTGAGAAGCATTTATAATTAGCTCGGCTTGTTTGCGTTGAAGTTCAAATATCTTTCTTCCTTCCACATAGCTACTTCCAAATGCTGTCCGTGAAATTACGTCAGCAGTCATTGTTTGGAGATGAGGCCACACATCCATCTCACACGAGCATTCTCCCTTTAATGTTTCTTCCCATTTATGGATCATGTCGTCACAACTCACATAAAAAGCAGGAAGCATGTGCTATAAAGAAACGTATGCGTGTGAATACCTAACTCAACTTATTTATAGGTTAATCTTACCCAAATCTAACGAGTAACAAAGAGCAAAACCTTAAGCTTTTCGACATGAAAGGCGGGCTTGATGATCTTCCGATGTTTCACCCATTGATCACCCTCAACGCTGAGTAGCCCTTTTGCTAGCAAGCTCGCTATCGGGTTTAGTCTTTGCTTTTGAAAGTCTTCATAATTTCCAAGAATATCCTTTATCATTGAGGGGTTTGTTATGTGTATTATAGGTATCGGGCCTGCCCATGTGAAGCAATTCTTACCTAACCATTATCCATCATAACTTATCAAAAAGTGAAATCATAAAGAAGATGCTTGTTGATCTATTAAAAGATCTTAACATGAAAAAAATATGACTTATCTATCAAAAGATCTTAACATAGCATCTACAACTAGAATGGTTAAAAAAAGCCATAAACATATACCATGAGTGCTAACAACTCTATGAGCGAAAGAAAAAACTCGTGGTACGATATCATCATTCAAGTTTATCGGTTTAAGGTGTGATTCGGTCATCATCTTGACCATCTCCTTCACATCTCCAAATAAGAACCTATACGAGGTTCCCTTGAGTCCTTGGTCTCTTAGACACTTTTCCTTCTTCTTAGGTTCCAACCAAACCCAACTGAAAAACCTCCATCCATATACCACAACCACCGCAACGGCCACGTATGCTACCGCCTTTCCTACACGACCACACACTCCAAACATGCCACTTTGCTCCATATCGGAAGATTTAGATTTTTAGTCTATGCTGATACGTAAGTTGGTCTTTATAGATGGATAATTTAGACTTTAAGTCCCTGAGGTTTCTCCACATATTAATTTTTGTTTCTATCTCGACAATGACCCAGTCAGTTTCATTTGATCCGGCCAAGTGAAGTTTTCAAACTCCATAATGATGGACATATGTAATCTAAGCCGGCCTTTGTTTGTTTGCTTCTCAATAAATCACTAAATAAATCTTAATTTTCGTAAAACTAGTTTTTGTTTGTTGATCTAAATTAAATCATTAATCCAAGATTAATGGTTTAATTTAATTTTTAATACACACATGTTTTAACAGTTACAAAAATACGCAACCGCTAGCCGGCCTAGCACATAACCTACCTTGAGACCATTTGGTCTTAAGTTCGAATTCGATCCAGAGGGATTTTACTGCAGTGGGCTTTCGGCAGCGGGGTTTTCCCCCAAATTGGTGGCTTGGTGGACTTGGGCTGCCAAATGAGCAGCCATTTATCCAGTGCTAATCCACTGACGTACAATTCACGACTTCACGCGATATTTAGTTGACCGTTAAAAAAAAACTAGATGGCGGAGCTCTTTTGATCGGAAAATATATGCTACAAATCTACAATATGGTTTCTAACTTACAAAACACACATATATAGGGCCCTAATAGAGCTGGCAAATTGTGTATACACGACCTGTTAAGACACGAACCTGTTAAGACACGAACACGAAACATCTATACCCGAACACGACACGATAACTTATCGTGTACTTTTTTGGAAACCTGAACACGAACCTGTTTATACCTGGTTTACACGATAAGACACGATAATACCAGTTTATACCAAGTTAACATGATAAGACACGATAATACCTGTTTATACTAGGTTAATACGATACTACACGAACATGTTTTCCAAATCCGACACGTTAAATGGTACCATCAATCATTAACAAGGTAGAATTCCATCTATAAAAACGTATAACTCCAATACTCCAACCCCACAACCTATATGTTTTTTTTTTTAAAATACTTAACATGTCTTAACGGGTACTAAACAGGTAAACAAACAGGTATATTTCGTGTCTACCTGTTTAGGACACGAAACCTGTACCTGTTAAAATCGTGTAGATTTGTGTCGGGTATTCGTGTTCGTATCTGAAATTGTCAGCCTAGGCCCTAATAATCTATTATTGTTTATTGTATATATACACACACATACAGTGGTAAGATACTTCAAAGGGTTTTTAGTGTGCATAATGTATAAAAGATTTGGTGATTATTTTAGTGTGCATAATGTATAAAAGGTCATACCTGTACGTGTTAAAATCGTGTAGGTTCGTGTCGGATATTCGTGTTCGTATCTGAAATTGTCAGCCTTAGGCCCTAATAATCTATTAATTCTTCTTTATTGTATATATACACACATACAGGGGTAAGATACTTCAAAGGGTTTTTAGTGTGCATAATGCATAAAAGATTTGGTGATTATTTTTTCTCTCTACATTATGGTATATTGTATTTTAAATATAATTTTTTTTGGGTATCATAAGTAATAATGTTGTAAACTAATTGAACGAAACCAAACGAGGCATTTTCTTGTTTGTTCGTTATGCTTTTACTGGACAAATGAACAATTCACAAACATATAACCGTATGAAATTTTATGTCCATATTTGTTAGTTAAGGAAATGATTTTGTTTCTCTTCATTCTTACTGTAAAAACAAACAAACAAGCACAACAAACATAAACAAACAATCAAACAAAAACAAGCATATAATAATTATTTTAAAGATCAAAATCAAAGTTCTTTAACCTCATGCATTAGACATAATCTCCCAAAGTAAAATAAAGTAGGTACTTGACATAACTATCTGAAAAATTAAAATACTTCAACACACATAATCATAAACATGGTTATCCAAAATAATGTCTAAAAGAAAATTCGTGGAACATGGAAGTCTCAAATCTGAATTACGAAATTAAGTTTTTCAATGCGAAACGAATACCGAACGCGTGTCTCAAGTAACTCAACCCATAGGGCTAAAATAGGATACGATGTAATTAAAGTGTATGTGGAATGACTTGATTATTATTATCGATCATCATCATTATTATTATTATTATTTTACCATTTGGATTTATAAATATCTATAATCTATGATCTATAATCTATATCTATAATCTATAATAACTTATAATAAAAGAATTGAACTTTGATGATGTGGCATTCAATGGAGGCCTCAACCCCTCCTTGAATATGCCACGTGGCATCATGTAGGATTTTTTTAATTTTTGAAATAAATCTATATATATTATAATTATTTTAGGAAAAGATAAGAATTTAAAAACAAAATTAAATTTTCTTTCTAATGTTTCCTCCCATAACTTTTAAACGTTAGTGTCTTTTATATACGAGATTTTTTAAAGAAAAAATTACACCAAATTAACGAACGTTTTATTATCTTTCCAACGAGTACCATATTGCTATATAAAAAACGGAGAAAAAAAACAACTATTTTTGTAGGGTTTTGTTTTCAAATATATTTTACTCTACTAATAAATCACAAACGATAAACATAACTTCATAGGCAGAGATTTTTTTTTTTTTTATATTTGAATATGATAACTTATGACAGAAATTTGTTTAAAATAAATAATAATATTATTATTACTATTATTATTCATTAATCATGTATTGGCAAATCATTAATTATGTTGTCATATTAGATATTTTATTATGTTATATTAGATATTTCAACCTCGGGACACTCCCGGGATAAAAGCTAGTTAAGTATATTAGATATGTTATTGGACAACTTAGTTTTTCTCAAATATACACTATCACTATACTATATATATACTATACTTTGTAGACTTGTAGTTATACATTTACTTTGTTAATAGTGTGTCCAGGTGCTCGAACTTTGTTAGATATTAAAAAGAAAAACTTTGTTTTATTTAGAACAAAAATTAGATTATTTGGTGGAGACTCTTTCCTTGTAATTATAATGGAAAGTTTTGGGTTTAATCTCGCATAAGGAGTAGATTAAAATTAATTTGATGACTTATGAGAGTGTAACCTTTTCTGTTCAAAAAATAAATAAATAATATTCTGTTACACAAAAACATCCAATCCTTGTACATAACCATTCACGAGACACCTCTCTTTGACATGATTCCACACAAGCACCAAACTCCAACTTCTTGACTTGTTGTGATTGGATTCTATAACTTTCACTTCTACAAACACACTCATTTCAACAAAACACACTCTCTTTCCCATAATGCTTTTTCATTTTCTCATCCTCTTCTTCTTCCTCCTACTAACATGCACCACCCCCCATCATCGCTCCACCATCACCCACCACCAACAACCCCCACCTCCCACCATGGACCCATCTGAGCTACAAACCCTTTACACCATCATGGAAACCCTCTCTTCTGACCACCAATGGCAAATCACCTACCCAAACCCATGTCAGCCTTCCACTTCTTGGGTTGGTATTGAATGCAAACCAAGTGTTGCAAACCCTCATATTCTTCATGTCACTAGGCTTGACTTTGGTACCCCACCAAACCCTACTTGCAAAATAACTGCCACTTTCCCTCCACAAATCTTTCAACTTCCTTACCTTCAATCCCTCTTCTTCTTTCGCTGTTTCACCAAATCCAAAACAATGATTTCGATGTCAAAAACATCAAAGCCGGTTCTTGGATTCTCTTCTTTACAACAACTTAGTTTAAGATCAAACCCTAGTCTTGTTGGCTCAATCCCCTCTCAACTATTCTCTCATCTCTCTTCACTTCAAATTCTTACGTTAACTCAAAGCAAGATCTCCGGAAGTATCCCTCCAGAGATCTCAGAGTTAACATCACTTGTTCATCTTGACTTGAGTTATAACCACCTCACTGGGGCCATACCTAGTGACCTATGTACTCTTAACAACCTAGTGGAACTTGATCTCAGCTATAACAAGCTCACGGGTCAAGTCCCGAACACAATTGGGCAACTGGGTATGCTCCAAAAACTAGACTTGAGCTCGAATTCGCTAACCGGAAATATTCCAACTAGCATTGGGAAATTGAGCTCATTAATGTTCATGGCACTCAGTAACAACTTATTTTATGGGAAACTACCGGTTGAGTTAGGGAATTTAATAGGGTTAGAGTATTTAATCATGGAAAACAATCCAATGTGTATTGAGTTACCCATGTTGTTCGGTCGGTTTCCAAAGCTGAAAGAGCTCAGGCTCGCCAACTCCGAATATTCGGGTGAAATTCCTGATAGTTTTTCTAACCTTGTGAACTTATCTACATTGTCTCTGCAAAACAACCGATTAACAGGAAACATACCGGTCGGGATTGC
This sequence comes from Ambrosia artemisiifolia, assembly GCA_032199755.1. Taxonomy (NCBI): domain Eukaryota; kingdom Viridiplantae; phylum Streptophyta; class Magnoliopsida; order Asterales; family Asteraceae; genus Ambrosia; species Ambrosia artemisiifolia. Next base: position 486,534 of record CM063515.1, read on the forward strand.
GAATCTTTCGCATATTTATCATTTGAATTTGAGCAAGAACTGGTTGAGTGGAAAGGTACCATTTGATTCTAGTTTTATAAAGAGACTGGGGAAGAATTTGGATTTAAGTGAGAACAAAGAGCTTTGTTTGGATCCAATGCAAGCGTGTGATAGTGCAAGGCTTGGAGTAGTTGTGTGTAATGCACGTGTGGGTAGGGTAAAGCCATTGAACACATCTGAAGGTCGAGTAGTTGGGATCAGTAGGCCAGCTTTATTCATTGTGTTGCTTGTTTTAGGTGTGTTGGTATTTAAACAGTGATCTTTCTTTGTGTTGGTCACTATTTATTTATAATCTTTGTGATGTGATGTATATAACCTTTCTAAAAGTCAGAAATTTAACTTTTAACTTATGACCTTTTCTCTTCTTTTTTTTCTTTTCAAAGCACAAAATTTTTCAAAATTTCCTTTTCAAACAATTACTCAAACATTTTTTTTTTATTTTTGACTTATTGAATAAGTCATAAGTTAAAAGAAGAGGAAAAATGGACAACTAAACACATACTTACGGTGTAAACGAATTGAACTCTTCTTGAGTTACTCTAGATAGGCTCGCTGAAAACCTAAAAACGAGCCAGCTCGCTAGCATAGATGAGCTTTATATTCATGTTTTTTTGTTAAATATGTGTGTATATACTATACGGGGAATGTTCAATCGAGAGAACTCGAGAATTCATACTTAAATTAAAAAAAAATCATAACTCAAAATTTAAGTTAAAAACTAAAAAATTGGTTCGGAGTTTTTCTTTCCCATATCATCTTCGTTCAGAAAACAACACTAGTACAAAAATCATTTGAAGATGCTGTTAAATTGCTTCGAAGATGCGGTGTAGAGGCCGCACCAAATATATGAGCATTAACAAATCACAACATTTGTGGTGCGGTTTGGGATACCCCCACCTTTAAAAAGTTTGAACTGCACCTTTAAAACAAATAAAAACAAATGGGAAGCATCAAACCTGCCCGCACCAACTAATCAAACCTCACCATTTCTTTTTCCACCAAAAAAATATATATTTATTAATTATACCATTTCTGTTCAATAATACTGGATAAATATAAAAATAATATACAAACAAAATTACATATACAATTTAGCACATTTTTCAAAAGCATGTTTTATTAACGAAACGTATATCATTTTGACAGATGTACATGTTTTTCAAACGAAGCTCAAAAAAGCTTGCAACCCGAAGCTTATACACCACACGAACCGACTTGAGACGCTTTTAACTATTTCTTCTCGGGTCATTAAACGCCTTCCAAATCAATCCAGCATATCAATTCCAGCATTAATCTTTAGACTGATTCATCGTCTTTTTTCTATTATGATGTAACTTTCGTATTTTGGTTTAATGGTAATTTTTAAATTATTTAATAAAAAAAAATAAAAAATAAAATAAAAAAATAAGAACAAAGAGATGCCTCTGAACAAATATCGACCTGTCAAAAGAACGTATAAAACGATTGGGGGTTAACTTCAAACATATTGAACTAGTGTACCTTCAAAAAGGTAGAACATCAAACGCCTGTCCACAACCAACCCATCGGACTCAACCACCATACGACCCAACCCGAACCTGAGAACCATCACGAACCCATCACTATTGCCACCCTTGCTCGACCCAACAACCACGTTTGCCGCCCGTTATCAGCTTCAAAACCACCACGACGCCATCTACGCGGCCCGTTCACGGGCCTAAAACCTTCACGCCGCCGCCACCGGAGGTGGTGGTCGGCCGGTGCTGTAACAGGGAAAAGGGAGAGAGCTCGAGATGAGAGAGAGTGTGGGTTTCTTTGAGGGAGATGGGAAGATGACGGCTGATGAAATGAGGGAGGTGGATGATTGTGAGGCTTTATATACTTAGGGTTATGGTAGGCTTTATAATAATAATAATAATAATAATAATAATAATAATAATAATAATAATAATAATAATTGGCGGCATTAGCTGAAAATTTTGGAGGGAAGAATCTCAAATGTGGTGTAAAAATTTGAACATCATCAATTATATTATTATTTTAAAGATGTTGTGTACCGCACCATCAAAAAGACATGTAGTCTTATTTTGTACTTATTTTAAAATTATTATTTCTACCGCATCATCAATAAAAAACCCATAGCACCATTATTACTTGTGTACTAAATCTGATAGAAAGGTGCGGTAGGATACATGGGCCGCACCATCTAAACAACCCAATAGCATCAACAATTCACTTGTGTAGTAGTGCAAATAAAAAAATGTGAATTCTAATGCACATGCGTAGTAAATGTCCGGTTAAGTTTTAGGGGGTGGGTGGGGTGGAATTAGATTTTTGGGTGGGGCTAAGTTGGGGGTGGGGGGTTTAGGTTTTTGGGTTATACTACACATATGTAGTAGTGTTTTTTAGGTTTTATTTTTTTAACCTTTTTATTTTTTTTAACGGAGACGACGTGGGAAAGAGAAGCTACGAACTAATTTTCTATTTTTTACTTAAATTTTGAGTAATGATTTTTTTTGCATTTAATTAAGAGTTCTCGAGTTCTCTCAATAGAATGAGTTTTCTATTACACCATCCATTATAGTATACTTATTATATATAAAAATATGATATATAATTAAATAAAATAAAAATATATTATCTTATATATAAATATATAACCACATGATTATAAAAATATATAAATAAAATGCTTAAATATTTAATAAATAATAAAAGAGTCGAGCTCGATCTTAAAACCTACTCACGAGCTGAGCTCGAGCTTAGAAACTACTCGAGCTGAGCTCAAGCTTTAGAAATAAAGTTTTAAACGAGTCAGACTCAAGCCCAAACTATCTACTTAGAGTTAAACGAGCTCAAACTTAACTCTGCTCATTTAGCCCTGCACGGTATTTATCCTAACTTACAGTTTAATAAAATGACGTAAACAAGTGAGAATATATAAACAAAATAGTCATTTCTCTACATGTGTTAAACTTTTATAATCATTTCAGTATAATTTCATATATACGATATGTTTTTATGTACTATTATGGTACTAGGGGATGGTTCAATAGAAAACTCATTTTATTGAGAGAACTCGAGAACTTTATATTACATATGTGCAATATATCATATATTGCATATGTGTAATATATCATATGTTACACATGTGTAATATATATTGCACATATGTAATATATCATATGTTACACATGTGTAATATATATTACACATGTGCAATATATGATATATTGCACATGTGTAATATATATTACACTTGTGCAATATATCATATATTGCACATGTGTAATATATATTACACATGTGTAACATATGATATATTACATATGTGCAATATATGATATATTGAGTGTATTACATATGTGTAATATATATTACACATGTGTAACATATGATATATTGCACATGTGCAACATATGCAATAGTAATATATTACACAAGTGTAATATACACAACATATGATATATTACATATGTGTAATATAGAGTTCTCGAGTTCTCTCTCTAACTATGAGTTCTTAATTGAACCTTCCCCTATGGTACTAAACAATAATACTTGATAAAAGTAAATATACAAACAGGATGTGATAATCTATTATGGAGGCTTGGGAATAAAAACTTAGCACCACTCGATCTAATTAAGGACAACGTGAATTACGTTTCTCGTACCAGTCTTGGAACCGATTAATAGAGGGTCTAATGGTGGCGAACACCATTTCAAAAGATAAAGAGGGTAAAGCCAAAGACTGCCCTAAGGTACGTACGTTCCTTAGATAGGGAGGCAAATACATAAATGATAATTGATATGGTGCGACAAAAGAAGGTTTTGTTCAAAAAAGAAATACAGTATTTCAACATTAGCCTTTGTACGTAACTCTTGCATTATTGGATTGGACATCACGACGCTTATTATGTATATGCATACACTCTTTTCTTCATGTTTATTACGTTTTTTTTTTTTTTTTACTTTATATTGTTTTTACTTCTTCATTTCTAAATACTTTTCTCTAAAAAATATCAGTTATAATCATCATCATTTTTAATTTTTTTTTATAGTGTAATGTAAAGTTTACGTCGAATATTATATAAGCTTAATTGGTAAAAGAATCTTTTAATAATAATGTGGGGTTGATGACGGGACTAGAGCTCCAGATGGTACTGGTCCACTGGATGTAGATGGACCCACAAATTCTTTCAGGTTTGAAATCACTTCTCATCTTTAGTCCAAAACATTTATTTTCAGTGAAAATATATTTTATAACTTTTTTTTAACGGCAAATATATTTTATAACTAAATTAATTTTTATATAATATAATAATTATTTAATTTTAATATCGTATCAACGTATATAAATCTGTTATCATATGCTATTAGATAGGTAAAGGTTAAAATATATAGTATTCTAAAACTAGATTTTCACAAGAAAGGTATCAGGCGAATTCTAATTAATCTTATTCTAGTTGTATTGAAAACGTCTTTTAAAATATGATGTTTTATATATGCTGTAAAAAAATCAAACGAGCTTTGTTAAGGAAATATATAATGTATTCACAAACTGTTTATAAATACTTCTTGAGTGAGATTCGTAGTTCGTGTTTGTTCGTTAAGGAAGTGAACGTGTTAGTATTCGTTTGAGTTTGTTTGTTAATTTTAGGTACCAGATTTAAGCAAACTCAAACAAATACAAACAAACGTTCATTAACACACATGAACGCAAACGAACACAAACAAGTGTTCATGAACAGAAAGGGACACAAAGGAACAAATATTAGATTTGGATAAAATCGGCATCTTTAATCACAAACATTACATAGATCCGCCCCAAATATACTAACCCATTGTTCCAAACGTACTTGACATAATCTTGATCACCTAGTTACCAAATGAAGTATCAAACACAAACAAATATAAACAAACACATTACCGAACGTTAATGGGCATAACATAATGAACACAACCTCTGTTCATGTTTGTTTTTTTAACCAAACGAACCAAATTTCATGTTCTTGTTCGTTCATTTATTAAGCGAATGAGCACAAATGAATTTCCCCGAACGGTTCACAAACTGTTTGCTGAACGTGTGATTCATTTGCAGCTCTAAGAGTTTTATATAATTTAAATTATGTCCTTGCGCTGTGCTTTTTTTAATCTACGTCTAGATATAGACTTGACTATGTACAACTGATCAACGCATAAATGTACATGTCATTAAAGCTCACAATTTACTTATTTTCTTATTTCTTATATTTTTTGTATAAAAAGTGACATCTTTTATCCTTATCGTTATTTAAGTAATATAATATAACGTTTTATAAAATTTGATGACACCTTTGCAACACGATTATTTTTATCTACGATTCAATAAAAGTTAATTTCACAGTGTCAAATATGGTTGAATTTTGTTCTTTACTGGGACAAACCGAACCGACACCGTACGAACAATATCAGTACCAGTACCATATTTGTTCCTATGGTAAAATTTTTTGAAAAGAGTTGTATTCGCAATAAAGTATCATTTTGGTAGCGTAAGCCATAGCGAGTGTTGGTATGATAACAGCAACAGTACGGTGATGAGCCGAACTGATACCGGCTGAACAACACTGGTATTAGTATTGAGTGCCGGCATCATTCCGAAACTGTAATAAACTGGACCGATACCGATTGAAAGTTAGCTGCCAGCCTGCCAAGCACGGGGAGTAGTTATTAAGTAAAACATTTAGCAGCCCAATAGGACTTTAGACCAAGGCCCAAATATTTACGCATCGGGTTGGCGCCTTCTTACGGTTGCTCCCGTTCTTGTCCAATGAGGTTTTAATAATAAATGGAACCTGGCAATCGTGCTAGGCTAAAACTATTAAGTATGAACAAACGCCAATAAAAGAGGGTCTTGTTAACTTAACAACTGGTAACTTTGATTACACGAGAAGCCGTTTCGATCTTGCCCGAAGGATTATTTTACATGGTTATTCTTTAGCGTTGGTGGAACATGTTGGGTTCAAAATATTTGTTAGAAAACTTAAGCCATTGTTTGAGCTTTGCTACAGGATGCTAAGTGTTGGGGATTTACAGGAATAACAAACAAACAACCGGATAATTTAGATCTCTGAAGGCACATAATCGCTTTCAGATTGAATCAATTCGACGGTTCAATCGAAATATTCAACCGGATACAATCAGAGATTGAAAATTTTCTGTATGATTTGATTGAGAGAAGAACCTGAGAGATTTCTGACCAAAATTAAGGAAATTCGTAATGAAATTGGGGCCATTAACTGCCTTTTAGGCAATTATTATAGGGTTTCAAGATTGCTAAATTTAGTCCCTCTAATTCCGAAAATTAATTTTCGGAGACATTTTTACCATAGCAATTTTAATGGAAATAAATTTTTTCCAAACTGGGGCTCTGCCCCTTGGACCCTGCTCCCAGGGGCGCTACCCCCGGACCTCCGTCCCTTAGGGGTGAAGCCCCTAAGTTCATAATAAATTCAAATAGGCGTGCACTCCGCACCTTCAGACCTATATGATGTCTTATTATGAAAATATTGGTTAAACAGTCAATCCTATTACGATAAAATATCCAACACTAAGTACTTATGTTTGACTGCACATTGATGAAATTTGGGTCTTAAAAGAGAAACTTACAACTACATTACAAGTTCACAGTCCATGCATTCATGAAATATTCAATGAGATATATGGTTCAAGATGTTGGTGCTAAAAGCCAAAAATCATTATGTCTTGATAATCCGGCCCTTTAATTGGAATTCAACTTATACTATGACCAATGTTGCTTTGGAATACGTACCATGAGGTACGTGTTTTTAGTCTTCAAGAACACAATTTAGCTTATACATTGTGTCCATCTGTTGATGAATGGAGTCAAGCTAGTACCATAACTAGTTTTTTAAAAACTATTGTTTTTTTTACAGGAAGCATGACTCCAACTGCAAATATATACTTTCCGGAGGTTTGTGATATTCATTTACAGTTGATCGATTGGTGTCAGAGCCAAGATGAACATATAAGCTCGTTATCTTTTAAAACGGAATTAGTAGGTATCGTTTCAAATTGTATGAGAGCGCTTTATAATGGGCATGATGTGTACTCTACATTAGCTTCTAACAGGCAAGTAGGAGGAAGTGATATATGGTGGGAATGATACCCGCGACAAGTTGACTGATTCCTCCATGGAACATCCAAAGTCAAAACGTTAAGTCCGACCTTGATTAGTATATTGAGGAGCCGTTATTTCCTCGTATGGCAATTTTAATACATTAAATTGGTTGAAGGTTCACACTCCTTGTTATCCTATGTTATCTATGATGGCAAGATGTTAGAAAATGGATCAATTAGGATCAGAAAATCTTCATCATTTCCTTTTAAAGGCTGCTCAAGAAAGGAAATCTCAAATCATTTAGCCGTTAGAAATTTAATGACTTTCCTTGAGTTGTCTTATAAATAGCTCTCAATCTCTTTGATTTGTATTATTCAAAAACAATTATCAATACAAAGAAACTATTTTTTCTCTGATTCAATTATCGAACATGGTATCAGAGCGGTGTTCGCGATTCTAAAATCAACCCGCTCATCATCTACCTTTTTCAATCCATTACCAAAGGCAACCATGTCAGACTCAAACAGTAATGACCTGGCTTTGCAACTCACCAATCTTCTTAAGAATAGCATCAACAATCAAAACCAACCTCAAAAACAAAACCTATCCGACACTCTTAAGATCAACCTCAAACTCAATAGTCAAAATTATGCTCTCTGGGCCCGAATGATTCGGGTTGCTATCGGGGGAAAATCAAAAACCCTTCTAAATCATCTTTCGGGAGATCCGGCACCACCGGAACCGACCGATGAAGGGTACGGACAATGGGAACAAGATGATTTAATTGTTTTCTCCTGGCTTATACAAAACATCGAACCCGCGCTTGCAAGTAACTTAACCGAATTTCCCACTGCAAAATCACTATGGGATGCGTTGGTTGTTACTTACAGTAGCGGTAAGGACAAACTGCAAACGTTTGACCTTCATGTCAAGGCAAACGGCATAAAACAAAATGGTTCACCCCTTGAAGATTTCTGGATCATCTTGCAAGGTATATGGGGCGAGATTGACAGGAGAGAACCGAACCCAATGAAATGTACTGCTGATATAGCAACCTATAATAAACTCCGGTCAGAGCAAAAGCTCTTCCAGTTCCTAAACGCCCTAGATCGACAATATGATACCATAAAAAGAGAGGTTCTCCGGTGGGATCCGTTACCCTCAGCTGAGGGTGCCTACGCTGCCGTCCGAAAAGAAATGGCGCACCAGGGTATACTGGGAACGACAACCGACAACGGCGTGGCGGCAGGACTTGCTGCCAGTGGACCTCACGGAACCGAAGGCTCAAGTTTTTTGTCGAAGGGACGGTCTGGACAGAAGAACTCCAATGGCGGATCATCATCCCGGATAGACAAATTGAAACTCAAATGTGAACACTGTGGCATGATGAAGCATACCAAAGAACAGTGTTTTAAACTCGTTGGCTACCCCGAATGGTGGAGTGACGGTCACAAAAAGGGAAAAGCTGCTGTTGCCACCAGTAAAACCGATGATAGTAGCGGCGGCGGCAACCAGAACCATGGTGGTTTTGGGGGAATAGCTTTCAGCGACGATGACGGCGTGGATGGAGGTACCGGTTTTGAGAGAATAATCTCAAAACCATTTCTTAACCCTCAAAACTTCGATTACAATTTTTTAGACTTGTTAGAAAAATATGAATTTGATAGTGATAATATTACAAGGAGTTGTGAATCCCAATGTTCCAAAGAAAAGCATCCAAAGGTGGGTGGTGAAATGGAACGTGAATCTGACAAAAGCTCCATGGGATTTTATTTTGAAATGGGCCACCATAAACAAGAATCCAAGGATCTTTGTAATAAAACAAAAGGAAAACATTTTTCACTAAAAACATATTCCTTAAAAAAATGTTTTTCTAAAAAACGTAAAAAGGCAAAACGTTTAAAAAGAAAATATAAGCTAGCACCGCAAGCTAACATGGCTCATAATCAAATAGACACAGATGAAACTTGGATTTTTGACTGTGGTGCCACTGACACCATGACATACGATCCCTCTGATATAGTTACTAAAACTAAACCTAGAATTAATCACATAAAAACCGCTAATGGGGGGGTTGTTCCTGTCAAAGGGGGTGGGACTGTGGAAATATCTCCCACCTTAAAACTTTCAAATTGCCTTTATGTCCCGTCCCTATCCCATAAACTACTATCCATTAGTCACGTTACAAAAGAGTTAAATTGCACCGTCTTGATGCATCCAACCTTTTGTATCCTACAGGATATCAGGACGGGAATGATCATTGGGCGTGGCACTGAGCGATCGGGGCTATACTATGTGGAAGAAGTGACTCAACAGGGTAACGCGATGCTTGCTCACGGGACTACTAATAGAGACGCTTGGCTTTGGCATAGGAGACTCGGACACCCTTCTATTGGCTATCTTAATCTTTTATTTCCTAAACTTTTTCCATTAAATAAGACTTTTAACTGCGAAACTTGTGTTTTAGCTAAAAGTCATAGACATACTTATGTTTCGAATAATACTCGTGTTGATTCCCCCTTCTCACTCATTCACTCTGATGTTTGGGGACCCGCTGAAGTTAATGGGGGGCAAAATTTACGGTTTTTTGTTCTATTTGTTGATGATTGCACGCGTATGACTTGGATATATTTTTTGAAACATAAGTCTGAGGTCTTTGAGAAATTCACTATCTTTTATAATATGATACAAACTCAATTTAAAACTAATATCCAAATTCTTCGATCCGATAATGGAGGAGAATTTGTAAACGAATCTATGAAACAATTTTGTCAAAACAAAGGGATTGTCCATCAAAAAAGTTGCCCATACACCCCTGAGCAAAATGGCACAGTTGAACGAAAAAATCGCATTCTATTAGAAATAACACGTGCCTTCTTAATTGAGTCACAAGTCCCTACATCTTTCTGGCCCGAGGCCGCTGCCACTGCCACCTACTTAATCAATCGACTTCCCACAAAGGCCCTTAATTTAAAAACCCCTCTTCAAGCCCTATCTAAATTTACCAAAATCCCTCCTCCTCTTACTCTACAACCTCGGGTCTTTGGATGCACTGTATATCCTCATATCCCTAAACATGATCGGGGAAAACTCGGCCCGTGTGCCGAAAAATGTGTCTTCGTAGGCTATGGGATTGATCAAAAGGGGTACAGGTGCTATAGCCCAAAACGTCAACATATTTACACAACTCTCAACTGTGATTGGCTTGAAACTGAGTTTTTCTATGCCCACCAACACAGTGGTCAGGGGGAGAAGAAACACGATATTGACCCACTGAATTGGTTGAAATGGGCTCCTATATTAGAAGAAGTCAACAACAATTCCCAAGATGACTCGTCGCCTTCTTCCTCGTCACAGTCTGAACCCGACAGTGCCACCCCTCAAGATCCTCCTAATCCCAAGGTAAATTCCTCACACACATATGAGGATACTCAACTTAGCGAACCTCAAGATCCTCAAGACCCCCTTAGTCCAACTAATATATCAAATAGTAATAAAACTTCTATTGATATATCTGATAATTATGAAGTATCAAGTGAACAGGATGTGCAGGAAGGACATAAGGAATCTATACAAGAAACTCAAGATGAGGCAACTGAAAAATATGTGTTACCTCCAAGAGTTAATAGAGGTGTTCCGCCAAGACGGTATTCTCCAGAAAAAGAGACAAGATTCTCAAAATACCCTATGGCAAATATGGCTAACAGTAATTTAACGAAAGAAGCCAAAGCCTTTACTGCTGCCCTGTTTAATGAACAACTTCCAAACTCAGCAGAACAAGCTTTGACGTCTAAGGATTGGAAAGAGGCTATGGAGACAGAAATGAAGGCTCTTATGAAAAACGAGACTTGGGAAAAATGTATACTTCCCCCAGGAAAAAAACCAGTTGGGTGTCGATGGGTATTCACTATCAAACATAAACCAGATGGAACCATCGAGAGATATAAGGCTCGACTAGTAGCCAAAGGATACACACAGACATATGGGATTGACTATTCCGAAACATTCTCCCCTGTGGCCAAGATTGATACGATCCGCGTCCTTTTTTCTATTGCTGCAAATGAAGGGTGGCCTCTTCATCAGTTTGATGTTAAGAATGCCTTCCTTCATGGAGAGCTAAAAGAGGAAGTATATATGGAGGCTCCACCTGGGTTTACAAGGAATTTCAAAAGCCATGAAGTATGCAAACTGAAAAAAACTCTATACGGGCTTAAACAATCCCCTCGGGCTTGGTTTGGGAGATTTACTCTTGCTATGAAGGGATATGGCTTCAAACAAAGCAACTCCGACCACACGTTATTCCTTAAAAGAAAAGGTAAACTAATAACTTGTTTAATTATATATGTTGATGATATGATTATTACAGGGAACGATAAAGAAGAAATGGAAAAATTGAAGATTAATTTGTTCAAAGAATTCGAGATGAAGGATTTAGGAAGACTAAAGTATTTTCTCGGAATTGAAGTTTTGAGATCCAAGCAAGGGATTTTCATATGTCAGAAAAAATACATACTTGATCTTCTTGCCGAAACAGGAATGATTGACTGCAAACCAGCCGATACCCCAATGATAACTAATCAGAAACTCTATATGGAAGCAGGAGCAAAACTAGCTGATAAACAAAAATATCAACGTTTGGTAGGCAAACTGATATATCTCTCGCACACTCGACCTGATATTGCATATGCAGTTAGTGTGGTCAGTCAATTCATGCACCAACCTCAAGTTAGCCACATGGATGCTGTGTGGAGGATCGTAAGGTATCTCAAAGGGACTGCCAGTCATGGAATCCTCTTTCAACCAAACAAACATTTAAAAATCCAAGCCTATACGGATGCAGACTGGGCTGGAGATAAACAAGACCGAAGATCTACATCGGGATACTTCACTCTTGTTGGTGGAAACTTAGTCACTTGGAGAAGCAAAAAACAAAAAGTTGTCGCTCTATCAAGCGCTGAAGCCGAGTTCCGAGGTATTGCAAGAGGCCTAACAGAGGTCCTATGGATACGTAAACTTCTAACAGAGCTCGGGTTCCCTCTACGTGAGTCAAGCAAGATATTGTGTGATAATAAAGCAGCTATACAAATTTCAGAGAACCCAGTTCAACACGACCGCACAAAACACGTAGAAGTTGACAGACATTTTATCAAGGAAAAATTAGAAAGTGGAACTATAGAACTTCAGTTTGTTCGATCAGAAGACCAGCTAGCAGATATACTGACCAAGTCCGTTAACGGAAGACTCTATCACAATTGTCTATACAAGTTGAGCATCGGAAATCCTACTACTCAACTTGAGGGGGAGTGTTAGAAAATGGATCAATTAGGATCAGAAAATCTTCATCATTTCCTTTTAAAGGCTGCTCAAGAAAGGAAATCTCAAATCATTTAGCCGTTAGAAATTTAATGACTTTCCTTGAGTTGTCTTATAAATAGCTCTCAATCTCTTTGATTTGTATTATTCAAAAACAATTATCAATACAAAGAAACTATTTTTTCTCTGATTCAATTATCGAACACAAGAAACATTTTGGGAATATCTATATCAAAGGTTTTATTGTACTTGGTTTTTAACACTGGAGATAGAGTTCGTGATCAATATCGAAGGTCATCAAGTGCAGATACTTTGCTAACCCTGATTTGCACACAAGACTGGATGCAAAACAGTTTAGAAGGTTTGAGTTTTTTTCTTTTTTATGTGTTTGGTTACTATGTACAACAGGTGTCAAATGGCTGGGTTACTTAACGGGTCAAAACAGGCAACTTTTAGGCCACGTAGGATTTACAGAAACGGTATCATTTCCTGCTTTGGGGAGACTTTGACCTGTTTACTTTTGAGCTAAAACTTGGAGTTACCCGTTTGACCCGTTAGAGATAAAATATAGCATAACTGGACCTGTACATAAGTATAGAGTTAGAAATTGACCACTCTACTCTACTTACTCAGTGGTGGATTAATGGTGTCTTCTTTTGTATCATCTTCAAAACCATCCACAAGCATGTTGACTTTAGCAATCTGCTATGATGCAGATTAGAATGAAGTTGGTAACCAGTTCTACCTTTGCTATCCTTGTTAAATTTCTTATCATTTATATGCTTTAGTATCTTGTAGTACACAATGTAATTTGTCAAAGGAATACAAATAAAAGGGAGATAGGTAGAATAGTTGAATGTGTTAAAATTTGACCAACAGTACAACTTTAATGTATATAGCTTTCTAAATTGTTCTATTCTTAAAGAACAAGTGAGATAATTTATTTTCAAATTTTTAGTTTTAATAGTATACACAGTATCAGTTTGCATTGTTTTTAATCTTATAACACACTAATTCTTTATAGAAAATTGACAAAATGGATAAATCATGTCCGGTCTGTCCAAGCCAATCCATCTTGATTCTTGATTTGTACTAAAATTACTTGTAACCGATTTTGCCTAGAGAATTGCGAGGAGAATATAACCACACGTATCTTCCTTTTAAACGTGAAGCATAAAACATGTATGTAACTGTGTATTATTGTGTTCCACATTCTCTCTAACTTTCGCAATATATGTCAAGCACTTTGTGTTATATGGTCTAGTTAAAATCGATTATGTGCTACACATTGTATAGGTTGTAAGTTATCTCTTAAAGTTAAAAAAAAAAAAAAGAATTGAAAGTGAGATTGTGTCCAACTAGCTTAAGTCAGTAAAAGAGCTTTTCTTAAGTAAGCAAACATGGTTGATTTTAAATATAGTAGGATCATAAGACCATGTGTAACTGATAAGGCCCAAAGCCATGTCTTCCGGCTTGGGCAGTTAAACACTGCTCCAAGAGGTGTTATGGGTTGTGAAGGGCTCAAATCAAGGGAGAGTTACTTACAATGACATTGACTAGAATTATATACATTAATTAATGTACAAAATATATGTAATAAATGTGATGCATAAGTCTTGCTAATATCTTCTGTGCAAACATTAACCATTCCTCATCACTTGTGCCTGCTATATCAACACCAGATATAATACATGGCCTTAGTTCGAAAGAAATGAAATCGAAGATGTAAGAACATATATTCAACATTATATATCTTGTTAAATGTCAAAAAGTCATACTTCTTATGGTTGAAAGTTTGGAGTTGACAGTGCCCTTAATTAATCCACCCGAGTCCTCATTCATCTTGGAGGCAAGTTTGGTTCGTTTTAGAGGCGCTAAAAGAAAATTTTCTTTTGGGTATTTTTTGTAGTTTTTTTTTTTCAATAATTAATTTATTCTAAAAAATATATCGAAATTTTCATCTCACAATATTGACAAATAAGAAAAAGTTGTGTCTATTTCTTGGGACATGTGGTCTAGTTTTGAGTTGTCTATGGTGTTGTAATTTCGTTTTTTCCGTTTGGTGTTTTGGGGTGTTTTCCAGTTTCTTGCTGGCTCTTTATATATATATATATATAAAGCGTTTTGCCGTTCAAAAAAAAAGAAAAAGTTGTGAACTTTTAGAAAACTATGTAGTCGTACAATGATACGATTAAATGTATATAAAAGAACTTTCCTCTCACATGGATACCTATCTATCTATATAATAATTGAGGTCACTTGGGTTGAATCAAGGCCTTAGAGAGGGTTTGAGGTATCCAACAACTAATATGGAGCTCCAAATTATGACTATTAAAACCTTTTTTTTCATTCTCCATATCAAAACTCTCATATTCTTCCTAATTCCTAACAAATCTTTCAATCTTTCTTCTTCACCTTGCATCATTTGTTGATTATCCACAACTGATTAAAGGTAAACATCCAAACTACTCTTCTAATTTTGATTCCTATTATTATTTTGACTTTTTTTATTGTTAATATTATTAAGAACAAATCAAACCGAATGAAATTTCTTATTCTTTTACGTGGAAATCATTCTTCTTAAACACATGTTCTAATGAAACGGATTTGTGATAAATGGATTTGTGATAAACACATATTCAATCGGATTTATTATAAAGTGATAGCAAAGATACTATCAATTCCTATTGTTATTTTTTTTATTCTTTTTAAGATTTCCTAATCTAATAACCATTTGAATTCAGTCTGGTGGTTATCACATGTTCTAATGAAACGGATTTGTGATAAACAAAATATTCAATCGAATTTGTGATAAAGGGATAACAAAGATACTATCGATTCCTATTGTTACTTTTTTTTATTCTTTTTAATATTTCATAATCTAATTACCATTTGAAATCATTCTTGTGTTTATCACATGTTCTAATGAAATGGATTTGTGATGAACGTATTTGTGATAAACACATATTCAATCGGATTTGTGATAAAGGGATAATAAGGATTGCGCTCAATCAGATTTATGTTAATTTTATTATTGTCATCACGGTTTTTTTAGACATATATTGAATCGGATTTACTATTCGATCGGATTTAGTAGTGCTATGTTTTAACATTTGAAAAACAGGATTTGCTCCGAAGACACAAACGCTATTATGTGTTATCATAATGGTTCTCAATTCTTCAAGGTATTGCATGACCCTTTGGCAACATTTTTGGTATATTTGTTATTTTCATGTATATATGCCTATTTAATTTGCAAAAAATGATTCTTTATTTTTTAATGTTGTTTTTTAACGTGTCAATTCAGAATGTGCTGAAGGCCATGAACAAATTTCTGTTGTCTAAAAACATACACAACAAGAACGTTACAGTGAATCACATTTATTTATATTACTGTTTTTTGAAATTATGTTTAATATTATTGTAATTTTAACCGAATTTAATATCATTAACTCTGAATTATTGTTATTTATTTACATTAATAATAATTGACCGAATTTAATGTCATTTAATCTGAAATTTGAATCTGAATTATTGTTATTTATTTACATTAATAATAATTGACTGAATTTAATGTTATTTATTACTATATTTTAATAATTGACCGAATTTATATTAATATTAATATGAATTTCAGTTTACCATAATAAACCTCATTTATTTTTTATTATGAATGATTGATTATTAATCAATTTAACATTTATTTATGAACGAAATAATTCTCATTTATTTTTAATATTACGATTTTAGTTTTACTGTTCGTAAAAATAGTATTGTTGACCGAATATATTACTAATACTAATTGACATTAATAATAATTGACCGAATGGAAATGTTATTTATTACGATTTTTTAATCACATTTATTTATATTAATATTACTACGAAATTATGTTTAAACCATATTTATGAATTATTATTAGTCTTGCCAGCAATTAATAGGATTTATTTTATTTTTAATGTTATTTACTATGAGTTTTAATGACATTAATAATAATTGATCAAATTTAGTGTTATATGTTACGATTTTTAAGCTCATTTATTTATTATTGACCGAATTAAATTACGAATATACTACTAATACTAAAACTAATATTACGAATTATTATTGGTCTTGCCTGCAATTAATAGAATTTATTCATTTTTTAATGTTATTCAGTATGAGTTTTAATGACATTAATAATAATTGACCGAATTTAGTGTTATATATTACGATTTTTAAGCTCATTTATTTATTATTGACCGAATTAATTTACGAATATATTACTAATACTAATACTAATATTACGATTTTTAATTTTAATCTGATTTATTTATTATTGACCGAATTAAATTATGAATATATTACTAATACTAAAACTAATATTGCGATTTTTTATTTTAATCTCATTTATATCTTATTGACCGAATTAAAATTTTCTATTACTATTTTTACGAATATATTACTAATTACTAATACTAACTAATACTAATACTAATATTACGATTTTAGTTTGCTTCAATTAGAAGATATTTCCATTGGCGCATATTGTTCCTTTAAATGGTGTTCAATCCAGCACAGGCTGTTTGTTACAAAGGTTCCACCACAAGAAGTCATTGATTTTCAAATTAAAACTAGGATTTTTTATGTTTGTAATGTAATTTATTCGAATTAATGATTACAATTTTGAGTTTATTTATTAAGATTTATAATCTCATTTATTTATATTACTACGTTTATGAATTATGATTAGTCTTGATTGCAATTAATAAGATTTATTCATTTTTACTGTTATTTATTAAGATGTTTAATATTATTTATTGACATTAATAATAATTGACTGAATTTAATGTTATTTATTAAAATTATTAATCTCATTTATTTATATTACTTTTTTGGAATTTATGTTTAATAAGATTTAATTATTTTTAATGTATTTTTTAGTATGTTAGAATTAATGTTATTTATTGACATTAATAATAATTGACCGAGTTGAATGTTATTTATTATGATTTTTTAATCTCATTTATTTATATTAATATTACTACGAAATTATGTTTAATCTATCTTTATGAAATTATGTTTAGTATTATTTATATTACTATTCATTCAAATTATTATTGGTCTTGCCTGCAATTAATAGGATTTATTTATTTTTTAATCATATTTATTATGAGTTTTAATGACATTAATAATAGTTGACCGAATTTAATGTTATATATTACGATTTTTAAGCTCATTTATTTATTATTGACCGAATTGACCGAATTAATTTACGAATATATTACTAATAGAAGTACTAATATTATGATTTTTAATTTTAATCTGGTTTATTTATTATTGACCGAATTAAATTAGGAATACATTACTAATACTAAAACTAATATTACGATTTTTAATTTTACGTTTTTGTTATATTGATGGAGGTCAATTCTTTGACTATATGTTTTTGAATTTGATTGTGCTAATTTTAAGCGTTGTTGATCAATTCACGTCAATTACCAATCCTTCCCTTTTTTATAATTCAAAGACTTTCCTTTAATCAATTGTCATGAAACGGTATTTCTTTTAAACATATACGACTTTCCTTTAAACATTTATTTAAATCTATTTAACAATGTTAAATCTATTTAACAGTTTATAATTTAAATATATTCCGAAGATGGGAGTGTACATTTATTTTCCTACACTTTTATTATTCTTTTAATAATAAATATAATTTAAATCTATTTAACAGTTTCCTAAAATATATAATGTATTCAAGATAATTTTCATTGCTATTACTAATATTACAACCTTAATTTTAATATTGTTGACTAAATCTGAATAAAAACTTTTTACGTTTTTGTTAATTTGATGGAGGTCAATTCTTTGACTTTATGTCTTTGAGTTTGATTGTGCTAATTTTAAGCGTTGTTGACCAATTCACGTCAATTACCAATCCTTCCATTTTTATAATTCAAATATATAAATAAATATTCCTACTTGATCACGTCAATTGGGGCACAGTATTTCCAATTTTGCAGAATTGTTCGAGACACAACAATACTATATAAACCTTAACAAATAATAAAATCATTTAATCGCCATACCAAATTTAACAACTAAATTAAATGATAATATAAATTTTCAAAATGTTACTTTTGGTACAACTAATAATGATTACTAAATATGTCAATAATAAATTGTATATAATGGGTAAGGCAATTTGAGACGCGGATGATTTTAATGTCATTTATTTGAATGATTGATTACGATTTTGATGTTATTTATTAAGAATTTTAATCTTATTTATTGATGTTACTAATATTACGAATTTCATTTTAACATTGTTGACCGACTTTCATTTTGATATTACGACTTTCCTTTAATCAATTGTAACTAAACGATAATCATCATCTTGATTTCAATAAGTGTGCTAATTTTAAGTGTGCTAATTTTAAGATGTTAATAATAATTTGTATATAATGGGTAAGTCAATTTCAAACACGGATTATTTTAATGTCATTGATTTGAATGATTGATTATGATTTTGATGTTATTTATTAAGATTTTTAATTGTTAAGTACTATATTTACACAGTTTAAATAATGACATTTTTTGGCGGCTTTTTGTAACATGTCAAAAGTTGCCTAAAGTGTGTGTACAATGGGTCCTTTTGGCTACATGTTGAAATGGGTCTGGGTTGATCCTTTTGGTGTCTATTTTTTAATAAAATATAGGAAATTTATATTACAGCATGTGACATTTGACCCATTTTCTTATTAGTTGTTTTTTAGCTATGTAATCGGTTTGAACCATTGGAGAGATAACATGAAAATCTAAGCTACCCATTCAAGTAAGTGGGTTAAGGATTGTTTCTTGATTTACTTATCACCGTATCCATATCTTTACAACAACTATATTTTATGTAAAACACAAATATGGAATACAATAGTGGAGGTTTTCATAAATTATTAAAAATGAGCTGCACTCCGAGGATCGTGATGACAATGATAAAAACTTCGAAGGTGAAAAATCAGCTATCAATGAGCAAGAGTTGGAAGATTTTAATTGAAGTAATGAAAATGGACCATTGGTTGAAGTTCGTTAAGCCCCAACTAAATGATAAGTGTTTTATGCTTAAGCTTAGTTATGATTATAATATAGATATTACCCTTACCCAAATGATGTAATGTGTGATATTGGTTGAAGTTCGTTAAGCCCCAACTAAATGATAAGTGTTCTATGCTTAAGCTTAATTATGATTAGAATATAGATATTACCCAAATGATGTAATGTGTGATATTGTGATAGTATGCTATGTAGTTTGCAGTTGTCAAATTAAACTTAACTTACTCGATATATCCATCATTTTGTTACATTAAACTGTTAGATGACATTTTGCATTTAACATCAAAATTCATACATATTGCATTATCGAACATTTAGTAACCAAAACAAATTGCATAATACAATTCTTATTTTCTTACTTTTTTTTCATTTTACTTTCGGGTGAACCGTGGGTCCCCACGGGACTCTAACCTAGTAATGATTTATTTTAGGATGAGAAAAGAAATATGATAGTTGATTGAATTTTTGCAGTACCAATTTACTTTTAACCCAATAGTTACACCATGTGAAATCGTTGTTGTAGAATTGATTGCCTCTTAATTTGATTGGCAATTAGATCGAATAGAGTAGGTGAACCATATATAGGAGTCAGTCTACAACCCCATAATCTTGACTCTCATCTTCCTTCTTTTAATGCCCTTCCCTTTTTTTATGTAAACTATCAAACCATATTATGCTATGTTTTCAGATCATTACTTTTTTATTTTGGAAACTATCAAATTTGTCATTGCTTTTCTTTTCTTCTTCTTTTTTAAATCATTAATTGCAACTTTTTTTATTAGCAAACGAAACACAATTTTATTCCAGCACCAAACAAAGCCAAGCTAAACCAGCAACTAAAAGTCTAAAACTTGAATGTTCACAAAATTTACCAAATAACTATCACCCCATACAACTAAATCCCAACAAGCAATTAACTTACCATAATGAACCCTGAGAACCTATTCCAATCTTGAAATTTGGTGAGGATTCCATTTACACTGGCTTGGATGGTAATGGTAGATAAGAAACTAGTATTTCATCATTGTATAGGTGCTTCTGTACATCATTTTTTCGATCTTCTGTTGTTTTTTGGTTGGTGGACGTTTGCTAGCTTCTTGCTAGCATTTTTGGTGATTAATAATATTGGCGTTTTTGTTGGCCGTTCAAAAAAAATATCAAACCAACGTTAAAGTAACTATTATTTAGTGGGTTGGCGATCTTCTAAACAAGAGCTTCACAAATGAATTAAGGCGTGCGCGCCCTAGTAGGTTGGCGGTCACGCTAAGCTTAAGAGTATAATTAAACACGTGCATATGAAGGATCAAAATGTTTGCATTAATCCTAACTAGATATTTATAAATTTGTTTTAGTAAATAAAAACAAGATTTATGAACTTTCATGTATGTTGGATGGGTGTGTAGTTGGGGAAGTAGGAGAGTAAATGGATATGAGTTTCTTTATATATATATATATATACATGTTACATGTATGGGGCCTCTTGAAGACCAAGAGGCAAGAGAGTTTTGAATTTGACACAAAACAAAACATTAATCCCGTTACAGTAAAGGTAGTTCAGTTTCAGAAGATTGGCAGTGGGCACATGAAGTTTCCTGCAATAGTAATACCATTGCCAGCGTACACTACACACTCCTACTTACCTGCCTTATTTATCATCCTTCACCCCTTTCTTTCGGTTGTATACGTGTATATTCTGACTTTGCTGAGTCAAGTTTATAATTTATAAATATTAATAAGTTTATTATTATTATTAGTATAAACAAATAACACACATTTAGAAGAACCACTAACGTAACACTTGATGTCGGAACTTGCTTAACTTGTGAATACGTTACAAGTTTTATTACTAGTGTTTAGTCGTCTTCGCCTGTTATCGTGAATTCCGAATATTCCATGTTTATATGCATTTTTACGAAGGCCCCACTGCATAATTTTTTTTATCAAGCATGT
The DNA here is from genome assembly GCA_032199755.1 of Ambrosia artemisiifolia. Classification (NCBI taxonomy): domain Eukaryota; kingdom Viridiplantae; phylum Streptophyta; class Magnoliopsida; order Asterales; family Asteraceae; genus Ambrosia; species Ambrosia artemisiifolia. The sequence continues at coordinate 508,024 of CM063515.1, forward strand.
CGACGTCGAGTAAGATATATATTTTTTATTTTGTTGAAATAGTTTTAGCTTTTTTCGTGGTTTTCATTTAAATCTAAACAGTGGCGAAGCTTGACCCGAAGGTTCGGGGGGTCGGAAGTCACCGGGGGGTCGGAAGTCACTAGTTTCGGGGGGTCGAAACCCTATATTTACAAAATTTTCTATACGAATACTATATAATCGGAACTTCTGCACGAAAATTCGGGGGGGTTGGCCGCCCCCTCCCGCCCCTACTAAGCCTCGCCACTGAATCTAAAACTATATATATATCATTCATGAGAATCGAACATGATGATCTTCAACAAAAAAATTTTTTTTTAAGTCAATCTGTATAGTATAAATACACATATGAAAGATTAATACATGTTACGATCTTGCCATTGGGGTTGGTGGCCCAATGGTAGAAGCAAAGCTTCTAGGAACACCTAAGGGGGAGGTAATGGGTTCAAGTCCCATAGGGTGCAGAAATTTGCCGTTCAAAAAAAAAATACATGTTACGATCTTGTTCGTGTTGTTATCTCTCTTATACACAAATTGTGTGTCGCTTTGACGTGTCATCGGATAAGGTAATTTCAATTCTAAGTTTCAATTATTTGTTAAATATACATTAAAAAATTTCTTTAATTTGATTTTTTTTTTTAAAGTTTGGTATGCTAGTAAATTGGGTCCTGCTTGTGTCGCTTGATGGTCAGTGAGAAGGCATTTACTCTTGTCATGCCCTATTTTATGTACTAGATATATATATGGACATATAAAACGTGGTAGGTGGTCCTCATTCACCAATATTTTCTACTTCTTGCATAATAGGATAGTTATTAATTAATTTGTTTACCAAAAAATCTATAGGATAATCATCAGTGATGGAGAAGGCCGAACGGCCGGTGTCAATTAGTTTTAGTTAAATTATTTGCTACTTTAATAATTCATAAACCTATTAGTACTGTGGTATTTTTTTTCGAACAGCAAATCGCTTTATATATAAATATAAAGAGCCAGCAAGGGCTGAGATACAAAATAAAAACAACTCAAAAACGACTAGGACATGACAAAGGGCAGTTACAAATAGCCCGAAACATCGAAATCGACCCAGTTTTTCCAGGTCAGTGAGGGGACTTTAGCCCTGTTACAGACCCAAATATAGCTATCCTCCTTAATAAGCTCCACAATCTTACGCGAATGTATAAATTTACCGTCGAAAATCATACTGTTCCTTGCGAGCCAAAGCCTCCACGTAGTGGCATAAACAGCAGTCAACACCAACCGCTTCCATCTTTTGGACCCAGGTTTATCACGAATCTTCTTAACAAAGTCCACCAGGTTGTCCACGTCATTTGGGAACGAGATTTTGAGCCAAACACAGATCTCCCACCAAATACCTTTAGCAACCAGACAAGAGACGAACAGATGGTTTAAATTCTCCATGCCGAAACCGCACCTGACACATCTGCTATCATGAATGGGAATACCTCTGTTGACCAGTTCAGCCTTCACTGCGACTCTGCCCAAAAGCGCGCGCCACATCAGAATGTTGCATTTAGGAGGAGCCCAAGCCTCACATCGGAAATCGACTTCGTCCACCTGTCCAGATTTAACAACATCGATCTCTTTTCGGATTGATTTAACAGAGAATTCAGCCCCTTCAGTGTTGTCCTAATGCCAAACATCACGATCTCCTTCAATTTTGAACTGACTGAGGAGCCTTAGTAACTCCCCGTACCTGCACCAAGTATTATTATTGAAAGACTTCACCTTCCACTCCTAAACCCACTGATAACCGCTCGTTGCAGGAACCAAACAATCAGCAACAGAACAATCTTTGCTGGCTGCCATACGATATAACTCAGGGAACGCCGACTGAAGCGGCTCCTCCATAAGCCACTAGTCCTTCCAAAATCGCGTTTTAGTACCATCGCCAACTTTAACTTTCAGCTTTTCTTTAATCCGGATCCCAATTTTGTGCAGCGCTTCCTCAACCCCACTTATGTCCTTCCAAACACCGGCAATCGTTTTCTTGACCGGGATGAGTTTATTACATGACTCCGTTTTATGAATAGTGGTCACAACCTTAGCCTAGAGTTGATTTGGATCCCTCCTATACTGCCACCACCATTTTGAGCGCATCGCCACGTTAAAATCTTCTATACTTCCCAACCCAAGGCCCCCATGATCTTTAGGTCATCATCTTTTCCCACTTGTATCATCTCACCTTGCCACCCCTTCTAGTTATACCCCAAACAAAGTCCCTTCTCAACCCTTCAAGCTTATTAATGATAGCTTTCGGGGCTGAGAATATCGACATGTAATACGATGGGAGGTTGCCCAAAACGGCTTTCGCCAAAGTAACCCGACCTGCCATAGAGAGTTGCCTAGCTTTCCAAGCGGACAATTTTTTGTTGCATCTATCAATCACCGGCTGCCAATGACGTGCTATCTTCATGTTAGCCCCAATGGTGATCCCCAAATACATAAAAGGAAGGTTGCCCGCTTTACACTTCAAAGTATTAGCCATACGGTTAACCTCAACATCTTCCATTCCCACGCCAAACAAAGTGCATTTTTGATGGTTAATTTGCAGCCCTGTAACTAAGTGGACCCATCTTAAAAACCGGTATAGACTTCGAGCATTATCCGAGGACCATTCCCCTATAAATATTACCTCGTCTGTGTAACATAGGTAAGAGACGAGGGGTCCGTTATTTGACAGCTTAACTCCCTGAAACAGCTCCAACTCGACAACTTTGTTCATCAACATGTTGATCACTTCCATAACAATTATAAATAAAAACGGCGACAATGGGTCACCTTGTCTAAGCCCCATTTTAAAAGGAAACTCACATGTAGGTGTGCCATTTATGATCACCGAGCCTTTACCCGAGTTTAAACAACTTTGAATCCAACCTATCCACTTCTCAGGGAAGTTCATGAACTCCATGACACGGAACAAGCACTTCCAGTTCAGAGTATCGTATGCCCTTTTAAAATCAGATTTGAAAATGAGGATCTTTCTTTTTTGTTTCTTCACCCACGACACCGTCTCGCTCAGGATCAGAGGGCTATCGAGTATGAATCTACCTTCCACGAAAGCCGATTGGGTAGGCGATATGATAGATGGCATGACCTTCTTAAGTATGGCCATAAGGGTCTTGGAGACGATTTTGTACATAGACCCGACCAAAGATATGGGTCTGAAATCATCTAAAACTTGGGGATCAGCAATCTTTGGAATAAGAGCGATGAATGACGCGTGTATATATTTGTTATTATGTACTCTTTTATTTTATGTGTTATTTGCATTTGATGTGATGTATCATTATTTCTACTTTCCTGAGTGCAAATCCCTACATTTCTGAGTAATGGAGCCCAATATTTCTAAGAGTAGACGGAGTGGGGCGGGAGGCCACTTCACCGGCGGGAACACCGCCCAGCAGGGGCATGGAGGGCTGGGCGGGAAGGGGGCGGGGAGAAGAAGCTTGGCGGGGGGAGGGGGAAGGACACGTGGCACTGTGGGATTGGGTGCATTTGTTGTTGACCGTTGAAAAAAAAAATTCAAAAACTAACCGTTGCATTTAACGGTAAAAAAAAATAATTTTTATATATAACCCCATTTTATTAAAAAACACCCACTACACTTCACAACAACCTCTCATTTTCTCAAATTTCATACCCTTCTTCACCAAATTTTATACATTTCTTCATACATTTTTTTTTAAAAAATGAACCCATACAACAGAGGCTTTGACCCGAACAACCCATTCAACTACATCCCGAACCCGAATACGCCACCGGTTCGTCCAGTACCAACCCGTCCACCCATTCCATCACCTTGTCCCGACTACGCGGGTTATCTTAGTGGGCAGATTTATCCTAATTTTCCATTTAACGATGCCCTCGTTCCTGATTTTTCTTCACAACAACTCACTCCTTTAACGCCACCGGATACCATACCCGAAACACAAGAAGAAAATGTTGTGGGTTGATCGTCCGGTAAAAAAAAACCCGGTAAAAGAACTCACAAAAAGAAGACGGCGGAGGAGAAAGAGTTGAACGCCGCCAACCGCCAAGCTCAAAAGTGGACAACCGCCAAAGAGGTTGCCATTACGCAAGCTTGGATAAGCGTGTCGGAAAAATCGATTCAAGGTATTTGTAATAGTTTTTTGAACATTATATATTTTTTACACATTATATATTTTTTAAGACATTGTATATTTTTTAGACATTATATATTTTTTTAGACATTATATATTTTTTTAGACATTATATATATTTTTTAAAAATTATATATGACTAACGGATTTTTTACTTTCTTTTTGTGTAGGAAATAATCGTCACAAAGCCGACTATTGGGACGACATAAACAACGCGTTCCATAAGTTGATGGATCAAGAGGTCTATCGATATAACGACAGTCTCTCGTCCAAGTGGAAGGAGATAAACAGGGCGATGAATGCCTTCAAGGGCCATTATTATCACGCTAGAAATTATCCAAGAAGCGGTGAAACGGACGGCGACTACCTAGCTAATGCGCTAAAAGCTTTTCGCGAAGAGAAGGGCATGGACTTCAAGTTTTTGCATTGTTGGGAGATCGCGAAAAACCATTCAAAATGGGCGGACGTGCCCTCTGCTTCCAATTCGTCAAAAAGGACAAAAAAAAAGTCATCTCATAACCGTTCGGGTGAACGTGAAGACTTGGATGCAGTTAACTTGGATGATGACGACCTCGACGAGGAATTGAGTCGTCCACCCGGTCGAGACAAGTCTAAAAAGAGGGCGCAAAGGTCCTCTGCTTCGGGCTCGGGATCGGGCAAAGGTGCTTACAGCGGTGACTTGTCCGACTTAAATGCCAACATCGTCCAATTCAACACGATTCAACAACAAAGGCTCGAGGAGAAAAAATCCATTCGCGAAGCCTTTGAAAAAAAGTTGAGTATGAAAGAACAGCGCGAAAAGCGCGAAGATATGAAATTTCTCGCCATGAACACCGATCATCTACACGGTCCAGAGTTAGAGATGACGCTACAAATGAAGCGCAAGATTATGGTAAAATATAATACGTAGTTTTTTTATTTTCTAGGTTTTTATTTTTTTTTTCGGTTTTTTTATGTTTATTTTTTATGTTTTTTTATTTTCTAGGTTTTTATTTAATTTTATTATTAATTATTATGAATTTTAATTTTGTTTTTAATTAAGTGATTTTAAATTAAAAGATATAAATTAAATGCCACATGTCACTTCCCCCTCTTCCCCCCTTCCACTCCCCGCAATTCCCGCCCCCCACATGGGTCCCACAACTACCACATGGCGCCTCACCCACTTCTTTCCCCCCTCCACTCTCTATAGTATAAGTATGCATACAATATTTTTCAATTTTTCTAAACCAGTTATAAATACATAACAATATAATAAACTGATTTCAACCTTTCTGCATCAAAAAGTGGATCCTAAAAATATCTAAAAATGTACAATACATACATTATACGATTAAGACCATGGTCCATGGCCAATGCACCGCATACGCGATTCATTTGGCTGATGTGGCGCTTGTATTTTGAAGTATTGCATTGGAAAGGAGGTGCATCTAAAAGTGGTGTATGTGGGGAAGTGGAGTGCATTTGGAGTATAGTGAGACATAAAGAGCTAGAAAGAAGAGGCAAGCGAGAGAATGGAGAGAAGAGAGAAAAGAGGTGCGTGGCACATGCAGGACTATGTGGCGTGTGCATTTACACCTCTCCGTCGGTGATGGTCAAAATGAAGAGAGACTTCGATAAAAATAATTAGAAACTAAGACAAATTATGTTTTTATGCTTGGATTATATTTTTATGTATAGATGAATGAAAATATAAGGAGAAACTCCTATGGAAGCTTTAAAAACGTTGTCATGTCATCACCTGTCTAGTCAGCCCTTTCACGGGTTTGGCTCGTCTAAAGGTCGAGATTAGGCTCAAATTGTTTATTACTCCCTCCGTCCCAATTTAAATGCCCTATTTCAAAAAACACACATTTTAAGAAAAATTTTGTTTGTATGTGATAAAATGACAATAATATCCTTAAAAGTGGTGATTGTGTTTTGTCTTTTATGGGCAAAACTGGAAATTACATTTCTAATTTTGGAAATGGACATTTAATTTGGGACAAACAAAAAAGGAAAGTAGGACATTTAAATTGGGACGGGGGGAGTATTTAGTTTTTGATCCCTGTAAATATTGATGGACTCTGGAAAAGAGCTCTCAGCTTTTTGTCTAACTCCTTTTTGTTTAAGGGGCTGTTTGGTAGCCTCTTAATCATTCAGGTCTGAATCATTCAGCATTCAGACTGTTTGTTTCAGCATCTGAATGGAATGATTAAGTGCTGAACCATTAAGCTAATAAGGGATGCTGAATAATTCAACTCTTAACCATTCATAGTCTCTTAACCATTCAGACCATCTTAATAATTCAGCACTTAATAACCGTGTTTAGTGTTTAGAAGCTAATTAATATCCGTGAGTTGAATATGAACTATTAAATCAGCTATTAGATATCAAGACCTTTTACTCCTATTTGTTAAAGAGCAAACAAATTTAAAGATAAGACAAAATAATACATTTACCCATACAATGGTGTTTGGGATTGATTTTTCAACACAGCTTCTGCGTTTGGAAAAGCATGGGTGAAGCTGTATGCTTTTTGATTATTACGTTTTAATAGCATAAAAATTCATTTCAAAACTCAACCCAAACACTAAAAATTGCTTATTTGCGTTTTCAAAACGCAACCTCAAACACCCCTAAGACTAACAAGTCTTTTAAGTCAATCCCTGGTAAGGGAAATTAGCATCGTGACTCGTACGATGGCTAAGTTAGACAAATAAGTCTTTTAAGTCAATCCCTAATAAGGGAAATTAGCATGACCTTCACCTATATATATCAGCAAGACACTCGAACGTGCATGGTTTGTGTTAAAATTATTCATCATTATCATCATAAGTTTCTTTATACTTAAACATGTTATTTTGTTGTGTTACATGTTTGGATTGGACCGGATGAATAACTGGATTAGAGGATTGCTTTTGGGCTCAAGTGTAGATTGGTCTTGTAGCTGTTAAAGATTGCAGATGGGCTTGGATTGCAGATTGGGCTTCGTCAGTTTGTTTGGCCCAAATGTCTGGCCTGGTCGTTTTTAATAAACGAGTGTGGATTGCCACGCTGGCAATCCACTAACCTATAACCATACCATATCAACGGTTGTGATCATTTAGAGTTGTGTTTGTTTCATCATATCCAACGGTTGATATTGGCTCGGGTGTGTTTCTACCCGAGCCTATATCTTGGCTATATAAACAACTCTCGAGATCGTTGTACGAGTTTAGTCGTCTTGTTAGTTCATCTTCTCTGTACTCTCAACTTAGAACGATTAGGGTTTCATAGTTCTGCTCTTATTCATCTCAATAAGAGCTTGTTCTTATGTTCTAGTCTAGTTCTTGTTTACTGGTTTTGTATTCAGAAGTTGTTGGAGTTTTTTATCTTTGGTTTATTGAGTCTGTAATAGATTAGTTAATCAGAATAAAGTGTTCTTTGTTTCTTTATCATCTATTAGACTCTGGTTCCATTCTTGTTGACATGGTATCAGAGCTCAGCTCTGGTTGTCTTTTTTAGTCGCTTCCGTTAGTTAGGGTTTGTTGAGATCAGATCTTTATTCATAGATCTGTGTCTCTTTGGAGTCGTGATTACAGGTCTATCTTGTTTATAGATTGTGTCTGTAATCAGTGTCTTCTTGGTAGATAGAGTTCTGAGTTGTGGATCTTTGATCTGGTGATCTAGCCTTGGAACTTGAAGTGACTGGGTTTAATCTGCTCTGGAGAGGAAAGATCTTCTCAAAACACAAGTGATAATCCTTGATCTGAAGTTAACCATCAGATCTAGGGTTTGGGAAAGGATCTTGAAGCTGAAAGGTGGTTGTGGATTACTTACGTGCTCTCTGACTCAAAACCCTAAGTGAAGGTTTTGAGTTACGAGTTTCTGGTGAGATCGTTCCATTATTGTCTTTTAGTTTTTGTTTCTTTTTGTCTTGTGTCAGTTGTGTCTAGGAGCAAGGCCCGGGTTAGGAGGACCGGTATTGGCTCAACTATTTGCTATTGTCTGAGTTGTTTGATTGATCTGTGTAATTTTTGTGGTCTGTCAAGTATTGTGATCTGTGAGTGCTTGTGGGTGCTAGATCTATAGATAAGACTCCCCTGTTAAGACATGGTCAGGCACCTTGAGTGATGAACCTGATATCTTGACACTGACAGGGCTTCGTCTTTGTGTGCTTGAGACTGTTTTTTGTTTTCTTTAACCTTGTGCTTTATATCTCTTCTGTGATATTTGTCTCTGTTTACTATGGCTGATTCTAGTAGTGATTCTGGTGATGGTCGTCTTGGTAACATTACACTGATCAGTAAACTAGATGCTAGTGATCCATTGTATCTCCATGCTAGTGATTCTGCTAATTTGAATATTGTGAATATTAAACTGAAGGGCACTGAGAATTATAATGTGTGGTCAAATGCTATGATTCTTGCTTTGCAAGTTAAAAACAAATTAGGATTCATTGATGGTAGTTGTGTTAAACCTGAAGATGATGATGTGTTAATAAGACAATGGGATAGATGTAATTCAGTTGTTCTAACTTGGATTCTGAATTCAATATCAGAAGATTTATACTTAGGACAAGTATATTCCAAGTTAGCTTCTGAAGTATGGAAAGATTTAAAAGATACTTATAATAAAATAGATGGGTCAGTTATATTTGATCTTCATCTAAAAATCAACTCATTTAAACAAAATAGTTTAACTGTTGCTGATTATTATCATAAGTTGAATGTTATGTGGAAACAACTTGATCAGATCCTACAATTGCCTTCTTGTGTTTGTGATGCTTCAAAAGAGTTTAATAATTACAGTCATATGATTAAGCTTATGCAGTTTTTAATGGGGTTAGATGACTGCTATCAAAGTGTTAGAACAAATCTACTTACAAAGGATAGTCTTCCTTCAGTTAAGGAAGCCTTTGCAGTAGTATCTAGGGAAGAGTCTCACAGAAATTCTTCAAACAGTTCTAAAACTAATCAGACTGTGAATTTTGTTTCTAAAGTAAATCAGTCTGTTGATTTCAGTAAAAGAAATGTTAAGTCTAATCCTGCATTAAAATGTACTCACTGTAATAAGACTGGTCATACTATGGACAAATGTTTTGAAATAATTGGATACCCTACTTGGATGAGGTCCAAAGGGAATCCAGGCAAGAAGGCAGTTGTAGCTAATAATTCTACTAATAACACTGATCTGTCTATTCCATCTCTGTCTAGTGAACAACTTGCTAAGCTGATGAATTTTTTGAATGAGAAACCTAGTGATGTTGCTCAGAATTGTAATGTTACAGGTAGTTTATTCTGTGCTTCTTCTGTGAGTTCTAATATTTACTGTTTCATTAGTAGTAATGGGATATTAAAAGGGATAGGGTGGATATGTGATTCAGGAGCCAATGAACATATGGTAAATAATGAAAAATTTTTAAGTGACTTTGTTGATGTTTCTCAATTAAACATTAGAGTTAAACACCCTAATGGCACCTTTGCATTAGTAACTAAAATTGGAACTTTACATCTTGCTGATGGTGTTGTTCTGCAAGATGTACTTGTGGTTCCTGAATACTCTGTCAACTTGTTGTCTGTCCATAAATTAGCCAGGGATAATAAGTTGTACATAGGTTTTGATGAACATACTTGTTATATCCAGGATTTGTCAACCAGGAAAACATTGGTGACTGGTAAACAAATGGATGGACTTTACATGTGTGGCAATGCTTGTGTGTCTAATAAGGTGTGTTTAGATAATAGGAAATTGTTTGAACTGTGGCATGCTAGACTAGGACATCCTTCTGATCAAGTTATTAATGTGTTAAAAACAAAGTTAAACTTAAATAAAGTTGATAACAGTGATCCATGTGAAGTATGTCATAGAGCTAAGCAACACAGGGAACCATTCCCTTTAAGCCAACATAAAACTAAGTGTTTAGGTGATATAGTTCACTTAGATGTATGGGGACCTTATAAAGTCCCTGATAGGGATGGGAATAAATATTTTCTCACTATTGTGGATGATTACACAAGGGCAGTCTGGGTATGTATGATGAAAAATAAAACTGAGGTTTTTGAATATGTTGTAACATTTTATAATATTCTTGATACACAATTCAAAAGTAAAGTTAAAGTGTTTAGATCTGATAATGGTACAGAGTATGTAAACAAACAGTTTAAAGAATTTTGTAATTCTAAAGGGATCATTCACCAGACTACTTGTGCTTATACACCACAACAAAATGGTGTGGTTGAGAGAAAACATAGACACTTACTAAATGTTGCTAGGGCTTTATTGTTTCATAGTTCTTTACCTGTTCGTTTTTGGTCTGAGTGTATATTAACTGCTGCCTATTTAATTAATAGGACTCCCTCTTCTGTGCTAGCTGGAAAGACCCCTTATGAGTTGATGTATGGTTTTGAACCTTTCCTTGACCATCTTAGGATATTTGGTTGTCTGTGTTTTTGTACAGTCCTTAATGAGTCAAATAAACTTGAAAGTAGAAGTGAAAAGTGTGTCTTTATAGGGTATTCCTATGAGAAAAAAGGGTATAAAGTTTTTAGCTTAGATAGTAAAACTATTTTTTTCTCAAGAGATATTAAATTTTTTGAAAATTTCTTTCCTTTCAAGGAAAAAACAGTTTATGAAAAATTTGACTCAAATCTTTTTAAACAAGTTACAAACTTAAACTTTTTTGACTTCTATGAAGACACAGATTCAGATATCTTGGGAGTAGATGATCCCAATGATGAGGGAAAGGGTAGTTCTGAACAGGGTTCAGAATGTTTAGAATCAGGAACACACCAGTCTCAGCAATCAGGTTCTGTAGACAGAACCTCTAAAGGCATGGCTGAAAATTTGCAATCTAAACAGATTGGCAAACAGCAGCCTAGTAGTGTTAGTCTAGAAACTGATAGGGCAGAGGGTGTGAGTACTGAAAAGGATATAAACCTGCATTCTGAGGGTGATACTGAGAGACAATCTGAATCAGTGTTGAGAAAGTCTAGTAGAGAGTCTATATTTCCAAAAAGATTTACAGATTTTATAGTAGATGGAAAAGTTAAATATGGTTTTGAAAAAGTTGTTAACTATTCTAATCTTTCACTAGAAAATCAATGTTTTGCTTCTGTTTTAAATAAAAGTGTAGAGCCTAGGAATTACTCAGAAGCTTCAAAAGATCCTAACTGGATCAAAGCTATGAATGAGGAATTAGAGGCTCTTCATAGGAACAACACTTGGGATATTGTGGATTTACCCAAGGGTAGAAGTAAAATAGGGTGTAAATGGATTTTTAAAATTAAATATAAAGCAAATGGAGAGATAGAAAGGTTTAAAGCCAGATTAGTAGCTAAGGGGTTTAGTCAGAAAGAAGGGATAGATTTTGATGAGACCTTCTCTCCTGTGGTTAAACTTGTTACTATTAGATGTGTGATTTCTTTAGCTGTTGAAAATGATTGGAAATTATTTCAGCTTGATATAAATAATGCTTTCTTGTATGGAGATTTATTGGAAGATGTATATATGTCTATTCCTGAAGGCTTTACTGATACTGATACTAATAATAAAGTATGTAAGCTAAATAAATCTTTGTATGGGCTTAAACAAGCCCCAAGAATGTGGAATGCTAAGCTAGTTGCTGCATTGTTTGAAATTGGATTTACTCAAAGTAAATTTGATGTTTCAATGTTTACTATGGTCTGTGATTCTGTGTTTATAGTCTTATTGGTATATGTTGATGATATAATCATAACTGGTAACTCTGAAATTGAGATTGAAAAGGTTAAACATGCTATTAAGACTAAGTTTTTAATCAAAGATCTTGGTGAATTGAAGTATTTTTTAGGAATAGAAGTTATCAGAGATTCTGATGGCTTGTGCTTAACTCAGAGGAAATATTGTTCTGAGTTATTGGCTGAATATGGGTTAACAGGCTGCAAACCTGTTGGTAATCCCATTGAACCTAGTCATGTTGTCAATAATATGATAACTAGTGATGATAAACCCCTGATCAATATCACTGGTTATCAACAATTAGTTGGTAAATTGATTTATCTGTCTCACACTAGGCCAGATATAGCCTACACTGTACATTTTCTTAGTCAGTATATGCATAAACCTTATAAGTGTCATTTAAAAATTGCAATGAGGTTACTTAGGTATCTTAAAGGGGCACCTGGCAAAGGTGTCTACTTTACAAAAACTGGCAGTTTTAATCTGAATGCATATGCAGATTCTGATTGGGGAAAATGTATAGAGACTAGAAGGTCTATAACAGGGTTTTGTGTATACTTAGGTAGCAATTTGATTACCTGGAAAAGTAAAAAACAGTCCACTGTGTCTAGGTCTTCTGCTGAGGCAGAATTTAGGGCTATGTGTGCAGTGGCATGTGAAGTTGTATGGTTAAAAGATCTATTGAGTGAACTAAATGTTGTTGTTCAATTACCTGTTAGTTTATATTGTGATAATAGTGCTGCTTTGGCTATAGCTGCCAATCCAGTCTTTCATGACAAAACTAAACATTTTGGCATTGATTTATTTTTCTTAAGAGATTTAGTGTCCAATGGTGTTATTAAACCTTTAAAAATAGAATCTCAAAATCAATTGGCAGATGTTTTTACTAAAGGTCTTTTAGTTCATCAACATATAAATGCTTGTAGACAACTTCACTTGTTTGACCCATTTGGTCCAGGTAAATCAAATTGAGGGGGGGTGTTAAAATTATTCATCATTATCATCATAAGTTTCTTTATACTTAAACATGTTATTTTGTTGTGTTACATGTTTGGATTGGACCGGATGAATAACTGGATTAGAGGATTGCTTTTGGGCTCAAGTGTAGATTGGTCTTGTAGCTGTTAAAGATTGCAGATGGGCTTGGATTGCAGATTGGGCTTCGTCAGTTTGTTTGGCCCAAATGTCTGGCCTGGTCGTTTTTAATAAACGAGTGTGGATTGCCACGCTGGCAATCCACTAACCTATAACCATACCATATCAACGGTTGTGATCATTTAGAGTTGTGTTTGTTTCATCATATCCAACGGTTGATATTGGCTCGGGTGTGTTTCTACCCGAGCCTATATCTTGGCTATATAAACAACTCTCGAGATCGTTGTACGAGTTTAGTCGTCTTGTTAGTTCATCTTCTCTGTACTCTCAACTTAGAACGATTAGGGTTTCATAGTTCTGCTCTTATTCATCTCAATAAGAGCTTGTTCTTATGTTCTAGTCTAGTTCTTGTTTACTGGTTTTGTATTCAGAAGTTGTTGGAGTTTTTTATCTTTGGTTTATTGAGTCTGTAATAGATTAGTTAATCAGAATAAAGTGTTCTTTGTTTCTTTATCATCTATTAGACTCTGGTTCCATTCTTGTTGACAGTTTGATTTATAACTAATAAGATCAACAACATCAATAGAGACAGCTAGGCATTTCACTAGAACAAGTGTATGAATTTGTTGCGACTTAGAGAAACGCAAAAACATTAGTTGGATCTTCATGGAGAGCAATAAATTGTATCTTAAATGCATACTGCAAAACATCAACTACCCATTCTCCCTCATCCATTACTCCAAATCAATCTTTTATATAAATCAATGCAAACCCTTTTCTTCTTCATTACCATCTCCATCTCCATCTTTCAACAATCATGGCCACATCCATTACTCAAAGCTCTTGTTTGCTTGTTTGGAGCCTTGTTGTAGTTTTGATCTCCCATAACTTGCTTTTACCCGTCTCCTCTTCATCCTTTGATGATCAAAAGAACTTCTACTTCCCTCCTATCTTCCCCGGTATTGCATCTCCTCCCATCGACCCTGGCGTTGTTTCTCCTCCCATTGACCCCGGATCTCCTCCGGTTACCCTAACTCCACCCATTGTCTCTTCTCCGCCCATTGTCCCTTCTCCACCCATTGTCCCCTCTCCGCCCACAGGTATTTGTAAAATATAATATTTTAAGATGGTTGGGCCGAAAGTCACGAGACCCAAATTTACGTAATATCAAATCAAATTGGTGGGGCCGGACTTAATATATACAAAATTTTCGAACAAAAACGGGGAAATTTATACTACTGAGCTAAAAAATGATGGAGGCCAGGCACCCTCGGGTCCTTCTTAAGCTTCCCCCTGATTTTAGTTAGAGTTTATTGTAATTATCTCGGTGACTAAGTATATTGTAGTTATTTATGTAGGAAACATTTTATAGAAGTTCACTATACTATCTCACACTCTTAATAATTTATTTTGCAGGTTCATACACTTATCCACCTCCCACTCATGGGTCAGGAAGCAGCCCACCACCGGTAGTTCATCATGCACCGCCTCACGGTCACCACCACCACCACCCTGGCGGAAGCCCACCTTCCAACTGTGGAAACCCTACACCACCCAAGCATCATGTTGACCCTTCTCCTCCTCCTTATCACCATCACAATCCTTCACCATCCCCTCCAACAGGTGGATATCACTACAACCCACCACCACCGACCTATGGTGGCATTCCACCCACACCCACCGTCCCTTCATCACCACCACCACTCATTCTTCCTCCCATAACTCCTGGCTCACCTCCTTTTGACCCCAACTCACCCCCCTCCCCTCCTGGTGGTACATGCGAGTAAGTATTTATTTTCCTTTCAACTTCACTAAGAGTCTAATACCAGTGGCGGAAACAAAACTTTTTTTATTAAATATAAGACAAGAGGGTCCAAATCATGTTTTTTTTAATTAAAAGTCACTTTTTTATTTTATTTTTATTTTATTTTTTATTTTTTTAGATAATCAACTAATTCATATCACGATAAAAACCAAGTTACATCTGCATAATGGGTAAGCGAGCAACAAGCTGGCGCCGCTATCCCTTTTTGAATCGCAAAGCCTATTCTACTAAATATAAACCCTTGGTTCCTCGGGCTTTGCGAGTCACTGTGTACCACCTTCTGCACCCGCTCCAAAAAGCGAACTGCCTCAGGGGCTATATATAAAAATCCAACAAATTCTGGTCAGGTCAGGACTCAGGGTCAGCTGACCCTCTTGACCCCCTTGTTCCGCAAGTCTAACATGCATGCATATATATGTTTTGTTGTAAAACTGCAGTTACTGGAGGAACCACCCAGGGGTTATATTTGGTCTGTTTGGATGGTGGGGAACAACCATCGGCTCAGCATTCGGAATAGCGGCTCAGCCAGCAACCGGGACGCATCTCAGCTTGCTGCAAGCACTGTCAAACACCCGAACGGACGGCATTGGTGCACTCTACAGGGAAGGAACTGCTTCTTTACTAAACTCCATGGTTAACAACAACTTCCCCTACACAACCAGCCATGTGAAAGACAGTTTCGTGGCTGCACTTGGCTCCAACAAGGCGGCCGCGGCTCAGGCAAGGGTGTTCAAGCTTGCTAATGAGGGTCATATGAAGATTAGAGTCTAATTAATATATTACATAACATTTGTGTCTTTGCAGTTAATTGAGTGTTAATTAGTATTTACGGGTTTGTGTTGGGTCGTTACGTTTGGAAGCTTGTTATGCATTTTTTATCTTGTTGGTTATGTGTTTAATTAATTGAGGGTTAAGTTTCCTCGCTATATGTCTTCCAGTTTTATATATTTTACATGGATTCTATGTCAAATGTCTTGATCGATATATATCTATGTAATGAAATTTTCTTTTGCAATATATAGATAAAGAGATAGATAATTGTCATTGAGCGAATGAAAATGTATCTTGCTGTACTTTTATATAATTTAACATTGATTTTGAAAGTAGGTAACATATAATAAAATTTTGTCATTATTTTAAATATTTAAAAGCTATATCAGTATTTTTTTGAACATTAAAAACTATATCAGTATGTACTATAAAATAGAAAGCGGACAAGATTGACAATAAAATCAATGCATGGATGTCATAGGCATTTAATTTAATTGGAAACGACATTTTAGATGTAAAAAGTTTTGATTTCTAGCTAGTAACCATGAAATTAATTTTGGCATATTCAAATTCAGATCAATTATTTTTGTAAACGGAAAATTTGGATTAGTAACGGATCACCAGAGTATCATCGTATCAATTGCGGAACCATCCGTTTCAGGAGGAAACCCAAACAATATGAGAAAAACCACCTTGTGGGAATGAAACCCATGAACAAATGGTCCCTAAGTCTTATCTCACCCAAGATGTCACTAGACTATATTGTTATGGGCAAATTCAGATTAGTTATTCGCATATTCAAGCCGGGACCGACGGTCGATCCATCATACTAGAAATTAGCTAATAATTGATCCAGTTGAGTCTATTTGAAACTTCTAGTTATCACCAGACAAGGTTAATTTATCACCATACCAGGGTAAATTGCAATTTTTTTTAATATCATTGCTGATTCTTTACTGCTTCATACTCAATATTTTTTTATTCGATAGTATTTTTTTAACATTTAAAATTGATAACTAAAGATCATAAAGTAATCTCATATAGATTTTGTTTTAAGACCATTTATCATGGTGGAGTGGTCAGAGCAATGAAAATAAGAACTAGACCCACCTTGTTGGAGATCGGAAGTTCGAATCCGAGCCAACACGAGTTTTATCCGGTCGATGGGGTTACTTTGGGGACTTGTTCCTGCATGAGCTCTAAGTGCGCCTGTTGATGTGTTAAGATGCGGTTCTCGTGGAATGTCAAGTCCCACACTGATCATGCCAGCGTGAACCTGGTTAAGATAACATAGTCTGACCAGATGTGGGGTGGCGGGCCTACGATTAGCATGTGTGACCAACTGATCTCCTAAAAAAAATAAGGTCACCATTAAAAAAAAATATATAGATTTTGTTTTAATTGGGGTATGTGTGTGTGTATATGTTGTTTTAAATTGGCATATTTGGTTTGAAGTAGTTTCATATTTAATTTATCAAGTTAATCGGTTTTTGAAATCAGCCCGGCCAATCAGTAAATTACCAGTAAAACGACAATTACTTATCCTACTATGTAAAACATTGGATTATGTATGATATAAGTAGGGTGCTCAACTCTGGTGTTTCGGATATCAGAATATTTCAGAAAGTGGATTTCAATATATCTGAATCCATATTCGAAATAATGAATACACACACTACAAGAAATTGAGGCTTTAGCGAGGACATTTGTCTCTCCTTTCCTTTAAGCGAGTTCCGACCTTCTGTTCGAAATATCTTCGTTCATACCGAACGCTTGCAGAATCAAATCGTGTTACACAAGATCCTATATCAAATATATTTTCAGCATTATTGAGTTAGGTACTAATGTACATGTCACATCAGTTGTTGCCATGAATATTTAGCAGTGAAAATAATACTGAAGTGAAAATAATACTGATTAAATCGTTTTATGAACAAGGATTGAATATGTAGCTACAAGGGAAGTAAATGCTATGAACTTAATGAAATAGCATGGAGAGTGAGTTGGCACATTTATAACAATAGCTTGAGACTTGTCTCTATCGATTGATCATGACTCGATATCTACGTGTATGCATATATATGCAGAGCATCATGGTGACATGTAGGTTGAGGTGGTCGATCATGGGTTTGACCGAGTTGGCTAACTGTGGTCAGTCATCAGTGCATTTAAAAGTGTTATAAATAAAAGTGAAATTGGATTTTAATACCTTAAACTATTGATTATTGGCCGCTGACACACTGAACTATAAAATTGTTCACCACCACACTATACTTTCAACTTCTTGGCCTGTGTCACCCTCGGACTAACCATGGTTAGTTTTTTTGCTGACGTGGCTATTTTTTGCTGATGTAGCATGGTGACGTGACCATTTTGCTGATGTGGCATGGTGACGTGCCACATCAGCAAAAATGACCACGTCAGCAAAAAAAACTAACCATGGTTAGTACGAGGGTGACACAGGCCAAGAAGTTGAAACAATAGTGTGGTGGTGAACAATTTTATAATTCAGTGTGTCAGCGACCAATAATCAATAGTTCAAATGTCTTAAAATCCAATTTCCCTAAATAAAATGTGTCTTGTTCAAAGCTAGTACAACTCATAGGGTAATATCACCAATTCACCGTGCATTTGCAGTGGCTCTGTCAATGCTGTGCACCCGCTAACATTCTAGGAAAATCCAATTTTATTTTTTTACTCATATATATACACTCACTTATTATTAACTTATTGGTATGTTGTTCTTTAGCTTTTGATTTTATGAGATTCTTGCTATGTCTTGATCTCTATTTGATATTAATTAAGGCTCCTATCTCCATAACCGGTAGTGAAGCTTGAAGATCAAATCGGCGGGGGCTGGAAGATCAAATCGGTGGGGGACAGACTTAATCCATATAAAAATTACCTACGAAAAATCGCAAACTTCCATCACTAAGCCAAGAGGGGGGGGAGGGGGACTCTTTGGCCCTCACTCACGTTCGCCACAACTCCTTCATTCATGTTCGAATTATGCATAATTTTTCTAGTATGCAACAAGTCTTCTTGTTTTATATATGTTTAGAGAATAAATTGTAACATCTTAGAGTAAGCTCGAGTCAAATAAATCTCTAAACTACTTCTTTTCCTTGTGTTTTTTTGTGCCATTTGTAATCTACACTCAACTAAATCATATAACAATGAAATGTGAACACTTTATCCCCTGACAAATTACTTAGTTTAACTTATATTTAACTCCCTATGTGTCATAAGCATAACGACATGAGTCGAAAACATCAATACAAAACAGCGCACCCAAGACGCTCACCCGATGAACTAATTGACAATAGAGCAGTGGAGACGAATCTGATCTTTGTAAGCTCTAATCCTTAATTAATCTGCAAAACTAAGAACACAGCCAGACTCGTGGGGGGTTCTATCGTAACCACCATTCGGTGTGAAATAAGTATTGTATTTGAGAGAATATAAGTGTAGTAAGAGTGAGTGCAGAGAGAATAGAATGATTTGATCTTGAAGGAGTGTGTTGTTTATAGCCGGAAGGTTGGATAAGGATTGGATGAAAGGTCACTATTGGGAATATCCATTTGGTCCCTTGTACTCTCAACAGTTCGTGTCCGCAGAGGTGGGAGCGCGCCCGCGGACTCTGATTGGCCACACGTCACTTTCTAGATGTACTGGTTGTCACATCTGTGTCAACCGTTAGTGGAGGTTTGGGAGTAAATGAATTCATGACATGTGATTAGCCAAATGTCGTTGTCGTTTGTGCCTCCAATCTCCTTTGCGATAACCGCTAGTGAAGATCACCTATTACAATGATCCGCGAAATGTGATTACTGCTTGTGGCAATCCTCTTGCGCTATTTGTCTCCTTGATGCTGGCACGTTACCCCGTGCCAGATGGGGCATGAGGGCGGTTTATCATTGCCATTTTGTTGCTTTTTCGTTTGGATATAGGTTTCTCATAGAACCACGGAGGGTCCAGTGTTATTTGGGTTTAAAGATTCAGTCCATGGCACGAGTGAAAATGGTGTGGGTGGGTTGGGAAGGATTTGTGTTTTGTTGCGTGTTATGGGTTGAGTTATAGACAGGAGAGGATGGAGTGATTGGAGTGGTTTGTTGGGTCATAGGGTTGAAGATAGATGGTTCGGCTAAGCCAGGGTTGGTAGCCGAAGAAGGAATGCTGGGTTGAGGGGATAGCGTAGGGCTAGAGGGGACGAGGATTGGGTTGTTGAGGTTTTGGGCCGGTTGGGGTTGAGTGTCGTTTTGATTGTGGTGAGCCGAGGGGAAGGGGTTGGGCCGAGGTAGATGGTGTGGATGATGTGGTGATGAGGGGCCATAGGTGAGGTGGGAATTGATTGGTAAAGAAGTCGTCAGATGAGGAAGGTTTGATTGTGTTGGCAAATGGGAAGGTTGTCTCATCGAAGGCAACATATCGAGAAATGGTGATTTGTCTAGTTTTTAGATCAAAATATTTGTAGCCTCGATGAGTGTATGGGTATCCAAAAAAGACATACAGAGCAAACTGTAGTCAAGTTTGTGAATAGAGGTAGATAGTAACTGCTTGCAAAGGCATCCGAACACTCCCAGGTGGTCATTAGATGGGATACGATGGTATAAGTTTTCTCTTGGTGACTTCTTGTTGTGGGTTTGCTAGGTATGATGTTTAATAGATAGGTAGTGGTTTCAACGGAATGATGTCAGAAGGTGTTGGCAAGGGAGGCATTGGCCAAAATTGTTTGGATAAAATTATTAATGGTTCGGATCTTACGTTCAGCTTTACCGTTTTGAATGGATGTATGTGGAGACGAAAGGCGAAAGAGCATTCTATGTTGAGAAAAAAAATGTTGAAATGAGGAATTTACATATTCCTTGCCATTATCACGTTGAAAGGTTTTGATGTGATGTTCAAATTGTATGTTAAGTTATTTGGTAAGTTAGCAAAAAATGAAAAATTCTTGTGACTTCTTGAGTATGGGGTAGGTGTATAAAAAAATTGTGAAGTCATCTAGAGAAACATAATATAATATCTATGACCTCTTGAACTTAAAATTGGAGAAGTCCATAAGTTATTGTGCATGATATCAAATGGTTGATAGATTTTAGTGTAAGAAATATCAAATGGTAAGCTGGTACTTTTACAAAACACACAAGATTGACAAAGATGTTTATTTAATTTCTCAAAAGTAATAGAATAAGAAGTTTTTAAAGATTGCAATAAAGGTTGTCCTAGCTGATCAAGACGTTGATGCCATAGTTGGGAAGAAACAGTAACAAAGGTGGATGGTGTGTTGCTTCTAGATTCGACCAGAAGTGATTAAAGATCACTACTGTTGTTGCATCAGAGGACGGTGGTCCAGCTCTTGTAGTCCTCTACAAGAAAACTAAAAGGATCAAATTCAACTGAAACAGAGTTGTCCGTGATGAATGGACAGATGGAAATTAGGTTTTTAATTAGTTTTGGTGAGTAAAGGACATTATGTAGTTTAAATGGGGGGGGGGGGGGGGGAGGGTGGTGGTAAGGTCCGATTGCCTTGTCCAAGGACCGGGATGGCATTGCCATCACCAACAATAATGTTTTCGAACATGATAGTATTAAAAAACGAGTCAAAGTTACCTTGATCTTTTGTCATGTTGGTTTGTGGCGCCGCTATCCTCCATGTAGCTAATTGGATCTGGTTGGTTAAGAGACATGGTGTTGAGGGCTTGTTCATTGTCCGTTGGTGTGGACGCAGCATATGCTTGGTTGTTGTTGTTGTTGGGTCTTGCGGGGGAAGTGGGGTAGGGGGCTTGGTGGGCTGGTCGGTTTTGTGATAGTGATAGAGATTGGCCAGTCCAATTACGATTGGGGTGAGCAGGGGTTTTGCAGCCACGGTTGCCAGCCGTCGCTAGAGTAAAAAAGAAATTGATTTTAGTTAATCTTTTATCTGAGTTATTAGACTATCCGTTGTGTCCCGCGAGCAGCCTGCAGCGAGCCACAATGTGATCCATCTGGATTGCTCGGCCCATAACAAGACCTAACGACCGTTGCCGCGAGCGAGCCCAAGCGACCTAGCTCGCGTGAGCTAGCAAGTCAAATTCAAAAATTCTTGGTCGTTGGTAGCTAGCTAACAGTCAAAAGTAATAAATTTAATTAAATTGTTGCTTGATTCTGAGTAAAATAATATATATATATATATATATATATATATATCAAAAACATGTTGGCTACATGTCAATTCTTAATCCTTCTTACACTTCCTACACAAATCAATTTTCTTACAGGATCCTCTACATATATATATATATATATATATATATATATATATATAGGGTCAAGATCCTGTACAAAGTGTTTTTTTTGTGAGAAATGTGAGAATGTGTTTTAGCCATTAGATGATCTCAATCAATGGTTTAGATTTAATGAGTGGCATTTTTGTAATTAGTGTTTAATTATTAATAATAAAATACAATGCTCGAGGGTGTAATGGTAATTTGCTTATCACATTTAATGAGCCAGATGAAAGAGAATGAGAGAAACTGCTTGAATAGCTAGAATCTCGCCTAATTATTAACAAAAACAATTGTCCCTATTTTAAGCAATAAATCTCTCACTTATGGATAATCAACAACTATTTGGTATTATATACAAACATGAGTGTGTTTATTATGCTTTGGTGTAAAATCAAAAACACATTGCTATATGGTAAGTACATAAAAACACTGTTGTATCATAAAACACAAAAGATTAATAAAACATTGCTGTATCGTAAAACACTATAATACTACACTGCTGTAAAATCACAAAAAACATAAAAACACTGTTGTATCGTAAAACACTATACCACACTGCTGTATCGTAAAACACTATACTACACTGCTGTAAAATCACAAAAAACATAAAAACACTATAAAACACAATATTATGAATTGATTCAGATAAAACACAACAATATGATATTTGACTGATCGATGTAATTGAATATGAGTTAGAATTCGTGAATACTGATTCTTTATAAAAGCTTGAGTAAAAATGGTTTTAATGAAAACAAAAATCCCTATTAGCTCATAATTAAGAATCTAATTAATTAGATAATTATCTGCTAAAAATAAGAATATCAATACAAATTACAATGATGCCCTTTTTATTAAAAAAATAGGTTGCCACATGTCACTCTATGATAGGTTCTCACACTTCTCACATAAAATGGGTTTTGTACAAGAACCTAAACCTATATATATATATATATATATATATATATATATATATATAGTGCTTGTTGATCAAAAAAAGAACATCTATCAATTTTTTATCATCCACTTGATCAAAAATGGCAAACCAAGACCCAAATCCAAATCGAATCCCACCCCAATGATCCGTGTGCGATCACCAATGTGGAATGTAGAGGAAGAACTCGCCTTGGTGAATTGTTTTATTCACCAACAAGAGTAAGGAGATCTCGTGCGAAGCCAAAGTTTTTGGCGAGCGGTTGTCACCCGATTCAACCAACAAATGGGTGAAAACCATTGTCCAACTAACGCGATATATGGAAAATATTGTTCCATGAAGGCGAAGTGCACCATATTTGAGCATTTCTATATAAATGCAATGAATGAGAACCCGGGTTTAAACGATGAAGAGTTGATTGAAGTGGCTCGTAATGAATACCGAGCCATACACAATGATAACTACCCACATGTTGAGACTTGGAGACTTATGAGAGGACGCTTTCTAATATAGTCGTCTTTCTACTATTTACTTTATGTTTTTAAAATAATTGTTTGATGTTTATGGAACACGATGTTATTTTATGTTTTTTAAAATAATTGTTTGATGTTTTATGGAACGTGACATTATTTTATGATTTTTAATGTTTATTTTAATATTGATGCAATAGAATGTTTTATAAAAAAAATACAAATAAAAATCTGATAAAGTGATCGCTCACCTTGAGCCATAACAGGATCAAGTGAGCAGTATTGACACTTTAGTCAGTGCCATGACAGCGCTCTGTTGTCATATTTTAATAGGATAAAGTGACCACTCACCTTGAGCGGCAGCAGATAGTGTTATTGTGACCAAATTTATAGGGGCTGTTTGGTTGATTAAGTGTTGAATCATTAAGAGGTCAGAATGGTTAAGAGGTCTGTATGGTTAAGTGCTGAATCATTAAGTTGGACCTCTTAATGGTTAGTTTTCTTGTCCCACATTGATATGAGAGTTTCATTAAGGTTTAGTCTAGTTCAGTGCTTAATGATTCAGTGCTTAATAGTTCAGCAACATTCAAAGTCTTAATGATTCAGCCTTAACCATTCCATTCAGAGGCTGAAACAAACGCGCTGAATGCTGAATCATTCAACACTGAATGGTTAAGAGCAATGTTTTAAAAACCGGTTTATACCGGCCGGTTGAACCGGTTATGCCGCTTACCGGTTTATACCGCTATACCGGTACCGGCATAAGGTTAAACTTTAGACTTTATCGACCCGTAGTGAAGGTATAAATAACATGTGTGGTGAGAAAGAGCATGAACCGGTTTCTTAAACACAAAGTGACTTATATATATATATATATATATATATATATGTTACTTATCTTATGTAATTTTAGTATATTTTGATTATTGGCAACTAAAACTTCTTATTAAAGAGTGTAGAAAACGAATATGGTTGTACTTTTGTTGATGAGGATGGCGATGATTATAAATTTTATCTTTTAAGTAATCATAAACTTGATGTATTTAACACTTGAATGACATAAACCTAGTATTCCCTTTCATATAAAAAAAAAACTTTGTGTGGGTAATTTTGGATTATTTTTTTATAATGGATTCACTTTTGAATTATTTTTTATTATGAAATCGTGTACTATTAGATTACTTTTTTAATTGAAGTTGTATTTTATAGAATTATAGGTTTAAGTAGTCAATCCGGTTGAACCGCCAGATACAACCCGGTTCAACCGGTTGAACCATTTCTGAGTCCAATCCGGTATGGTTAAAAAACCAGTTTTTAAAACATTAGTTAAGAGTCTTATTAAGACACTACCAAACAGCCCCATAAATTCCCAATTTCAACAATTTTTCTTGTAACTAAAAATCCCTCCAAAGTCCAAACTCCAAAAAAAGTCCTATAAATATGGCCGTCACGACGTCTCTCTGTCTATATCTTATGCGCTGACGAATTGTTGTCTGTCTGTCTCTGTTTCACACTACTGATAATATTTATACAACACAGATCCATCCATCCTCATGGCTTCTTCCGATCGTGACACCTTCGTCTACACTGCTAAGCTCGCCGAGCAAGCTGAACGTTACGACGGTCCGTCCGTCACTCGATCCTTCTTCACCACCAATTATATAACATTTGCGTTTTATGTGCTTTCATTCAACTTGTTATTATCTAATATAATAACTAAACCTTCATCTCGTCATGTCTACCTGCTACTTGTTTATATAGTTTACTTGATTACCTATAGGTGTCAACACTTAACTTAATCCTCTTACTTCTGCATCCTAATTGAATTATACTAATTTGATTATTAAAGTTGAATAGGTTGCTTACTATCCTTATATCTACTTGCTTCTTGTTGATCGTCTTACTTGCTCATCGTATTGGTTTAATCAAGATTATATGTATATAATTTAATTTTCTTATTTGAAAATTTTGTTTTATGATTTAGTGATGCTTGTTAATCAACTATCTACAAAGTTTAGCCCTAATTCCTGTTCAATATAGTAATTTGTTTTTTTTTTTTAACTAATTATGGTTGATATTGACAGAGATGGTGGAAGCAATGAAGAAGGTTGCAAAGACAGGTGTGGAGTTGACAGTGGAAGAGAGGAATTTGCTGTCTGTTGGGTATAAAAATGTGATCGGTGCTCGAAGAGCTTCGTGGAGGATTTTGTCATCAATAGAGCAGAAAGAAGAAGCAAGAGGAAATGATCAGAACGTAAAGCGGATCAAGGAGTATCGACACAAGGTTGAATCAGAGCTTGATACCATATGCAATGATATCATGAATATGATGGATGATTACCTCATTCCTTCCTGTCGTGGTTCTGGTGAAGCCAATGTCTTTTATTACAAGATGTGAGTTTAATAATTACATAATTTATAACTTGGGAAAGAGATTGGTTATCTAGATTCTGGATTTGGATCAGAAATCTTTTTTATAAAAGTTAAGATACTTGTTATCTAACTTTAATTTTAAAGATTACTATGTATGCTTCAAAAATGTTGCATTGGTTATATGTTTAGATTAGACATACGGTTAAATAGATAATGCAGTGTTTTACCGGTTAACAAATATTGAAATGAAGACAGAAAAGTATTTCAGTAGTTTTAGAAAATAAAAACATAAATGGTAACTGTTGATCATAGTCTTATACTACTTTCGTATTTTTCGTCTAGTGATTTTGTAATACGTGTATTCTGATATTCTTCTTTTTCCCTGCAGGAAAGGGGATTATTATAGATATATGGCTGAATTTAAGTCTGGTAATGACAAGAAAGAGGTTGCTGATCTTTCAATGAAAGCATATGAGGTATGCAGATGACCTGCATTTTTGGCTTACTCTGTTTCTCAATTGAGTTGGGGTGATATTTTTTGGCCTAATTGAATGACACGAAAATTAGGTATACCTTCTGCTAGATGTAGCAAAATTGATGTGTTGGGTAACGGGTCAAAATCAATGATTTATTTATCGCCCCGGGTTATCTTGATGTGATCAATAAATACTTCTTCGTCCATTTTCTGTAATAAGTAGTTTATGTGTTTAAGATGATTATATATACTTTTGGATAAAGCGATCTCAGGAGGTTGTATGCATTTACTTGTAGGAAGAATTGCAACCATTTCCTAGTATAGCATGACTTTTTTGTTTTACCCAATTGACTGATTAGAGCTAAAACATAACCCATCCATTAGTTAATGCCAGTCGTTTTTCAATTTGTTGGCTAATGTCAGTCGTTACGGATCAGACAGTATTCAATTGTTTGGTCAAATATTTCAAAAAAGCTATGCATCAACTGCTTTTGGTCATTCGAATTCACTCTCTTACTGTGCTATTATTTGCATTGTTTTGTAACGCTTTCAGGCAGCTACAAGTACAGCAGAAGCTGAATTGCCTCCTACACACCCTATCCGACTTGGACTGGCTTTAAATTTCTCAGTGTTCTATTATGAAATTTTGAATTCAGCTGAAAGGTTTGCTCAAAAAAAAAAAAAAAAATTGATTTGCACCAACATGGTTTTGAATATTTATTAACAATAACATGTGCTTATTATTCTCAGGGCCTGTCACCTAGCCAAACAGGCTTTTGATGAAGCCATTTCAGAGCTTGATACTTTGAATGAGGAATCATACAAAGACAGTACATTAATTATGCAACTTCTAAGGGATAATCTCACCTTGTGGACCTCTGACATTTCCGAGGAAGGAGGTAAGTATTCGGTTATGTGATTTGGGTAACCATTAATTATGCAACTTTGACTCCAAATTTTCCATGGGACAGATGATTCACACAAGCAAGATGGTGCTACTAAAACTGTTGGCGGCATCGAGAATGCAGAGGTGTGTGGTCCATTCTCATGACCTTCTGTACTTCAAGTCATTTTTAATAAATCCATGAATCTCAATTGGATATGAATCACTCTTGGTATTAGCATATTGATACAAGTGTTTGTCTTTATATCAAAGATGTATACATTTGATTTTAAAAGTCAAATTTATCATTAATTAGTTGGTGTGTGAATTTAATCAATGGTTATTAATTTCAGTGAAGGGGAGTGATGCATAGAGAAGCTGCAGAGAAATGGTTGGTGAGTCCTTGTTATTGTGATGGAAATGTGTGTGATTTTAGTGGCTTTCATCTTTTCAATGACTGTCCACTTCCAACTTAAATATTTTTGTCAATTTTTATGGTCAATGTCTTTGTTTTTCTCTTTAACTTATTGTATGTTTATTGAGGTCATAATAAAGAGTGGTTGAAATGCTTTAATTGAAGAATTCATAATTTGAATCTGGTGAGAGTGTTTAGAGAAAGTACCAACATATTACCACATGTCTTTTGAGCTTAGAACATAACTTCTAGTCACACATAAACTCACAACATGACTTGTAACAAAGCATTATAATCACCTGCAACACTTGAACACATAGTTAGGCTCGTATAGGTTGTTTTTTCATCCGATTGGGCTTAGCTGTAAGGAAGCACCATGCGTATCTAATGGTTTCTATTTTAAGATTATTCTCTCCTTTTTTGGGCTATGTCCAAGGTCAACTTCTCGACCGCTGTGAGACCGTACACCCCTGATTCACCCAGATGTATGTCGAGAATGGCCCAAGCGGAATCGAACTAGCGTCTCCACTAGGGAAGGCAGGCCTCTTAACCACTGAACCAACTTATTAGGACTTTAAGTTTAGTCTCTTGAACCATGGTTCTCTTAAAGGCAACATAACTAATTGACTATCTGTACAACCTACAAAACTATATATAAAACCAAACGAGCTTCAAACCTTGACAAAATGTATCAAAAACAAGAAACGGTCTTTATCACTTTTTTCCCTACTTTTTTAATACACCATCTTTTTGTATATAATAAACCATGATACCAATACAATAATAAATATGATCCATGTATCACTTGCCGACAGTGAATTGGACATATTACATAGTCCAAACAAGTGACCAACTATGTTTTTCCTTGCCAATCATATTAACAACTGCAACACTAAAAAGAATATCAATGGATTTGTGGGGTCGATATAAGACACCACACCGCACCCAA
This sequence comes from Ambrosia artemisiifolia, assembly GCA_032199755.1. Classification (NCBI taxonomy): domain Eukaryota; kingdom Viridiplantae; phylum Streptophyta; class Magnoliopsida; order Asterales; family Asteraceae; genus Ambrosia; species Ambrosia artemisiifolia. The sequence goes on from CM063515.1 coordinate 536,323, forward strand.
TGCTGTCTTACTATTGCTGATGTTGATGATAAGAAAAGGACAATTTGGACACGTTTGATTGACACAAAAGAACTCTAGTTCTTCCTTCTTGTCTACATTACGCATGCAATTAGACTATCCACAACATAGAGTCCGGAGTAGTGGTTCGTAATCCGGACAAGGGGCAACCGGATGGTAATCACGACCCATTATTTAAAGCATGAGTTAATTTGGCAATCACAATGCACCTAACACCCTATAACGTTGCATCCAATTTATCACATGTGTGCTTTACTGTTTGTATGAATTTCCATGTCCTATGATATGACGTCATGTCTAACTCATGACAACATTACTTCGACTTTAAAGCTTTGATTCACTATTGTCGTGGGTCTTCATGCCGATTTTTACAGCGATGTGTTAAAAACTCACTATAATCACTTTATCAAATCACGTAGCTTTAACACATTATGTAAAAGAACCATGAAATGATAAAAATCCTTGTTATTTTTTCATAGACAAAAACAAAAATACTTGATTGCAAACCTAAGTCAACGTTTTATCTTTCTTTTGGTTATAGATTTCTTGAAGTATTTTAAAGTCAGAGCAAGCAAGACAAGTAATAGAGAATTTTATGAAAGTAATTCATATAATTTGAAAGCCATACATACAAGGATTATATAAGGTATCATACATTTTACATGGGATACAAAAACAGATCCAATTTTCTACTCAACTTTCATATTTTCAACCAAAGTCAACGTCTTATCTTGCTGTTGACTTTCCTCCTCACCTTCCACTTTCCATGTCAACTCTTGTCTACACCATCTCAAGATCACCAAACATATGAATGCTGCAAACAAAAACAACCAAACCAGGCTGGACTGATCAGTATCTCATTTTATGTCATTGATTTTGACTTTTAAGGTCAGATTAAACTTTTAACTTCTATAAAAGGAATCATCAATTTACCCGCAAAAATTCGGGTTTTAATGGAAGTCAGATTCCAAAAGGCTGTGGCTGCTGATGCTGCAACTATTTTCTTGTGAGAACAATCTCTCCATGCTTCCATTATCCAGGTTTTCAGGGATTCGCCTGACTCATGTAAACTTAGAATATTAAACAAGTGTATTTACAATTTTACATAGCTTCTAGATTGAAATAGTTACAATTTATTCATCTTACCTTTATTGCATATTTGGATTGAGTACAATGAGTATAGTTTTGGGCCTGTAAACCCGATAAAGAATCCTAAACGACAAAAACGCAAAATGTAAGCTTTCAGTCTTTCATTATTGATAATCACGTGTCGAAATTTATCTTACCAAGTGCACAAAGCCTCTTGAACGTTACAACATGTCCATATTCTGATCCAAGAAGTAACAATGGTGCCACCTAAATCATACATCATGTTACAACAATCCGTTGAGTTGTGTAAAATGTAAATTGAAGTGAAAAACAGTTAGCGAGGATATGAATTTACTTTAAGAGTCGTGGATGGTTGTCCCGAAAACAGCTTTCTGGCTTTAGAGATTGCGAAATTTACTGCAGGAAGTATAACTCTAGCAGCTCTTAGAATATCCTCTTCTTTAAGCTTTACTTCTCTTTTGCTTACAGTCCCATTCCTGAAAGTTTGTGACTCCAATAAGTTATTAAAGAACAGATTATTGTGCATCAATTCAAAAGATTTTGACAGTAAACAATCTCTCTGACCTTTGAGCAATTGTGTTGGAGACGAACGAAACACCCAAACACAGAAGACCCAATTGAGACACCAAAGAAAGCATACTGAAAAGAAAGATAACACCTTTAAAGTTTTGCAAAATCTTTACCATTGTATATATAGTTGATTAACAATACACAATACCTTACCGGGATTTCATTATTCTATATCGTTAATAAAACTGAAATTCTGTGAGAAACGAAAGAGGGCAAAGAGGATGAACATACCTGAAGCTAACACCAGTTGTGAAACAGGATGACAGGAAACAAAGTGACCCGAACCCGAACCAAAGCGTTGATTTTGCTACATCATTCCACATTATCATATCATTGATCACTAATCCAATCCCATGGAAATCATACCCGTAATCATTATAATCGTCATCAACGTTTTCTTCTGAAATCACACCACAATTATTATTTACACCAAACATTAATTTATTATTTTTTTTATTAAAAAATATATAGTTGATTAATAATATACATAACACCGGAACTGTTCTTACTCGTGGACGGAACGGAAGGGCAAGAAACCGGTTTCTCCTTCTTGGATCTACCAGCATGTCTCTTTTTCTTAACCTGCTTATTATTAGCAACAACCAAATCATCAACACATATCAACTCTTTATCTTCTCGAATCTCCTGCTCAAGCCGCCTCCTCGATCTTCGACTGTTTCTAGGCGAACCCACATTGGCAAAACGGTTCTTGCAGCGGCGGCGAGACCCGTGTGGTTCGTTTGATCTGTTGGAAGGAGGGGAAGGGGAGAGAAGGAGGAGATCACGGACAGAGAGAAGGTTTATGGGTTTTGGAGAGAGAGTGTTGTTGTTGGGTGAGTATGAGACTAAATCGAGGGATAATGTTGGTGGTGGTGGTTGTTGGGAATTCAGACGTGATGCTGATTTGGTTCCGATGTTATCGGGTGGTGTATCCATTGATTGATTTATTTATTTATTTTAGGGGAGAATTGGAGAAGAAAGAGTGATGGATGGATATGATATGAGATAAAAGCAGGGTTGGGGTTTTGTTTTGGTGCAGGTAGCCGTTGGAGAAGAAATATATTTCAAAAAATAGAAAGAAGAAGAAGATTATTATGATGATATGATGGGCCGTTAAAAACAAAAATAAAAAAGTGGGAGGGAAACATCAACGGTAGGAAACTTTGACAAAAGCTACACCTATATGCGGCATATGATAGTCCAACAATAAGAAGATTACGATGCTCCTGATATGATTTACATGTTCTCTAATCTCTATGCTAAAGATTCTTTATGCGCCCCACTTTGACTTCGGGTGATTATTTTTTGGGTCTTCCCTTGTTTGTAAATACATACCCTTGCAAACCTATATGCGACGTTGTTTGTGGCCCCCCTACAAGTCACGTGTAGGCCTATATGCCGTCTATAATCCTATACGCAGCGTATAGGTAGTGACATGACTTTGACTGATGTGCAGTAATGACGCGTGAGAGTTTGTGCCACCCTTTATACACGGCTTATAGAGTTATACGTCACGTATAGAGGGTGTACCATTACCACCATCATTTTTTTTCATTTTCAAAACTCAATTACCGTTCATACTATTTTAACACTCTCATTTTATCTCTCTAACTCTCATTTTATCTCTCTATATAAAGATATATATATAGACATTAAGGGTGTCAAAATAGACTCACCCAATTCAAATTTTGTTTACATCTATACGTGTTTTTATTATACAAACTATACCCAAAAAAATCTCACAATTAGTAAAATTGTTGACAGGGTTTAGAAAGGGTGTGATAAAAGACAAACATTACATCTATCTCTAGGGATAGAGAAGCTAGTGTTTTATACTACAACGTATGTTATTGAATCAGTCATTTTATTGATGTAATCAGTAGATTGGTGCAACCCATTTTTCAAATAGCATAGATTTATCAACTAGTTAAATAAACATAAACTTGTTTAGAATACTAACAGAAGATATAAGATATTAAGTCTGATGTAGTAAAGTAAGTAAGACCCTGAATTAAGAAAAAATAAAACCAATCCAACCAAACGGTTCAAGGTTTAAATAGGTAACTGACTGGTTCAAATGTGCTCAACCAAATGTAACATCAAACATAATAAGCGTTATTAGAATTCGATCTGACTGACTACTAAACCGACCACATTTAGTGTTTTTAAAGCCAGACATGATTGGCCGATTGAATCGACGCAACCTAATTTAGTTATTTAAACACGATTGAGCAGCCGTTAAGTTAGAAAGAGGCTGGTTACTGATTCAGTTAGGATTGGTTAAACCATGGTCAGCAAATCTGGTAGGTTTGGTCCAATCTCAGTAAAACCAGGCTGGCTCCTTCAGTAAAACCATGGCCAGAGTCAGTTGACCATCTTTTGGTTTCCTGTCCACTGCTCGTTCAGTCTGGGATAAGTTAACCGGTGGTGCGATTGCTCCCTGCCTCAGTGGACTCCCCTAGTTTGGTCTTCAAGGTCCTAGAGGTTTCGGATGGCATGGCGACTTTGTGGTATAGTCGTTGGCTAAAGTAAACCTGGTGGGTTTGATCCAATTCAAACAGGTTGGTTGAACCAGTTTTAGTGTGTGTTTTTTTTTTCAGACCGATATTGAAACTTTTTCGACCACCGAATCTTTTTGATGTTTAGAGTCCTCACTTAGGCTGTGAACAAATTTATACAAAAATAGATAAGTTAAATAATTTATAACTAAAACACATAGGAATTAAAATAACTAAGAAGAATTCATACAATAACCAACATTTTTTTTGTTACAAAATGTCATTGCATTCACCAAATCACCACAAGATATATTGACAACAAAATATCAATATCTAAAAATCCTAATTATAACACATATAAATACATAAGCCAGGTTGGGATCAAAGTAAACCCAGTAATTTTATAAACTAATTTGTTAATGTGTCTTGTGAGAAGGGTTGGTTCTCACAGTTTTGACAGGCCCATGGGCTCAACCAGCACACTGCTACTGCCAACTATATCTGGAAACACTAAACAAAAATAGATTTTAAAAACTGTAAATAAAGACACTTCTTACATACTATATCACAAAATGGTTTCGCAATCGCATTATACGTTCTAAATGTATGATCTAAAACCCCATATACATATGAGTAGGCTTTTATCTCCTATAACGACAATTGACGGTTTCAATGAATAATAGAAAAGGTTCAAGAATCACCTGTTGTCATGGGACTTAATTCTGATGGTTTCTCGGTTGGTTCCACATCCTTTGTCATAACACCATTGACGTCAGTCTCCACCTCTGTTACAATTTCATCTCTATATGCCATGGGTGGGGCTGCATTTTCCATGACAGTATCAGATTGCAGCTGCAGGTTCGAGTTTGGAACCTCGATGGATAAGGGTCGGTAGAGATGGTCAAGGTTGATGTCACGCACAAATTCTATAAAGCAGGGTTTACAATAAATAATAAGTGTTGGCAAAAGCAGCTATTCTGCAAGTTCAACTGTATAATGGTAAAGAGTTTTTAATCTATAAAAAGGCCACAAATCACGACGTGTTGATAAAAACTACCTTTTCTAAGGCCAGGGCAAGCTTTGAGAGATGTGGATACAAAATTTGTGCATCCAGTATGATCTGTTCATATTAAAAAAAAAAAAAAAACAAAAACAAAAGCTAATCAGAAATTTGAGCATTGATTCAGGCAGCTAAAACTTTGCCTGCAGTACCATGCAGGATCAAATCAACATAACAAATAATATTTAGCAGTCACCTCAGATAGCCTTTGTAGGGTAAATGGTGGACCATCAACAAAACTATGAAGAGCTGCAAGACATAAATAAAAGAATGCAAGTTCTTAATTAGTCAAAAAAATAATAATTATAGGGTATACGCCTATACGGTGGACCATCAACAAAACACTATGAAGCGTTGCAGGACATAATCAAACAAATGCAAGTTCTTCATTCGTCAAAATTTTATTTTTCCAAAGAGCTGAAAATAATGATGTTATAAATCACTGAATGGAAGGCTTAAAAAACAAATCCAATAGAACAAACAATAAAAATGAAGGTGCATGATTGTGAAAGTACCATCATCCAACCTTTTCGCCAACTCAGTGTGTGTCTCTCCTAGTGATATCTTTTGTTCCTCCATTCTCATTTTTGCCTGAGGATACTCAGAAATGACCTACAGTAGAAAATGATAGAAAGAAGAATAAGACTTATCAACAATTGCATCTGGGAAAAAGAATAAAGGTTATATACTTATATATTTATACATAAGCTTCCAAGGCCATGTTGGACACTAGAGGAGTAGAGGGGGGAATTTCAAGCCAATTATTTATAAATGAGCGATTCAGGTTTTGTTATATCTGTAACAGGTAAAAAAAATTAGAAATTGAAGATATGGATTGAACGAGTCAAAGAGGTTGAAAACCCCCACGATGTACTTTTTGAGCATAAAACCTACAAAAACCATTCTCATTCAAAAATTAGATTTAGGTTATCATATTTGTAATACTAATTATCATAATGAACATAAATCTTTTTGGAAAAAAGTGTTTTGGACAATCTAACCCAATAAGTTGCTGACTCATAACAAATGACTACCAAATCTGACCCGTTAGACGGCCCACCCATTTTGTCATCTCTAATAGACATTTTGTCATCTCTATGTCCACGGTTAGAACCGTACCTCCCCATACCTGCATTAGATAAAGAGACAACATGCTTCTCAATTTCTCCCAATCATACCTGCAGAGCCACATAACATCATAGTTACAGACAAATGAATAGTAAGTTAGAAGTTAGAAATTCAACTAAATATTTATGATAAAGGCATATAAAATCAGAAAATATTAACACGGCTGTTCAAAGTTTAAACGGCTCCTCACATCAAGGGATCAAGACACAGTCAGATCTTGAATTTGAAATACAAGAATCAGTTTAACAAATAACAACATGCATACCAAAACTTTCCAGTCGCCGCAATGACTTTTAATATGCTTCTTACTTCTTCTTCAGCAGTCTCTTGCCTCATGTCCCTGCCTCTAGGGTTCCTAATCATGGAAAATGGTGCATTAAAGTTATGATACCATGGTAAAAATATATATATATGGAAACCGGTGATAAAATACTCACTGATGATTTTCAGGAAACGCAATCAAGCGTTTGCTTGTTACTTCAAGAAGCAATGTTGTCTGCTCCACATTTTCAGTTGCAACCTGAGGCAATGAAGTTTCGGCTGCCACGGTATCCAGAGGCAGTGTTGACCGTTCCAATAATTCAGTTGTCTGTATCTCCATTATATAGACCTAGAAAAACAGTCAAAGCGATCCTTAAACAACATATAGAATCTGAATTTTACACATATACGAACCATGCAACATTCGAACTGCTAAATTTTGTTCATTCCTAATCCCTAAAATCCAAAGTTAATTAGAACAACTAAAAAGACCTAGAAAAACAGTGAAAACGATTCGTAAAGTGATAAGCGATAATTCAAAGATAACTAGTTTAACTGAAAAATTAAGTGTGGAATTAAAAATTAGCGTCTTCTAAGTTGTATCAAGGCAAGTGCAAGTAACACCAACACAACACTAGGCTTAGATAAACGAATGTTAATGGAAGTAGAAACGGATGAAATTGTTTGATTATCATACACAAATGTTTATCTACCAGTACCTGTATATCCTTTTACAAACCAGATCGATTGCTAATAAGCTGTGACGGCAGGTACAAACACGGTCAATCACAAGGCGGTGGTAGGGAGCAGCATTGACCAAAACGGGTCACCAACTCACCATTCATTCTTTTAGGTCTGTTTGGTATACGGTAACGGAATGGATGAGCGAATGGACTATGGATAAAATAATGGAATGGATCATTACTATTCCATGTCAAGTTTGGTCGCTATATGAGAATGAATCAAAACATTACTTGTGTTGTTTGATAGGCAGTAAAAGACGAAAGAATAAAATTGATGGTGGGTAGTGGTTAGTGGCGCTGATGGTGGGTGGTGTGATATGTGGCGGTGGTGGGTGGCAGTAACGGTGATGGTGAAGGTGGCAAGTGGAGGCGGATGGCGATGATGGTGGGTGGGTGACGGTGGTGAGTAGTGTTGGGTGGCGACGACAGCGATGGGTTGTTGGTGGTGGTTAGTGGCGGTGTTGGTAGGCGGTAAAGCGATGGTGGGTGGTAGCGGCGGTGGTAAAAGGTGGCGACGGGCTGGTAGGTGGTGGCGATGGGTGGAGGTGGATGGCAGTGATGGTGGTTGGTGGGTGATGGGTGGCGACGGTGGTGGGTGGGTAAAGGTAGTGGGTGGCAGTGGTTAGTGGCGGCGGCGACGGTGGTGGGTGGTGACAGCGGTGTTGGGTGGTAGTGGTGGTAGGTGGTGACGATAGCGCTGGTGGGTTATGGACCTATGGTGGTGGGTGGTAGGTTTTGGTGTTGTTAATGAAGGGTGAAAGATGGGGAAATGAAAAAAAAAACATGAGGGTGATGGAATGGCTTAGAGGGAATCTAATGCCTTATGGTTTATTATGGTACCAATGCGACAATGTTAGCCTAAACGACCACAAAAAATTCCGAAGAAAAGAGTTGTCTTAAACCAAGTCTCGAACCTATGACATCCCTTTATGGAAATGCACCTTGAACAACTACAACACCAACACAATTATGATGAAATATGTTGGAAAAAAAAATATAAAATGCCCACACCCAACCCAATTTGTGATTTCATATGAAACTAATCATACTTAACATTAAATAATGCTGTGGAAATGAAAAAATAAAAAAAATACAATGCTATTGCCTAGTTGGGAACCTTTGATCTCTCATTAGAGAAACGCACATCAAACCACTACACTATCAACCCAATTTGTGATTTCATATGAAATCAATTCTATTTAATATTCAATAATGCTGTGAAAACAAAAAATAAAATAAAATTCCCCAAACCAGACACGAACATATGACCTAGGGTTAGAGTAATGTAGCTGAAACCACTACACCACCAACTCAATTTATGTTTTAATATGATATCAGTTATATTTAACATAAAATAATGCTGTTGAAATTACTATTCACCTCATTCTAAATTAATACATAGTATAATTTCAATCAACTTATTTTTTTCTTTTCTTTTTGAATAAAATAAATATGTAAAGTTTTTAAATAAAAATGCGTGTATAAAATAGAGATAATAAGTTATTAAGCTATATGTTAAATGCAATGTAATAAATAGTGAATAAATATTATTGGATGACAGAGACATTGCCACGCATGTAAAATTTGACATGCGTCGCTTTTCATTGTCTTTCTTTAGAGTCGCTCAAATGAGAGATTGATGGATATTCATTTGCAGAGAGAGAGGGGGGTATAAAGAGAGACAATGGTGGTTGTTGACGACACAGACGATCGAACCTGTCCTTTACATTCTCGATGTTTTATACTGTTCACAGTTCTTTGATGCACGACTAACTGGTCTCCTACATAAAGGATGTTACACCCCCAAAATCTATCTGCAATGAATAAAGTACCATCTCTGATTTGGTCTATTGAAATCGATAAAACTAGAGGGTTATTAGTCAATTTATCAGGTACCAAAGTTGGGCTTCGTTTTGATGAATAATAGTTTTTGAAGTGAGAAGATGACCACATGTCTTTTTTTAACTTTTTAAATATAGTTACTAGACATCTCTAATTTATTTTGAAAAAATAAAAAAACTAAATATGTGGCGGTGTTTAATTATTCTCTCTCTTTCTCTCTCTACATTATGATATAAGCACAATTATATTCACAATAAAGTACCTTTTTATATCGTAAACAATATCAAGTACTGATACCGTATGTCATGTTTTTTGACGATGAAAACCGCCCATGCGGAAACCTCGTGAGTATGTATCGTTGTTTTACTATTTTGATTAATGCGTCAATGCATACATCATCCCATAAAGATTTAACTAGAAATAGGAAAAAGTTTCACCTTTCAAGTCATAACTCGAGTATATACACAGTTTTATAAGACTCTAGCTTGGATTTGTCATTATGTTCTTAAAATATTTGACTTTATAGCATCAAACATTGAATCCAATTCCATTGCTTTATCCACAAATTCCTTCATATTCAAGAAAACCCTCCATAATCTGTTACAAAAACGGTGGCTGTCTTTCTCTCTTAACCACTTGGAAGTTGCCATCTCATTGTCACCCATTGCAATCTTCAATTAACCATCAATTACTTCGGATTTGTCTTACAATTTCTTCATAAACCTACAAAGATCTTGCCATCTTATCATCCTTCAACATCAAACATGAAATCAAAGGTTCAAATTTCAATGATTTTGTCAGCCAATAACGTTCTTGAGACTTGAAGAATATATATGTGTCATGTGAAAGATAATTATTATTGACAAGACTAAAAGTTTACAGTGACTGATCCAACTGCTTATAAATGCACATAATCACTTAAAAGTTTTGATACACAAAAAACAAATGGCGTCAAAAAGCTCATTACTCACTACAAGCACTGCTTTGTTTTCCTTTCTAATTCTTTACCTAGCTGTTTCTTTCAACAACATAGCTGCCAAACACCGCCATTCGGCCACCACCAAACACCACTCACACCACCATGACACAGGTTTTTTTACCGGTCTATCCTAGTTATTATTATTTGATTTACTATTTATCTTTTAAGTTTGTTAACTTAATCATCGATCACTTTTATTTCTAATGTGAATATTAGGATAGTTATTGAGGTTTCATTATGAGAAAATAACCAATGTTGACCGTAAAAATTACCAAAATGGACACTGACTCTTAGTTTCTACCAAAATAAACAAAAAAAGCCGGCTAAGGTGACCAAAATTTAGCATGCGCTTTACAACTGATAACTTTTTATTATCCTTTAAAAAAACACAAGCATTCGTTTTTTTGAGCTAAAACTTATCAAAATATATCCTGCCTTTTTTAAATGGTATGGCAACTAAAAGTGATAGGCTAAATTTTAGCCAAGGGCATAGCCCTAGTTTTACACGTGTATTGTTTTAATTGTTTTTTCATGGACCTTATTGTACTTTTCAAGTTTTTTTTTGCCGGTTAAAACTTAGCCCATATGTTACAATTTTAGGCTACGGTGTTTGTTTATCCTCTTGTGACAGGGTTTCATTAGATATGTATATTTTTACAAAAGGATAATATACTTTGTTTGATAAATTTTTCGGTCAACATGTTTTAATAATTTTCCATTTTACTAACTATACATCTTTGTATAAAGGAGATATATATTAATTTCTTTGTATAGTCTTTTTCATATACAGTTTTTCAGCTCTTTTGAATTCTTTCACAGGTGCATCAAACCCGCGTCTAGAACAAGCATATCATGCACTCCAAGCATGGAAACGCGTAATCTACTCCGACCCGTTTAACACAACCTCCGACTGGAGCGGCCCATCAGTTTGCAACTACACCGGAGTATACTGCGCTCCATTTCCAAACAACACCGATATCCTAACAGTCGCTGGAATCGATCTAAACCATGCAGACATTGCAGGATTCCTCCCTAACGAACTCGGATTACTCTCCGATCTCGCACTAATCCATCTAAACAGCAACCGTTTCTGCGGTATCCTCCCTCAAACTCTTTCAAACCTCTCTTTCCTCTACGAACTCGACCTTAGTAACAACCGGTTTGTGGGCCCATTCCCATCTGTAGTCTTGTCCCTCCCTAATCTCAAATACCTCGACCTACGTTACAACGAATTCGAAGGTGCATTGCCTCCTAAGCTCTTTAACATAAACCTGGACGCCATTTTCATCAACAATAACCGTTTAGCGTCGGTAATCCCATCCAACTTGGGTTTGAGCACTGCTTCAGTTGTGGTGTTTGCTAACAACAATTTAGGAGGGTGTATTCCACCGAGTATTTCAAACTTTGCAAACACAATGGAGGAGTTGTTGTTGATCAACACAAACGTATCGGGTTGTTTGCCACCTGAAGTAGGGTTTTTGTACAAATTAAGGGTATTGGATGTGAGTTCTAATAAGTTGGTTGGTGAGATACCTTATAGTATTGCAGGGTTAGCTCATTTGGAACAGTTGAATATAGGGCATAATATGATGAGTGGTGTGGTTCCTTCTGGTATTTGTGAATTGCCTAATTTGGTAAATTTTACGTATTCATACAACTTTTTCTTCGAGGAAGAGGGTGTTTGTGGGAATTTGACGTCTACGGGGGTAACGTCGGATGACCGGAGAAACTGTTTGCCGGATAAGCCGTTTCAGAGGAGCAGGAAGGAGTGTGATACAGTGCTTGAACACCCTGTTGACTGCTTTGAGCATCCGTGTGGTGAGCACATGAAACATGCAGAAAACCATCCCAAAAAGCAGCATCGTACATGATGGAATGGTCATGGTGGCTGCTTGTACCTAGTGTACAATATGTTGATGATGTTCCTAGTTTTAGAGAAAGATGTGTTGTTGTTACTAATGTAAAGTACTAGGTTGTACAAATGATATATGTAGCTGTCATATGTTGTTAAATAAGGAACTTAAAGAGAGACTATCATTTTCCATTTGACATCCCTTTCCCGGCCTTCTCATACCGTCAATTAGGCTATGTATTATGGTTTCACGCCTAAGTCAGGGCTTAAAACACTCCCCATGGGGCGTGGCCGAAGTGTGGGTGGTTTTTTTGTGTTTTGTAAAGATATAAACTTTCATGAAATTACAAGATGGTACACATTTTACGTGATAATTTGAAGAAAATTGGGACCTAACTTTAATATATATTGTTTTAGTGGATAGTTAAAAATATGGGTGTTACGAGTTGACATCATAACATTGCTTTAATAGATTCAAGTGTGCATTAGTTTGATGTTTAGAACTTAAACTTTAATTACTTACTAGTGATTTGGGATGGGCGTTCTATTAAAGACTTGACAAGGAAACAAAGGATAAGTAATTACCTAATGTGTTCCTACATATTATGTGTCATTGTTTAAACATACTTATAAGCATATACGCAAGATTATGTGTATGGATTTTGAAGTACTTGATTAACTTATGTGCTTGCATAAATGAATTGTGATCAATGTGCTAAAATAGTATACGAACAAAACCAAACTTGTAATTTCTAAAAAACAAAATAGGTAACATAATATTCCACATCATCTATACAGTTAAGTCTATAGTAACATAATATATTAATTCTATTATCTAGAATTAAAGGGAAAAGTTTCACTTCACCAAATCAAATATTAAAGGGAAAATCACAAAAATAAACAATAAACGGTTGACAAGTAAAAAAGCGAAAACAAACATACTTTGTGTCTAATTATTAGGGACCAATTATACTTTGCGTCTACCAATTATAATATTATATAATTACACATGTATTTCTCAAAGACGCATTCATTGTTAAGATCTCAAGGTCTAGTCGACTTTAGGCTCAATATACCTAGAGGGTTATTCTTTAGACGCAATGTGTTTAACTTAGAGAAGTCTTTTCTTTAGATGCATTAATCCCAATCTTTTTCTTCTTTAGAGGCCATTTTTCCTTAGACTCAATCTCCTCTAACCCTTTAGGTTAGACTCTGAAGAAACAACGAGTTTTACTTGCTAGGAGGGTGATTATTATGGTTTGAAACTCGTGCTGCTGCAGTGTATAATCATTTGCACCACTCGTGGCTCGAACCAAACCTACAAAGAAAAAATAAGTGGGCCATGTGAAGGGAGGCGACCGCAAAAAAGTCCTTTGACTTGTAATAGCTGATACAGAAAATGATGTTGGCATGCTTATAGCAACATAACATGATCCTCTACAAGGGAGAGGTGACCTCCTTTATATAGGACATGCATGGGCCAAACATCACTAACCCATAAACAAAAATGGGCTTCGGCCCGGGTTATGGGCTTGCCTCCCTTCGGCCCATACAGTGAGCACAATATCATGTGGTAATTAATGCTGATGTGAGGAAAGAGTGTACCACCCTGGCATGAATTCACATGGCGCGATCTGGTTGGGCGCGGACGGCGTTTGACGTGAGTATGGACTATAGCAGGAGAACACGCGTATACAGTACTTTGACGGGTACTGATCACAGCATGGTTGAAGTATGGAGGTTGTGCAGTCACTGTTCACTGTCAGGGGTTGTTGGACCACCCATGACAAATGTTGTCTTCTGATTGGCGCAATATGCGCCCTGAATCTGACCGGATCTTCCTGAATTTTGATCGTCCGTACACACATGTACTTGAAGACGATGTTTCCTGATTGTCCCGCATGTATATGTACACACGGAGATTCCTTTCTGTTGGTGACGTCAGCCCTTGAGGAGTTCTGCGGAATTGGTGTTCGCGCTGGATTTGCTCTACAGAAACATTGGAGTTGATATTTTTTATAGGTTAGGGTCGTAATCCACGTAAGGATTTGGGACCCTATCCCTTCAGACTCCTTAGACGCAATCCCCATAAACATGTAAATGAAAGAGGAGCTTGCGTCTAGAGAATAGACCTCTCTAACTTAAACATATTGTGACTAAAGAACAACCATTTAGTTACATTGAGTCTAAAGTCTAAAGCTAGCTTGAGATCTTAAGAATGAAGACATCTTTGAGAACTATACGTGTAATTATATAATTGGTAGACACAAAGTATAACTGGTTCCTAATATTTAGACGTAAAATATGTTTATTTTCGTGTTTTTTCTTGATCAACTGTTTATTTTTTTTTATCTTCCAAATATCAAATGTCAAAAAAATCAATAAATTAAATTAATCTTTAGATAAAGTAATAATTAGAGTATTAGACTTATAAAAAAATTCTAATAGAAACCAAACATCCTTAAAAAAGCGCAAAAGAAAGACAACAATTCAGTTTATTTAAATTTCAATTTATTTCAGCAATCTGCAGACGTTAACAAATAAACAGTCTTCTTCTTGCAGACTGCAAACCTTTGGTCCATCTCTTCTCTTACAGATGTGGTCCGCAGACTGCAGACCTTTTCCTGCAGAAAAAACAAACAGCACCTAACTGTTGTTGTATGAAGAGCTTCCATTATGGGTTGTAAAAGATATGTATGACATTATATGTACCATACATTCATACACTAGGAAAAAGCATTTATTTAATACTTGGTATGGGTCATATGGACATTCCACCAAACATGGTACTCCCTCCGTCCTATTTTAGATGTCATAGGCTCACAAACACACATATTAAGAAATCTTTGATTTGTGTATTCTCTGAATTGTAAAATGACAATAATATCCTCACGTTATTATTTCAAATCTTTGATTGTCTTTTGTCTTTTATGTGCAAAACTGAAAATTGCTTAGAAATGGACATTTAATTTGGGACATAATATCCTTACAACTCCTTAAAAACCTCAATTTATCTCCAAACCTACAAATATCCTTACCCTTCTTAATTTCCACCTCATCACATATTCATTACACACAATATTTAAATAAAACATTTCTTTTTTACATTGAGCCCACCTCATTGCAAGAACCTAGGCGTTTATCATGCCCTCAAGTAAGGACTTCCATGCTAAGGGCTTCAAAGGGCACCATTGCTCCAATGGTAAGGGCTTGCAAGGGCATGTAGATTAAGGATGCATTAGAGATAGTCTAACACACACACCTAAACCACATAATCTGATTAAAGATTCAAAGAGAGAATTAGAGAGAAAGAGATGGGAGAAAGAAAGAAGCAAGGAAGAAGAGAGGGAACCGAAGAGAGAGAAGCAGAGGAGAGAGAGAATGAGACGGAAGATAGGAGGTCGCCGGCCGGAAATGATGAAGACGACGACGGTGATGGGGGTTTCGATTGGGTCATGACCCGATCTTCAAGGTAATACCGCTGATTAAATCTTCCCCTTCTTTGAATACACTGAGATGTAAGTTATGATGGTTGGTGGTTGTTATCAGACGGACGGTGGTTATACCGTGGTTTAATGGTAGTTTGTATGGTGGAGACGGTGGAGGTCTGTGGTGGTTGTCCGTGGGAGATTAGGGTGGTCGTGCAGTAGACGATGGTGGTGATTAGTGTAATCAGAGGGTGGTGGGGTTGAGGTTCGGTTAGGTCAGGGGTTCGGGTCAAGGAGACGAGTCAACAGTCAACACAGGTCAACAGGAGTCAACCCGGTCAACTGACTGGTCAACCGAGGCGGCATTAGTTTAAACGAACCACGGTCCAAACATGAGGTATAACCGAACTTACTAATCCGATAATTATATTTATTTATAACTAGATGTGTGGGACTTGACGAGCTTCTACGAACCGAGACCAAGATCACAACATAGTTCGGACATTTCTCATACACTTTGAATTGGATATTTGGAGTTGGATAACACCTTGGCGCCTGGACACACAAAATGAGATTATACAAGTAATAATATAAATACCGAGAGTTAGGATTTGGATACGAAGCTATGTGGATACGAACATTAGCTGGCATTAAGGAACCTCAGACCATGAGATCTAAGCGTGGATTGAGATGTATAGGGCCTCGGACTTTGAGAATTGACACTAGACATTGAGTACTAGTAATATAAGGTTAAGACGTGGATAAAACTAACATATGCTAGAAATACACAAAACTACCTCGACACTTGAACATGGACTTGGTATTTGAGACTTGAAGTCACACCTATTAAGAGCTTAAGTTTCAGATGTAACAATGCTAGGACATAAGATTCGAGTTAAGACATAAGCGACGCATACCAATTACAAACTTATACACCTAGACCCAAACATTGCAACCTTAGAATTAGATTAATATTGGAATAAGGACTCGTACTTGACATTGGAAACCATGGACTTAAAACTTGAAGATCCGAACTTATTAATAACCAACATGAGTAAAGTTAGGAAGTTAATATGACATATAGACATAGACTTGGAAAACAAATAGGATCGACACCTAAACTTTAGAAGTAGTTATAACCATTACATAATAGAATGAATGGACATATATATAATGGAGTGTTAAGTGTACCTTGACACTAGAAGTGCACTAAGGACATAAGGCGCGGACATAATTATAACCTACATATATAAATATAAATGGTAACTTTGGCAACTTAGACATAAGAGATAGAACCATACGCTTGAGCTCGTCCCCACGCGTAACCATTAATTGATAAAAACCAAGACTAATAATGTTTGTCGACTTAGGATTCGACCAGGAGAATACCCATACGAGATAACTCACGCTTCGGTTTTACAAACTACTCGTGCGCATTACTTCCAAGTGAGTCTCGTGAACCATCCCCTCTTTTTCTGTTTTAAACTGTTTTGGGGTGAACATATGCTTCCAATGTAAAAAACCAGTATGATAAACCAGTTTGATGTGACAAGTGCTCCCGAATACCAAACCTTCACACTCATTAACCCAATAGGAGATTGCGCCACTTGATATATGGGTAGTACTACTTGGGGAAACCCCCGCACACAGTGGACCCGAAAGCCCGAGGAACCCTCCACTGCAGTTTGTGTCATGTATTTTTCCAGGGGAATCCACAATGGGAGTAGGTGAATTCAGTATTAGGTTAGAGGTGTGGCTTGTACATCACCAATGCTAGACCATGAGTTGAACTGTATGAACTTATTAAACTTGTTTTGGAATATTAAACCTGTTTTGTGCTAAACCATATAAACTTGCTTTTGACACATAAAACTTATTTAAAACCAGTTAAACACACGCACAGACTCACCAACATTATTACTGACCCAAACCTATTTTAAGCATGTGTTCAGGTATCTGTCTGAATTAGAAGGAATGAGCATCTACGACTTGGATTATCCCCGACGGACGAACCCGAAGAAGATCGAGAAACCATAGAGACCATTCGACTATTGTATGATTGGAGATTAGATGAAATTGTCATTAGAGGAGGTATTATGTAATATAAACCAATATTCTTTTATAAAAGATTAGTTATTTTTAATGCTTTCGTTGTTTGCTCACGCTGTGTGATGTTTGGTAACAATCTGGAATT
The DNA here is from genome assembly GCA_032199755.1 of Ambrosia artemisiifolia. Taxonomy (NCBI): domain Eukaryota; kingdom Viridiplantae; phylum Streptophyta; class Magnoliopsida; order Asterales; family Asteraceae; genus Ambrosia; species Ambrosia artemisiifolia. Next base: position 554,006 of record CM063515.1, read on the forward strand.
CCGTCTAGACCCATCTAAGTCGGGGTGTGACACAATGCTACTTGACACGGTTTTATACTCCCGCCACAACGTGGGGCCCAATACTAGTTACAACAAATATATCAAATAAAAGATGTAAAATAACAAATACATCAAATAAATGTCCGACTAGCTTTTGATCTATTATTATCAATTTAACAAATTGTGTATTTATTCAAACATTGTCACAAACATGTTTAATAAGCGGTAAGCCTTGTTTGATTGAAGAGCTGGAAGCTTTTAAGTTAAGAGAAAAAGCTCTATAGTGAAAAGCTACTACTACTAGCTTTTAAGAAAAAAACTCTACTAGCTACAAGCTTTTAATAAGTAAATGACACAAATACCCATTATATTTTAAAAACAAAATAAAAACCTTCTTTACAAGCTTTTAATTATGTCCATTTTAGTCATTTTATTAAAAGCTTCAGCTACTCTGCCAAACACCATAATATATTTAAAAAGCTTCCAGCCACCAGCCACCAGCTACCAGCCTCCAGCTAGTTTTGCCAAACATATCCTAATACCATGAATGACACGGCACTTTCGCTTATTTAACATGATTAAAAATAATATGACATAAGCAACATGATAATTTTAAGGTTATAAAATTTTGCAATCTATAGAATCTCTACAAACTACTCTAATTAGGAGGTTTTGTGAAGGAATTTATATACTTATAAAATCTATAAAAATATATATGTTGTGTATTGATAAACAGGTCTTAATTGTGTTATTCTTGTTATAAATAGGTTATGTGGGCTGAACTCGTTTAAGCATGTTTTTAACCTTGTCATTAACGTGTTGACTCGGTTATAACACATATCCGTTGTACTCAAACCTTAACTCGTGTATCTTCATGTCTAATCATCCTGTGTTAACTAGTTAATTTCATTCATTTCTAGCTTTAGAATCAAGGCTCAATGTTATATAATGTGTTATTTTATTTATGATATTCATTGGCAACATTTCTAATACAGGAGTTCAAAGTCCCACACACTTAAATCTAAGTCCACTTCATTGGAAAACAAAGCATTCGTATAGTCCCCCAACTCCTCCATGTTTTCAACTAAATTCTTGAGCCCCTTATAGATGTTATCTGCTTCAGTCTATACACGAATTTATATAACATGTTTTAGGAAGGCCGAAACCTTAAAGATATACAAAACAAAACTACAAGATTTTATTACCTTCTTTTGACAGATGTTAAAGGTTGAATGACCACTGCTCGAAAAATTTGCAAATGTCACCTCTGTGCTATATTGATCAAGAAACTGAACAACATTACAAAAACTCGAGTGTGTTTTCAGTCCGGTTACCAGAACGACATCGTGATCATTAGTCATTTCATGAGTTTGAATATCAAGTGATGATATGCACACATTGTTGATCGTTTCTGTTTGTTCGTGTGATCTCTTCTTACTCAACAACTTATCCCTCTTGTTTTTGTTCAGATCCAAGCGGATTTTCAGGGTTTGAATGTAGTCTATGGTTCTATCCAGTTGATCCACCACTTGGTTACCTTCCTGAACACAAAAACGAGCAATCAATTAAGTTATAAAAGCTATTATAATAGTTGTGTTTTAATCAATCATATAACTTAAAAACAAGTAAGATGACAAGATGTAATTTTTCTTTTTTTTTTCGTTATCTAGCTTCTTGCTAGACGGCTTTTATAATTATGTTGTAAAAATTTTTTTAAAAAATGGCCATTAGTTGTTGACAAAAAAATATAGACATCGTATTTTGACTTTTTCAAAGTAGGCATGGGAGTGGGAGGGGGTGGGGGTTGTCTCAGATGCTTCGCAAAAAGTGTAGGCTTAGCCATCTTAATCATTTACACGCCTCGGGAAAAGTGCATGCTTAGCCCTCTTAGACATTCAGTCGTTTCAATGACCTTGAGGAAAGTGTAGGCTTAGTCATCTCATGCACCTCGAAAAAGTGAAGGATTTATCCTAGTCGTCTCATAGAAAATGTAGGCTACAACTGTCTTAGTCGACGAAGCTAATATGGAAGCTTCCGTCTTTCAATTGGTGGAATTGAGATTGATTACTTTATAAAAGTCTAAAAAGGATGTCTATACTGAAAAAAATTTGGTCTATAATGACTATTTTTGAAATTTCTAAAAAAACAGGTAAAGTAAACCTGGGATACGACATTTGGAGGGATGAGAGAGAAGAGATGAGAGTAAAGTAACTTCATTTTGTTCCTTCTATTCTTCTCTACAATCTTTCTTTCTGGTTTTTCTAACGTCAAAGCAGACATATTAACAAATAACAAACTCACTAAATTTAAACACAATGGCTTGATTAACTATGAAGAATATATGGTTATATAATTATGATATGAGATATATTATCCATGTGTGAGAATATATCTATATATACTCATATATATTGTTCCTATATGGTTTGAAAAGGGAAATCAAGAGGAAACCGGAGATGTGAAAGGGAAGTAGGAAACAAGTGACGTCACTCTTTTTCATCACTCGGTTGGTGTTAATTTCTTGATTAAGTGGAGCCTCGAATTAGATTCCATTATATACCAAGATTATGTTACTTACATTTCTTGTACCCCATATTATTTTAATCATTGTAGTTGAATTTTGTGTCTGAGACCGATTTATGTCACGTTTATGAAATATTGAAAGATATGGAATGAAAACTATGTGAAATTGGGAAAATAACAATCAAATTGAAATCAAATGATACGTCATAATGATGATTGAAGAGAATGTATGGTCATAAGTCGGAGCTCGAACCACCCGAAGGAGGTCGAGTCCGAACCAATCAAATACAAGGGTTACAAGTTAAAACCTGAAAGAACGTAAGAAAGGTCGAAGCCTAGATTAAACGGCCGATAGACTAGCTTCGGTCATAAGGCCCATGGGCCCAGGGCCGAAGCCCATCCAGGAAAGTATAAATACCTCCCAAAATTTCCTCATTTGGTAACTTGACTTACTTGTACTTTTTGTACTTTTCGTACTTACTTACCACTTCTTAAAACCATACTTATTCTCACGCCGGAGGGTGGTCACAGAGAGACCCTTCCTCTCCCCTGTGACGAGCCTAACGGTGTCTTGTTTTGCAGGTTAATCTCAGATCTACTCAACTGTCACTCTTTCTCATCTCATCTCTCAGATCTGGTTCACCGGACCAACTAAGGGGTAACTTTTTTCCTCTTCAATGATGATAGGCGATTTTGATGTGTAAAGTAATATTTATTATGGTTATACAATCGATCACCTTGGCAGGGGCGGACCTAGCATAGAGCTAGGTGTCGCGTCCGTTGCTGCTGAACTTTACGCGCAAAGTGGAAAATTTGGTATTTTTTTACGAAATTTGGAAAACGTTACTATCAAAATGAAAAAAATGAAAAACGTTACTACTGAAATTCATTTCTAGATCCGCCACTGCACCTTGGATGACACCAAATATAAAAATCAATAGATATGCAGTGAAAATCCATTTTGAAGATAAATAAAAATGATCTAACTGCTATATATCGACTAAAAAGATTATAGGATGGTAATTTTTCATGCCTCCCGACTATTTTCTTTACTTATACATAATTTAAGTATCTATTTCAATAATCACCACATGTCAGTCAATTTCAAAGTACATACATTAAAAACGATCTAAAAGACATGCATAGTTAGGTGATTAATTATCACTTATCTGCTAAAGATTTACTTGGTATATAAGAATCACATGCTACATCTAACCGGCTTAGCAACCTTTGTTATCAATGTTCCTAACAACACCAATCAAAATAGAAAAAATCGGATTCTTATCAAACTGATTACATCTGTGAATATGTATGTAATTAGAAGATTTTTATATGTAATAGTAGGTTCAAAAAACATACATACACACACACACACTATCTTAACATGGTTATTGACTTGCCTAGACATGATTAATTAATTATCTGCACATATTGTGTGTTTTTTTCAGCAGGAACAAAAACCTACTAAAAAAGTCGTGTTTTTTCGTTGTTTGTATACCACTATGGTACTCGTTGTAAAGATAATAAAACGCTCGTTAATTTGATGCAATTTTATTTTTAATAAATGTCGTTTATAAAGTTATTAATGTATAAAAATTGTGGGGCAAAACGTATATGCCATATGAGAGAGAAAAAAGAATTTTAGAGGAAAATCAAAGAGGAGATCGTCACACCAACGCCCCGTTTCCGAGTTTACTTGAGGAGAGAAAAGAAATGAAAATAATCGAAGGAAAGGAGAGGAGAGGAAAGGAAAAGAAATGATACATATCATTTCCTTCTGTTTCCTTCCAAATCGGAAGGAAAAGTAAACTAAAGAATTAGAAGATTCTTATATGTAATAGTAGGTTCAAAAAACACACACACACTCACTATCTTAACATGGTTATTGACTTGCCTAGACATGATTAATTAATTATTTACACATATTGTGTTTTTTTTTTCAGCAGGAACAAAAACCTACTAAAAAAGTCGTGTTTTTTCGTTGTTTGTATACTAATATGGTACTCGTTGTAAAGATAATAAAACGCTCGTTAATTTGATGCAATTTTATTTTTAAAAAATGTCGTATATAAAGTTATTAATGTATAAAAATTGTGGGGCAAAACGTATATGCCATATGAGAGAGAAAAAAGAATTTTAGAGGAAACTCGGGAACACAACATGTTTTGTTTTCCTTCCTTAAATGAAACCCGGAAACACAACATGTTTTGTTTTCCTTTCTTTTTCTTCTTTAAATGAAACTCGGGAACACAATGATATTTTTCTTTCCTTTCATTTCCTTTCTTTTCCCTCGTTAAGTTAACTCGGGAACATAGCGCAAATTTTCTTTTATTATATATATAGATATAGATATGTTTTTGTTAAATTTCACGTTCAAATCAAAATCCGCCCATTTTAAATTATCGTATCCGCATGTAAAACGTTTTAATTCGAGATTTAAGGTGAAATTTAACAAAAACATAATTATGGGTTTCCTCCTGAATTGGTGACTTGGTGGTGGAATATGATCGCGTGGCAACATTGGTGGCACGATGATACTCCAGTGTTCCGTGAGTGATTCCAATTTGTTAGCCGTTCAAAAAAAAAAAGATTTAACGTCTGATACATCATTTCATGCGAAAATTATATGGTGTATTAATTAAATTATGATCCATATTGATTGATTTAACGAGTTCTCACGATTGAAAGATGTTACAAAAAAAAGCACCTCTAATTCAGGACATCAAAGTCCCACACACTTAAATCTAAGTCAACTTCATTGCAGAACCATGCATGCGTATTATCCCCCAACTCCAAGTTTTCAACTAAATCCTTGAGCCTCTTACAAAAATCATCTGCATCGATCTATACACAAATGACAAATTAATATAACATGTTCTAGGGAAAAACAAACCATAAATAAAATAAAGACAAGAATACATGATTTTGTTACCTTCTTTTGACAAATGTGAAAGATTGAATGGCCCTTGCTTGAGAAATTTGCATATGTTACTTCTGTGCTATATTGATCAAGAAACTGTACAACATTACAAAAACTAGAGTGTGTTTTCAACCCGGTTACCAAAACAGCATCTTGATCATGAGTCATTTCATGGATTTGAACATCGAGCGATATGCACACACTGTTGATCATGTCTGTGTCTCCGTGTGATCTCTTCTTACTCAACAACTTATCCCTTTTGTTTTTGTTCACCTCCAAGTTGGTTTTCAGGGTTTGTATGTAGTCTATGGTTCTTTGCACTTGCGCCCCTTGGTCACCTCCCTAAACACATAGATCATTAATCAAGTTACAAAAAATATTACATATATATATTTAATTGACGCGCATGAAGGTTCGCAGGATCGGGATTGAGGGAAAGATTGAGAGAGAATAAGGAATTTAGAAATCAATACTATATATTCAAATGACAAATGTTAAGGGTATTTATACATGTGAAGGGGTGTGTCCCCTTTGATACTAACCGACATACCGGTTGGGTTTTGTGTGTGACACAACCCTTGACTAAACTTAGGATAATATATATATACATATATACTTAGGATATACTAGATATAATAGGATAATGGGAAATAAGAATTAATGTCTAACATTCTCCCCCTTAATTCTTGATTTCCTTAAGGTCTTCAACTCCTATGAGACGTCGCATCTCGAGAAATTTTATTCTTGGTAGTGCCTTGGTGAGTATATCCGCTTTCTGCATCTCTCCACTGATGTGATCAACTTGTATCTGCTCGTTCTCTATGCATTCTCTGATAAAGTGATACCTTATGTTGATGTGCTTTGATCTTCCATGAAATACTGGGTTCTTCATAAGTTGTATTGCTGACTTGTTGTCTACTAGTAGTGTGATCTTCTTTGGTTGTTCACCTGTGAGTTCGCTGAGTACTCCTTGTAGCCATATAGCTTGACATGCTGCTGATGTAGCTGCCATAAATTCTGCTTCGCATGATGATAGTGCTACTGTACTTTGTTTCTGACTTGTCCATGTGATAGGTGAATCTTTGTAACAAAATATTGTTCCTGTTGTTCCTTTTCCGTCGTCTTGATCTCCATAACTGCTGTCGCTGTATCCAGTGATTTCTGCTTCTTTGCTTCTGCTGTATTGAATTCCATAATTCAACGTGCCTTTGATGTATCTTATCAAGTGTTTGACTGCTTTCATGTGAGTTGTCTTTGGGTTCTCCATGAATCTACTAATGTATCCAACTGCGTAGGTGATATCTGGTCTGGTATGTGTAAGATACCTTAAGCTTCCAATTAGCTTTCTATATTCTGTTTCATTGACTGGTTCACTTTCATCTTCTTTAGTGAGCTTTAGACCTGATTCCATTGCATATTTTGTTGGATTGCAGTCTTCTAGTCTGGCTTCTTTGATAACTTTCTTCGCGTAGGCTGATTGCTTCAATTGTATCTTTCCTTGTGTTTGATGTACTTCTATCCCTAGATAGTAAGTGAGTGGTCCTAAATCACTCATTTCAAACTTGCCTTGCATTTCTTTCTTGAAGCTTGATATGTCCTTGATTGAACTTCCTGTCACTATTATGTCATCGACATAAACTCCTATAATTATTGTTGACTCCTTTGAAGTTCTCTTGTATACTGCTTGCTCTTGTGGACATCTTTTAAATCCAATTTCTTTTAGGATGTTGTTCAGCCTTATGTTCCATGCTCTTGGTGCTTGCTTCAAACCATATAGAGCTTTCTTTAGCTTGTAGACTAGATTTTCTTTTCCTTTCTTTACAAATCCATCTGGTTGTGAAACGTAGACATCTTCCTTTAATTCACCATGTAAGAATGCTGATTTTACATCTAAGTGATGTACTTGCCATCCTTTCTGTGCTGCCAATGCTAATAGTAGCCTGATTGTTTCCATTCTTGCAACGGGTGCGAATACTTCATTATAGTCTATACCTTCTTGTTGTACGTATCCTTTTGCTACTAATCTGGCCTTATGTTTGGTGATCTGTCCACTTGCGTCTCTCTTGACCTTAAATACCCATTTTAGACCTATTGGTTTCTGACTTGAGGGGAGTGTAGTCAGTGTCCAAGTGTTGTTCTTCTCTATTGAGTCTATTTCGCTTTGCATTGCTTCTATCCATTGTGGGTAATCTGCTGCTTCTTTATAATTTGCAGGTTCTTCATCGTAAGCTAAGTACAGATGTTCATATTCTTCTGGTCTAAGAGGTTGTGTGGCTGCGTAGATGTCATTAAGTGATCTAAGGGCTCGAACTGGTTTATGTTGAGAGCCTGGTGAGTCTTCTAGCTCTTGAGTGCTTGATTCAGCTATTGGATCACTTGTCGGCGTTTCTTGAATTGTTATTGGAGTTCGTGTAGCTGTGATAGGACTATTAAAGAATTCGTTGTCACTTTCACTGTCTTCATTGTCCTCATTACTTTGCTCTTGTACAGCTTCACTTTCGTGATCTCCATTAACTTCGAATCTTGTCCAAGATGGTTCGTCATTGCTTCCTTCTTTCAAATAATTGTTGTTCCAATCCCATGGTTCGTTTTCTATGAATTGGACATCTCTACTAATGTGTATCTTTTCTTCTATGGGATCATATAATCTATAGGCTTTGGAACCATTTTCGTTTCCAAGATGTACCATTTTCTTACTTCTATCTTCTAACTTCTTTAAGTAGGGCGTTGTTACCTTAGCGTATGCTATGCATCCAAATACTCTAATGTGCTTGATATTGGGTGCTTTGCCTTTTACTGCTTCGTAGGGTGTCATACCCTTGAGTGCTTTGGTAGGTAACCGATTCTGGATATAAATAGCTTGTCTTGTTGCTTCTGCCCATAAGTTCTGTGGTACGTTCATAGCCTTTAACATGCTTCTGGTCATACTCATTATTGAACGGTTCTTTCTTTCTACTACACCATTCTGCTGAGGTGTGTAAGGTGCTGTAAGCTGTCTAAGGATTCCTTTATCCTCACAATATGCGGTAAGAGCTTTAGAAGTGAACTCTCCTCCACGATCCGTTCTTAGTCTTTTGAGCTTGTGACTTGTCTCTGTCTGAGCTTCGCTTAGAAACTTCTTGAAATTTTCATAAACTTGATCTTTTGACTTGAGCATGTAGATCCACATAAATCTTGAATAATCGTCAACTATCAGGAAGAAATAGTTGTTGCCTGCTAATGATGTGGGTGTGATTGGTCCACATAGGTCTGCATGTACGAGTTCTAGAGGTCTCGTGGCTCTAAAACTTGCTTGAGAGGGAAATGGAAGTCTACTTTGCTTTCCCGTAATACATGCATCACATACTTGAGATGGGTGTTGGATCTTTGGCAGTCCATGTGCCATTCCTTTTGTGCTTAATTGTCTAAGTGAATCAAAGTTCACGTGTCCCATACGTGCATGCCATAACCATGCAGGTGTATCTATTTTAGCTTGTAAGCAAATTGGACTAGTTATTCTGAGCTTTACCTTGTAGAGTCTATTCTTTGCTTTTGGGACTTTCATCAATAGGTTATTGTGGGCGTCATAAATCCATAAATGTTCATTCTCCATAATTACTTTGCAACCAGATTCTGTGACTTGCCCGAGGCTTAAGATGTTGCTTTTGAGTGTTGGAATGTAGTATACTTCCGTGACTAATCTTTGTTCTCCATTGTTGCATTCCAATACGATTGAGCCTTTACCTTTGATGTTAACACACGATCCATCTCCAAATTTTACGCTGCCTGCTATCTTTTCGTCTAACTCTGTGAAATAGGAGCGTCTTCCTGTCATATGATTACTTGCACCATTGTCTAAATACCATACTTCGTTTACATCTTCTTCATTGCGATAGCGTTCTGGTATTATCTTCTTTTCTTCAAGAACTATACGTTTTTCTTCACCAACTGTCATAAGTAATGTGGGATCCTCTTCTTCCATTACTAGGTGAGATTCTTCTTGCTTATTTCGAGGTTTAGGACATTTGGGAGCTATATGTCCTAATTCATTGCAGTTGTAACATCTTATACTGCTGCCATCTCTTCTGGGCTTGTAACTACTGTCGTCATGACGATTCTTAGTGGGATTTCTATCACCTTTGTGATCTTGATGGCCATTTCTGTCAAAGTTCTTCTTCTCATATCTTTGACTCTTATTGAACTTCCTAAAGTTCTGTCTACCTCGATTCTGATTGTAGTTCTTGTTGTTGTTGCTGAAAGGCCTTCTATCTTGCCTTGTAAATAACAGCTTCTCTTGACTAGCGGGTCCATATTTCTTTTCATCTCTTGACTTGAGACGTTCTTCGTAAGCTTTAAGTCTTCCAAGCGCTTCATCTAACGTCATGGAATCTATATCTGAGTACTGCTCTATGGACGCAATAATCTGTAGGAACCTTTCTGGTACGGAGTCCAGCAATTTTCGTACCAAGACTGACTCTTCAATTTTTGTTCCTAGGGTTTTTGACTTTGTACTAATCGCACTTAATCTACCAGCAAACTGGTCTATGGTTTCTGTCTCTCTCATCGTAATCATCTCAAATTCTGTGCGTAATGATTGAAGTCTTGCTTTCTGGACTCGGTCAATTCCAATAAATCTTGTCTTTAATGCATCCCAAATCTCTTTCGCTGTATTATGTGACGCCACTTGCATCACCATATCTTCTGGAATTGCCTGGAAGAGATAGGCAATCGCTGTCCTATCCTTCTTTGCATCTACTGTCGACGTGCCTTCTGTGGGTTCCACTACTTCCCAAAGGCCGTTGGCACTCAATATTGCCTTTACACGAACAGCCCAAATCGTGTAATTCGTAGATGTCAACATCGGTGTTTGGAGGCTGAAAGTGAGAGTCTCCTTCGTGACTGTCTCTTTCGGTGACGTTTCTTTCGTCATTTTGGGTTTAATGGGAGTTTTCTGCGGACTTTTATTCTTTTTCTTCCCTATTGTCCAAATCTAATTATGGACTACCCACTCTTCTTTAGGAACTTTGTTCAACAAATCGTCAAACTTAAATCAATATACTAAAATATTATTTGGTAACAAAGGTCTTCGATATTTCGTAGGCGCCTTAACAAAGTATCTAGAACTTCGTTGTAATATTCTTGTGTATCAATGATGTTCCTCCAACTAATTTCTAAAGTCAATCCTTTTGACTTAATAATCCTCCAATAATTTGATTAGTGTTCTTCTAATAACACTCAATCTATAAACACCCTTCTATATAAACAAACTCACTTTGTTTTACTAATTTTTTTGACTTCAAAAAGTTGTCTACGGATCAGTGAACAGAAACCCGAACTTTCACTGATTACAACTTACAATATAATAATCCCTCTAATAAAATATTATTTTCTTTTCTATGTTTGACTTTCAGAAAGTCAACCAATATTCACTTCTTCTTCGTGAATATCCTCTGCCAAAACAAACAAAACTTCTATTCTGTTTGTATGATCCGATTAGACTTCTGATGATATCGGATCTTTCTAAACAAGTCCTAATAACTTGTTCCTGATGATAATCGAATACAAGGGATTTTCAAAAAAAATTTTCTTAAAACCCGAAAATAAAAATCTTTAATCCTTGACAAACTTCAATGTTTTGATAAACGATTTGCAAAAATGTTTCTGTTTCGTATCAATAATTGTTCGAGGATGAGTTTTGTAGTAAACAAACTTGTTTTTGATTATGAAAAAATTTGGCGGGAAACAAAACTCTTCGAGAAAAAACAGAGTCTGAAAAAAAAATTGATTTTTCTGATTTGGATTAAAGTGTTTGTATTCGATTATGATAATTCCTAATAGGCAGGGATAGATATAACCGTATTTGATGTGTTCAAACGTTCTATTCGTCAATTCCGGTAATCGCCGGAGAAGATGAAGTTGGCCGGAAAATTTTATCCGGTTCTTATTCTTCTTCTTTGAACGGTTATATTTCTTTGTATTGATCTTCTCTTGATCCTGTTATGGCCTGTAAGTGATTGTTCCAACGTATGATCGCTTCTGTGTCAATCTCTGTTAATCGGAAAAAACAGGGGATGACTTCTGATTGATCTTCTTCTTCGTGTTCTTCTGTAAATGATTGAATGATGGAACAATTTTGATAACGTGTGCTCTGATGCCAAATGAAGGTTCGCAGGATCGGGATTGAGGGAAAGATTGAGAGAGAATAAGGAATTTAGAAATCAATACTATATATTCAAATGACAAATGTTAAGGGTATTTATACATGTGAAGGGGTGTGTCCCCTTTGATACTAACCGACATACCGGTTGGGTTTTGTGTGTGACACAACCCTTGACTAAACTTAGGATAATATATATATACATATATACTTAGGATATACTAGATATAATAGGATAATGGGAAATAAGAATTAATGTCTAACAGCGCATATAATTAGTAATTGTGTTAAACAAGTTGACAGTTAAACCTTGGATGTGCCATCATGAGGAGGGATGAGAGAGAAGAGACGATCGTAGAGTAACTTCATCTGGTTCCTTCTATTCCTCTCTACAATCTTCCTTTCTGGTTTCTCCAACGTCGAAGCAGACATGTTGTAATTTGTAAATTAACAAATAACTAGCTCACTCAATGTAAACACAGTGGCTTGACTAGCTATGAAGAATATATGATTATACAATTTTAAAACCTTAAACATATATGGTATGATATCATAGATGTGTGTGTGAACACACATATATATATACACAAACAGGCACATGTATATTTCTTTTAAGGTTTGAAAGGGAAAGCAAGAGAAAAAGGTTAAGAGCAAGAGGAAGCATGAGCAAAGTGACATCACCCTCTCTGTCATCACTCTTATGACGTTGTTCTCTTTTAAGTGGAGACCGAATAAGATTTTCTTTTCATCATTTCTTGCTAATTACCTCATGTTATTTTTCATTAATCTACAATATATACTTGAATTTTGTATAAAACATCACCTCACCTAATTAATATTGTTGGAAATTGTTTATGTGAATGTGAGTTGGCCTTGTCCCACATTGGTTGGGAGATGGAAATTGGAAGGCTTTATAAGGAGAAGCTTGAGAGGGAGATTTAAATTGTTAAAGTTACACTATCCTCTAGCTCCTACCCGCGCTCGGCGGGGGGGGGGGGGGGGGGTGGTGCTAAACCTTCAATTGCTACTCTTTTGAAACACTTCTTGAAGAGCCAGTTGCATCTCCTAAAACATACAAGTGATTTCTACTTATAAATAGTTGAACACACGCCCAATATGTCTAGCATATTTTCTATACCTTACAAGGTTAGCATAGGACATAACTTCTTTTACTACTTCTGTGAGCCCGTGTAAAACAATACATATAGCAAATAGAAGATTACGAACGTTGTTGGGACTATCAAAAGTTGGAAGATGTTAAATGGTTCAGTTGTTATTTTTACTTCCTTTATAACAGAAAGAGGATGTCTGTTTGGTGGAGGGACTCGATTGGTTAAAATTAGGAACGGACTCAGGGCCAAATTCATAGAACGAGGGATTCAAGTTGTATTCCGTCAAAAACTAAAGGGACTCAAATGATAGTTTGCTCTTTTACTTTAGTAGGAAGATTCAGGATTCATTTTAGCTTTATTCTAGAGTCAACTGCAACTTGTGCCTATGTGTTTTTTAGGCGGAGTCAACCTAAGTCCACAGTTTGAAATTTTGGTCACAGCCTCACAGGAGTCCCTGATATTCGCAATTCGTAACAAATTGTGTCCCTTCGTCTAATTTTCGTGGACGTCAACTAAAAAGGCATTTTGGTAATCTTGCTACCCTGAAACAATGAACCGTGCAGCTTCTCCTAAGTTCCCTCAACTCTCTTATGTGTCCCTGTGTTAATTACCCTAATTTGATTGAAAACCTCAAACTGGGGAGTCAGGTTGACTCCTCCAAATAAGCACAAGGATGCAAGTTGGAGTTTACTGCTTATTCTTATTTTTTGGTTTTATAATTTTAGTCTATGTATGTTTCTTGGCAATTAAGGTATGTTTAGTCTCTAGTGTACGTTCAATTTTGCTAAAGAGTTTTTTTCTTATTGAATTCATCGTTTGATTAGGTTGAAGAAGACCTAATTTCCAACAATACATACGTAAATCAATTAAACTAAAACTAATTTAGGAGATCTTATGCATTAAAGCAAGTTATATGATCATTCTTTAATGTGAAGGCTCGAGATCAAACTTTTGTGAAATTTCCATTCAAACTTTTGCGAAATTTCCATTTAAAAAGCTAAGAGTGGGATTCATTCATGGTTTATTTTAACCAAATAAACAAATGGACATGAGCATATACACAAACGAATTTTCATAATTGTATTTGTTCATTAATAATGTAACTTTACTCTTATCTGTTGGTTTGATTAAAAAAAAAGTTAATAAAAGGATATTTGTAAACGAAATTGTAAATAATGATATGAACAAATTGATTTGAATTATGAGAAAATCAATTTCCCTTGTTTGATGAAAAATTAGGTTAGATAATTCATTATGGCGTATTCATCGGTGAGTACATATAATCATCTTAAATATATTTTTTAGAATCACTAGATCAAGTGATAACGCCTTATATCAACGGTGTTTCCAAGTAAGAATCGGTGAGACCACCCAAGATTCCAAAGAATCTCGACATCATCTTCACAAAAGGACATAAAGACCCGGGATGAAACCTCACCATCTCGGGAAGTACCTTCATTATTATAGCAAAAAACGTAGTTTGAACTCAGTACATCTCACTATTCTCACACAACCGAACTTGTATTTGTAAACTAAGCCAGGGATCATTGGCTCATAAATTAAACGATTCCTAAATTTTTAACCATTCGATCATAATCCGTTATCTAAATAAATATGTAACTTCACTTCATTTACAAATATACCCTTAATTTCTTTCACGTGTTCAACGAATGCACATATTTAAATGTATGTTTATCCCCTTTTTAACTTTATTTTGTCACCTTTTTGTGCTAGTGGGAACACGTATTAAATTATGTAAGCAAATTATGATTAGCCATCTAATTGTGATGACTTTAAACAAAATTAGCTACTTTATTTAACATGATAAGGTACTAAACTTCAATTGGTTAACAGTATAATATAATTTGTCCTTTTTATCATGATCCTTTCACATGGTTCACAAGCTTTCATGAAGGATTAGGATCAAGATAACAACGAAAAATAATCCATCATGACATATCCTCAGATAGGCCCATTGTACAAAATAAATAAATAAATAAATAATAATAATAATAATCTATATATTATAATATTCCAAAGGGATATATCCTACATGGCACTCAATGAGGCCATTCTCCCTCTTAAGATGCCATGTAGGATCCATGTGGCATTATGTGTTGAGAGATAATTAGGTAATCAAAAAACAAAAGAGATTGGGTTACTTTAGGAAAAAAATGAATTAAAAATAAATTTAAATTTTTCTCTCTCATGTTTCCTGCCATAATTTTTAAACATTAATATCTTTTATATATGAGATTTTTTAAAGAAAAAAATTACACCAAATTAACGAGCGTTTTATTATCTTTCCAACGAGTACCATAGTGCTATATAAAAAACGGAGAAAAAAACGACTATTTTTTTGTGGGGTTTCGTTCATACATGAAAAAAACACAAAGTGTTCAGGTTATTCATTAATCATGTATTAACAAGTCATTAATTATGTTATCCCGACCCGATTACCCGAAACAACATACCCAAATACCCGAACTATATACTCGATCATATACCCATGAATTTTTTAACGCATCACATAACCGTTAGACTAATGCGTTCGATATTTCAATAATTAACTTTTTTTTCTTATTTAATGTTAGTTCTTTTAGAATGATCGATTACAAACTTCCGAATTCATTTGTAATGGCACTAGATACGTGGCTTAATAATTGAGTGTTTTTGGTGTTTTTGAGTATTTTTCTAAATTTATCTCTCTATCTCTTAATTCTCAATTACTAAAATTAAATTGAGTTATTTTAGGAAAAAAGAATTTAAAAACAAATTTAAATTTTTCTCTCTTACCTTCCTCCCATAATTTTAAAACATAAATATCTTTTATATTCGAGATTTTTTAAATAGAAAAATTACACCAAATTAACGGCGTTTTATTATCTTTCCAACGAGTACCATAGTGCTATATAAAAACGAAAAAAAAAACGACTATTTTTTGTGGGGTTATATTCATACAGAAAAAAACACAAAGTGTTCAGGTTATTCATTAATCAAATTGTAACATATTTTAATTTACGTGAAGATGATTATATGTTGAAGGTTATCCTTTTAATACTTTATTATGTTTAATATGGTTTATGCTTTTTATTTTTTTAACTTTTTAAATAAATGTTTTTTAACTAAGATTGATTATGTTTAAGTTATTTACTCTTTTCATGATTTGAGTTTTCTTTTTTTTATCATTTTTTATTAAATCATATTAATTTTCTCAACCCCGGGACCTTCCCGGGGTAATCGGCTAGTAATCTATATATATAATAAAAGAAAGCAATTTTAATGACATGGCACTCAAAGAGGCATTCTTCTCTTTGAGTGTGTCATGTGTCATCCCATGTGGCATTGAGATATTTTAGGAAAAAAATATTTTAAAAATCAAATTGGATTTTTCTCACTTATGTTTCCTCCCATAATTTTTAAACGTTAATATCTTTTATATACGAGATTTTTTAAAGAAAAAAATTACACCAAATTAACGAGCGTTTTATTATCTTTCCAACGAGTACCATAGTGCTATATAAAAAACAGAGAAAAAAACGACTATTTTTTGTGGGGTTTTGTTCGTACAGAAAAAAAACACAAAGTTTTCAGGTTATTCATTAATCACATATAGGCAAGTCACTAATTATGTTCAAATTAGTAAATATGAATTCTATTTTCAACATGTGTTAACATTGGAGTTATACATTGTTTTAGTTTAGATATTAATTAGAGTTATACATTGTTTAAGGTTAGGCGTTAACATTGAAGATACAACCAAAACCATTTTAATGACATGACACTTAAAGAGTCATTCTCCTCCTTGAGGGTGTCATGTGTCATGTGTCATCCCATGTGGCATTGAGATATTTTAGGAAAAAAAAATTTAAAAATAAAATTGAATTTTTCTCTCTTATGTTTTCTCCCATAAATTTTTAAACATTAATAACAAGCGTTTTATTATCTTTCCAACGAGTACCATAGTGCTATATAAAAAATGGAGGAAAAAAACGACTATTTTTTGTGGGGTTTTGTTCATACAGGAAAAAAACACAAAGTGTTCAGGTTATTCATTAATCACATATAGCCATATAGGCAAGTCACTAATTATGTTCAAATTAGTAAATATGAATTCTATTTTCAACATGTGTTAACATTGGAGTTATACATTGTTTTAGTTTAGATTTTAATATTAATATTAGAGTTATACGTTGTTTAAGGTTAGGCGTTAACATTGAAGATACAACCAAAGCCATTTTAATGGCATGGCACTTAAAGAGTCATTCTCCTCCTTGAGGGTGTCATGTGTCATCCCATGTGGCATTGAGATATTTTAGGAAAAAAAAAATTAAAAATAAAATTGAATTTTTCTCTCTTATGTTTCCTCCCATAAATTTTTAAACATTAATAACAAGCGTTTTATTATCTTTCCAACGAGTACCATAGTGCTATATAAAAAATTGAGGGAAAAAAACGACTATTTTTTGTGGGGTTTTGTTCATACAGGAAAAAAAACACTAAGTGTTCAGGTTATTCATTAATCACATATAGGCAAGTCACTAATTATGTTCAAATTAGTAAATATGAATTCTATTTTCAACATGTGTTAACATTGGAGTTATACATTGTTTTAGTTTAGATTTTAATATTAATATTAATATTAGAGTTATACATTGTTTAAGGTTAGGCGTTAACATTGGAGATACATTTTTAATTGTTTTAGGTTAGGTGTTACCCAAAGCTTTATTGCATATAACTGTAAAGCGAATCATTTTATTTCATATGTAAAATTAATATGTCATATTAGATTTCTCAACCCCGGGACGTTCCCGGGGTATAATCTAGTAATAATAATAAGCAATTCTTTAAATTGCAGGGGCTAAAATCTAAATTATCAATTTCTATAAAGTTTTTAAAATGTCAAAAAAACATGGGCTGAGACAGGCCCAGGCCCATTCTTGTAGGAAGGAACATGCTGCCCAGTAAGCCCAAGCTTTTATCAAGCTTTAAACCAGCCCGCCAATTTAAGAGCCTTGGAGCCAGTCCCTTTTAAGCCCACATATTTTTTTAACTGAGAAGGGACCATTTATTTCACACCACAAATGAATGGAGTTTGTAAATGTGTTGCGGTAGTTGTATTACCTGGTCATTGGTCTTTTTAGCATTATTAACACCTTTCAAGTTTCAACTGATCAATGGATCCAAATAAACCAGAAAGAAGAGAAGTTGATGACTTACCATATTAATTGCTATACACACAGCTGGTTGGTTATATAGGTCCCTATAGACAGGTTGGATTTTTACGTGGCTAACCGGCTACATGGATACACTGCATTTCATTTCTTGTCATTTCAGCGTCACATTCACTAAGCCTGATCCGCTCGAGGTGTGATCTCGAGGCTTCTTATATACGGCAGTCATGATCTTTGAGCATCTGATCCATACTTGATGAAACCAAGGGACCCGAGAATGGATCTTGTATCCTTCACCATCCTGATAACATACAAATAAGAAACCAGCACACTTTTAAACATGCTTTCAAGTTAATAATCAGTCAACCAGAATACCAAATAATAAGGTTTAAATGATTCTACCATAAGTGTTTCCTTGTTGTTAGCTCTTGCTCTTCTTACCCTGCAAGGACCACCCTTATTCTACCATAATTGTTTCATTGTTTAAGCCCTGCTTGCGGTGTACTCATATATATGTGTTGTCCCTCGTGGGCAAAAGTAAAATTTCTTAGCCGATAATTATGCAAATAATTAGGAATTTATATTTATCTTTTATTATTGATTGGTATTGTAATTATAGTATGATTGTAATTCCTTATTTAGATAGGATTTCTATTCCCTATATAAAGGGACATAAGACATTGTATTATTCATTCAGAAATTTATCAATACCATGATTACTTTCATGGTATCAGAGCCTCGGTTCTGAGAAACCTTCTGTCCCGATTTTTTCTTTTCTGTTCTGTCTCCCGGCTTCTGCTTCGGCACCGGTACTGCTGCAGAATCTTTTTCTTTTTCTTTAAACCTGCCGCAACACATACAAACCCTACGCAGCAGCTATGACAAAACCCGATGATGGTCCCAGCAGCGCTGAAAAATCAGCACCGACCCCTCTGCACCCGGCTTATTCTGTCAGCAACATTCAGTCCAAGATACGAACCCTTGATGGTACCAAAGTCACGTACTCTTCTTGGGTTAAACTTTTCCGATTTCATGCCATTGCATACAAAGTTCTTGATCATCTCGATGACACCCCACCACCGGATCCTGCTGACCCGTCCTACGGGACTTGGAAAGAAATTGATGCGCTGGTGTCGCAATGGATTTACAGCACTTTATCGGACGAATTGTCGTCCGAATTTCTGGACACTGAAGCCACGGCCAGAGAGACATGGGTTCGCCTTCAGCAACACTTCCTCAGCAATAAACAAGCCAAGGCTGCTGCGCTGGAAACTCGGTTTGTTAATCTTACACTCGCTTCTTGCTCCTCTGTTGATGATTATTGTAAACAGTTACAGGAATTGGCGAACCAATTGGCCGATGTTGATCAACCAGTCTCCAAACAACGCCTAGTTCTACAACTGGTGCGGGGTTTGTCGGCTAAGTTTGACACCACGGCCCAATTAATTCATGCTCAACAAGCGGACTGGAATACCGCCAAAACTATGCTGCAGGATGAAGTTATCCGCTTGGAATCCCGAAAACAAACATCTTCCTCTGTCCTCGTGGCCGGATCCAGCAAAACCACCAACACCCCATCAAACAACTATCCCGCCCAACAAAACACCTACTCCGAACAACCCCCATCATCCGGCTCACCATTCTATCGGGGCAGGGGACGCGGTCGCGGATACAACTCACGTGGCCGCGGCAGAAGAGGACGTGGTTATGGTTCCCAACCTTCTTACACACCTTGGCCCTTCTCAACCCAACAATACCCACAGTGGGCTTGGTGGTCTCCACCACCATGTCCCTATCCTACACAACCAAATTGGCGACCCAATTCCACTTCAGTACCCACAAACCAGCCCCAAAACAACAATCCTGCAGCCCACTTTGCTGGTTACTCGCCGCAGCAGCCCGCTTATTACCCTTCGGCTCCTGCTGCGCCGCCTGGTTTTGATGCCCTTTGCCCGTCCGACTTGAGCAAAGCCTTCAGCGCCATGCAGATGCAGTATTATGATCCCAATACAATCATGGACACAGGCGCAGAGCAACATGTCACCGAAAACAAAGGTATGATTCCTAATTTGACTTTATCTAATGTAAACACTAAATTAATGGTTGGCAATGGTCAGTTTTTACCAATTAAGGGAACCGGTACCGGCTTCCTTCCCATTCACAACCGAACCTATATTTTACCCAATATCCTTTATAGCCCCCAAATCATTAAATCTCTTATTTCGGTTCGCCGATTCACCCGTGAAAACCTTGTTTCTATAGAATTTGACCCTTTTGGTTTTTCTTTGAAGGACCT
Organism: Ambrosia artemisiifolia; assembly: GCA_032199755.1. Lineage (NCBI taxonomy): Eukaryota > Viridiplantae > Streptophyta > Magnoliopsida > Asterales > Asteraceae > Ambrosia > Ambrosia artemisiifolia. The sequence goes on from CM063515.1 coordinate 574,167, forward strand.
CAAAACGGGACGCCTGCTTTCACGCCACAATAGCACAGGCGATTTATATCCGGTTACTCCTCCAGTTCTCCCGCCACAAGCTTGCTTCATTGCCTCTACAGCCTTACCATGGCATGATCGTCTGGGCCACCCCGGCGGTCATGTCTTAGATATTCTTACTAGAAATTTTGGTTTTTCATGTAATCACAATAAGAACTTATTTTGTCATTCTTGTCATTTATCGAACAGTAAAAGATTGCCATTCTATGAATCTACTTCTTTTACATTTGCACCGTTTGATATTGTACATTGTGATTTATGGACCTCACCAATACCTAGTAAAACCGGATATAAATATTATATGGTCTTAATTGACAATTTTTCAAACTTTGTTTGGGTTTACCGTCTAAAATACAAGTCCGAAACTTTTCCTACCTTTGCCAAATTTCACCGCCTTATTGCCACTCAATTTAACAGACATATTAAAACTTTCCAATGTGACCTTGGCGGGGAATTCGACAATAATGCCTTTAAACAATTTGCCCATCAACATGGTCTCTTGTTTCGTTTTGCTTGCCCACAAACCTCCTCCCAAAACGGCAGGGCGGAACGAATGATCCGTCGCCTCAATGACGTCATCCGTTCTTTACTTATTCACGCCCATCTACCACCAATGTTTTGGGTGGAAGCCCTGCACACCGCCGCCTACCTACACAACATCTTACCTACCAAGAGACTCAACTTTTTCACACCCACTTTTGCCTTATACCTCCGCCACCCATCCTACGACCACCTTCGCGTTTTTGGGTGCGCGTGTTACCCCAACACCTCTGCTACACAACCACATAAACTTCATGCGAGATCCGTTTGATGTATCTTTCTCGGGTACCCTCCGGACTTCCGTGGGTATCGTTGCCTTGACCCGACAACCGGGAAAGTACTTATTTCTCGCCATGTTACATTCGATGAACACACCTTTCCTCACTCCATCCCCACACCACCCTCTTCCTACACATTTCTTGATGACGCACCCATTGGCTTTACCTTTAGCCATCCCATTCCTACACCCACCACCACCCAACCTATGCCCCACACCACCTCACCCTTTCCCCTCCACTACTCTCGCCGCCCTAAACCACACCCACTACAGCCTGCTGCCAACCCACCCGGTCCTCCAGCCCACTCTGCAGCCCCGCCTCCCGCTGCTACCACCCAGCCGCACACTGCTGCTTCGTCAGCAGTTCCGCAGCAGCCTCTGCACACTGCTGCCTCGTCAGCAGCCCCGCAGGCGCCTCCCATTCCCTCAAACACCCACCCCATGACCACCCGATCCAAAGCTCGTCATGCCCTCCACACTACCACTATCTCCCCGGTCCCCACATCTTACACCAAAGCCTTTGCCGACCCCAATTGGTTAAACGCCATGCAAACCGAATTTAGTACCTTACAGGATAATGAGACTTGGGAACTTGTACCCCGACCGGTTGACAAACCTGTCATACGCTGCATGTGGCTTTTTCGCCATAAATTCAAATCAGATGGTACATTAGAGAGATACAAGGCTCGACTTGTCGTAAATGGCAAATCACAGACCGTGGGCATTGATTGCGATGATACTTTTAGCCCAGTGGTTAAACCAGCCACCATTCGCACGGTTTTATCTATTGCGGTATCACGCTCGTGGCCTATACACCAATTGGATGTCAAGAATGCCTTCCTGCATGGACATTTAAATGAAACTGTTTTTATGCATCAACCAACAGGTTTTGTCGACAGGCGTTTTCCTAATCATGTTTGCAGGTTAAAGAAGTCTCTGTATGGCTTGAAACAAGCACCTCGGGCGTGGTATACTCGGTTTGCCACATTTATTCTCTCTCAGGGTTTTCGTGGAAGTGTGTGTGATAACTCTTTGTTTATATACAAGCATGGCGAGCATACGGCGTATTTACTACTTTATGTGGATGATATCGTGCTAACTGCCTCTTCGGTCACTCTGTTGAACAACATTATCACTACTTTATCCCGAGAATTTGCCATGACAGATTTGGGCTCTCTACATCATTTTCTAGGTATTCGCGTAACTAGACAGGCGAATGGTTTATTCCTAGATCAGAGTCAATATGCAAAGGACATCATCCAGCGTGCGTCCATGTCCAACTGCAAACCATGCACAACTCCAGTTGATTTATCATCCAAGCTAAGTGCCACTGATGGTCCTTTATTTCATGACCCCACTTTATATCGCAGTCTGGCAGGAGCATTACAATACCTCACGTTCACTCGTCCTGACATCTCTTATGCCGTTCAACAAGTGTGTTTATTTATGCACGAACCACATGAGCCGCACTTTGCGTTTTTAAAGCGCATCATTCGCTATCTGCAGGGTACTCTTGATTATGGTGTTCGCATCATCAAATCCGACTCGCATTCTCTCGTGGCTTATTCGGATGCTGATTGGGGTGGTTGTCCCGACACTCGTAGATCTACGAGCGGCTATTGTGTTTTCCTAGGGGACAATTTGATTTCGTGGTCATCAAAGCGGCAGCCTACTATTTCCCGCTCCAGTGCTGAAGCGGAATATCGCGGGGTTGCAAACGCAGTCGCTGAAGCCACTTGGATTCGGAACTTGCTTTTGGAGCTGCATCTTCCTCTTCGTCAGGCCTCGGTCGTTTATTGTGATAATGTTTCGGCGGTTTATTTATCTGATAATCCTGTTCAACATCAGCGAACGAAGCACATTGAGATCGACATTCACTTCGTTAGAGAAAAGGTTCGCGTGGGTGATATTCGCGTGCTTCATGTCCCTACTTCTCTGCAGTATGCTGATATTTTCACAAAAGGTCTCCCGCGGCAGTTATTTCAGTCTTTTCGTTCCAGCTTGAGCGTCTGTCCTACGCCCGCTCAAACTGCGGGGGAGTCTTAGCCGATAATTATGCAAATAATTAGGAATTTATATTTATCTTTTATTATTGATTGGTATTGTAATTATAGTATGATTGTAATTCCTTATTTAGATAGGATTTCTATTCCCTATATAAAGGGACATAAGACATTGTATTATTCATTCAGAAATTTATCAATACCATGATTACTTTCAAAATTCACTAATTTAATTTTAACCTTATTTTACTAAATTCGTGAAATAACGTTAAAAATGGCAGAAGGTTAATCATGCATCATGTGGTGGTATTGATAGCCAAAAGGCAAGTCGGTACATGCAGCAATCGGGATTGTTCAGATTTCAAAGTGTTATGTGTCTTATGTTCAAGGCTTGATGCAAAACTACTATCGAGCCAAGGATCTCGCTGGAAGCAGCCTCTCTATCCCTACAGTGTAGAGGTAAGGTTGTCTACATTTTACTCTTCTCATACCCTAAGTTAGTTTTGCTATTCGTGGGATTTACCAAGAATGATATTGGTAGTGAAGGAGCATTTTATGTCTGGTAGCTTTACTCCTGGTGGAAATTATATCCACACCGCCAGCACCTGTCGCCAATGGCCCCAAATAAGAACCCATCAACGGTGGAGAATGTTTCACTCCTTTTCCTTAAAGATTGTCACTTGCTCCATATAAACCTGAGTTGATGTGACTAATTCAGCATTGGCATCATGACTGTACCGTACAGACTTCTTTTCGGGCTTCCCATGTCAGGATTCTGACACTTCGTTCTTGCTTCCCTTTGTCTACTAAGACCGGTGGGTGTGGTTGAGGTCCGGCATCGACGCCGGACCGCCACCTCTGCATCCACGTCACCGGCGACGTTGCCGGAGCTCTTCATGCCGGGCCAAGGGTGTGGTTGAGGTCCGGCTTCATCCTCAACCCACCAATCACAAGGTTCCAATCTTGCATCCCAAGAAGAAAAGAGGGCCGGCACAAACGGCAAGATTATGCTGCCTATGCCGCTCCACACCCAAGCCGGACCAAGGGGGCGGTGTAGCGAGACCCGGCATAGGCTTGCCCTCCCTATGCCGCCCCCCACACCCCCTGGTCTAAAATAATTGCTTCAAAGAACACACATGAAAAGCACACAAAAAGTGGGTGAAATATGACAGCTTTTTAGGAGCCAATCAAAACACTCCATTTGAAATAAAGACGCTTGAAATGGGTTAACCACTGCAGGTGGTCTTATAAAGTTAAGTTGCACTACCGTGCCACTTCGGTATGGGCAGTGAAAACATATGGAGTTTGTTCGGTCCGTATTCGTTTGATTGTAGAAACCATGGCTAGGTGAACAATGCTCCATTACTTAAAAAAAATTTGTTATTGTTTTATTATTATAACTACTAGCATACTTTGTTTCTCTTTTATAACTTTTGATGTATATAAATTTGTGATCGTGAGTTTACGAGGTATTTATTTTTGTCTATATCTCTATATAAGTTTTACGCAAAATCAAGTCGTGAATACATACAATTGATGGGAGCACAAATGTATATGTCATCAAAGTTGTTTTACAATTTACTTTTTTATATAAAATGGCGTCATTTACCATTTTCATTATTTGAATAATATAATTTCACATGCTCATTTTTGTTTACGTTTCGATAAAAGTTTTATTTAAAAGCAAATGACTCAAATGTAATTGATTCTCTTGTTCATTGTCGTGACGAACCGAACCAATACCGTACGAAAAACATAGGTGTCGATTTCGCTATTCATTTTTATGGTTTGCTCAACGTTTTTGCAGGTGTCGTGACTGACCGAACCGATTCCGACTGAACATCGGTACCGTAATCAGTATTATCTAAACCGGTACCGGCATTCGTGTTTATGGTTTTCCATTGACGTAACTTTTCCGGTTGCTATACCGAGTATTGGCATCGAACCGGAACTGTAACGAATTGAATCAATACCGACTGAATGTCTATTGAGAGGGGCAGGCATCCCATAGTTCAATTTGTGACTTGTAGTTAATGATTTTGTAACTACATACTGAAACAAATGATTACATGTGGCAAACTAACACCGAGAATCAAGGCAACAAGCATATAATCAATCACCAACACAAGATTGCACAAAGCTTGATACACAAACAATTTGGCTCAAATTGAAAGTAAAAGCCGAAAAAAGAGTAAATAAAATTGCATCAACTAGTGTAACAAAGATCATCATCATTTTGTTTTGATACTGTCCACAAATCCAGTGCTTAGAAGCTTCTCCACATACTTGCCCAAAACATCCACTTCCAAATTCACCTTCTGCCCAATTTTCTTCAATGGAATCACAACCTGCTGCTGTGTATACTCAACCATCATGAAATTGAAACAACACTCTTCATCAAACACTTTAACCACAGTCAAGCTAGTCCCGTCCACCGCAATAAACCCTTTCGGCACTATAAATTTCAAAACTTCTGCTGTAGTTTTCACCTTAATCCACAGCGAATCCCCCTCCGGCTCCATCGAAACAATATCCCCTGTTCCATCCACATGCCCCTGTACAAAATGACCCCCCATTCGAGTCGACGGTTTCACGGCCCTCTCCAGATTAACAACCGAACCTTTTTCCAATTCGATCAACGACGTCTTTCTTAACGTCTCAGGAGCCAACCCAGCTTTGAATTCCAACCGTTGGGTGTCAAAGTCTGTTACTGTCAAACAAGTGCCGTTTACAGCTATACTGTCGCCCAGATTGACGTCTTTGAGGACAGTTGGAGAATGGATCACCATGTCAAATGATTGGCCGGATTCGTCGAAACCAAGCTGCCTGACTTCTCCCAGCTCTTCAACAATTCCTGTGAAGAGGGATTTTATCTGGTTCTGTTGGTAGGTGTTACGGGTTAGTGGTTTTGGTGAGTGTGATCCAAAGATGAGAGCGAGTAGGGGTTTAGGTTTGAGATTCATTGATGTAAAGCGGTTGCGGGTTGGGTTGAGCTGGTTCTGGATCGGTAATCTGGGAAAGGAGGATGATGTTTTGGTTAGGGTTTTGGAGATGGAGACTGCAGCAGATAAGGAAGAAATCGCCATTGGTGTAGGTATGAGTTGGTCTGCAACACCATGGGTGGGTATCACGTAAATAATATAGGGGTGCAATGGCATGTTGCATGCCATTTTCATTACTAGTGCATGTTACATGCCATTTTTATCAAAATCTATTTTTTCAAATATTCTTTTTAGGCTCTGCAGTGCACTTAAGTCTGAATTATAAGGTTGATAACTCAAAGTTTGAGGGGAAACTTTTTCTAAGGAGAGGACGAGGGCAGCTACCCGGACAACGGTCAATAGACATAGGATCGCAACCCGTTGTAGACAGGGCGGTTAAAACAAGCGAGTGAGCAACATCATGTGGGGCAGCGCCGACGTGGGTCAGCCATGTCTGGTCAAGTACCCATGGTTATGGTTAAAGGCTCCCATGCAAACTGATGAACTCCTTTTTGTTTTGTTCTATGCTATTTCCGATTAAACTTTCTACATTTTAATTAGTACTCTAGTTTTCAATTTCCCTAAGGTCTAGGAATGGGTAGTTTCTTTTAAATTTCCTCTATGTATGTATATTTCCTTTAAATGAAATAGGCAGTATGCGTTTTATGATTAATCTTTTGTATTTGGTTAACCTATGCTAATTCATTTCTTAGCCGAATTAAGTTGTTTTACGAACTGAAATCAATTCAAGTGGTGTATTTGCGTCTTAAATTGAGTTTGGAATCGCCCTACGTAAATCTTGAGCAGTGAATCTGTATTTCAAGTGACTCGTAGACTGTCCGTTTTTTTTCATTTAAATTATATTCCAACAGTTATACTAATCTGATATACAACAGAAACGTAATAAAAATAAACAAATAAAGATATTTCCAGTGAACAATCACTTTCCTTGGTGGCCAAGGCTTAGATAAATTGGATTTTTGCTTAATAACCTTCAAATGTTTGACTCGCAACAAATTCTTCCATTTCAAGTGGAAGCGCACACCACGAAATTATCTAGAAACTTCCAAGAAGCTGGTCGAATTTTGTATATAAATATGTCAAGAACTGAGCATCGCATAATAACACATTCCAAAAACTCTTTCAATCCACAAGTCAAATATCAAAAAACGTCCCAAATTTTACAATTTCTTTGAATTGTGTTGTGTTTGTGTAAAAATGGCTATTGTATTAAGCTTCTTTAGTTGTTTCTCAAGTTCAAGCAAAGTACTAGATGACGGAAATGAAAAACCTAGCATGTCAAGAAAAGCTCTTAATGTTGACGATAAGGGCAAGCGCAGACAAAGTGCACCCATTCCGGTTGCTTACTTTCCTGTCGGCTCAAACTTTTCACGCTTGTAAATAAGATGTAACGGAATTAATATGCAAAGTTTGCTACTTTTAATGGGCCGATTACAGCTATAACGCATGGAGTTGTAAGGAAATGAGAGCAGTAAAAAAAAAAAAAAAAAAATCTTGGGTCTATCATTGACATACGTAGTAGTAAATCAAGTTGAGTAAAAGATACAACTCTGTTCTGCAATGTATAAGAACATGGTATCTCAATGTACTATTAGATTCTTATTATATATTTAATTCATTAAGTTCATATATTTCAATAACACTTGTTCTTAAATCTTAACTAATAAATATATTGTAACTGATCTAAAATTCATTCAAGAGTATCACGAGTTATATATGATAATAAATAGAATCTGTAGTAAAAACTAAATAATATAAGCTTTGGTAATTCGGTCCACAACTTGTCAAATGGCTGTCGTCAGAATTGTATTCAAATGCATAAAACCACCAAAATCGCTATACAAACAAAAGGATATCACTTCAATAATGTAACATGTATAACTATAAGTAACTCATTAATTAATAATATATACTTTAGACACAGACAAAAGATGTTTGTGATTCGACATTTCGGCCCAACCCAAACCGACCCATTTGATCATAGGTCTCATTTTCTTAGAATTTTGCTACAAGTTATCATCTACCTCAACCGATTGGAGATTGCCACATATAAGTGTTGAGTTCAAAACAAGCAAAATGCAAGATCTGATTCGGCTGATGTTCAAAAAAACTATCGTCAAGTATGATATTCCAAAACAGTAGTCATCGGAAAACAAGGCAAGTTCATACAATACTCTTATGAAGATTCTATGATGTGCATAGTATCCAATACAAATTTATGACGTTAGTCGAGTACAAAATTAGTAAGACATGTGGCAACTCACAGTAACAATCAAGAGTGAAGCATGTAATCAATCACCAACACAAGATTGCAAAACGCTTAATACACAAACATTTTGGCTCAAATTCGAAGTAAAAGCTGGTAAAAAAGAGTACCTCAAATCGGAACAACTAATGTCACAATAATCATCTTGATTTAATACTGTCCACAAATCCACTGCTAAGAAGCCTCTCCACATACTTCCCCAATATATCCACTTCCAAATTCACCTTCTGCCCAACTTTCTTCAACGGAATCACAACTTTCTGCTGCGTATACTCAACCAACATAAAATTAAAACACTCCTCTTCATCAAACACCTTAACCACAGTCAAGCTAGTCCCATCGACCGCGATAAACCCTTTCGGCACTATAAATTTCAAAATCTCCGGTGACGTTTTCACCTTAATCCACAACGAATCCCCCTCGGGCTCCATCGAAACAATCTCCCCTGTCCCATCCACATGCCCCTGCACAAAATGCCCCCCCATTCGAGTCGACGGCTTCACAGCCCTCTCCAGATTAACAACCGAACCCTTTTCCAATTCGATCAACGACGTTTTTCTTAAGGTCTCAGGAGCCAACCCGACTTTAAACTCCAATCGTTGGGTGTCGAATTCTGTGACTGTCAAACAAGTCCCGTTTACAGCTATGCTGTCTCCAAGATTTACATCTTGGAGAACAGTTGGTGAATGGATAACCATGTCGAATGATTGACCCGATTCGTCGAAACCCAGTTGCTTGACTTGTCCCATCTCTTCAACGATTCCTGTGAAGAGGGATTTGATCTGGTTGCGTTGGTAGGTGTTAGAGGTGAGTGGTTTTGGTGTGTGTGGTTTGAAGATGAGAGGCAGAGTAAGTTTAGGTTTAAGATTGGTTGATGGTTTAAGGTTGTTGTGGAATGTTAACCGTGGAATTGAGGATGATGTTTTGGTTAGGGTTTTGGAGATGGAGACGACAGCAGATAAGGAAGAAATGGCCATTGCTGCAGGGTTAGGGTTTAGCTGTATTTGATTTGATTTGATTATGGGAGAATCCGATGAACAAGGATTAGGAATGAGATGTGGGATTGATTGATTATTACGGGTTGTCTCATATCACAGTAACGAGAGCGAAGAAAGGAAATGAAACGAAAGAAAATTTTGATTATGTTCTCGAGTTTCATTCAAAGAAGGAAAATAAACGAAAACAAAATATATTGTGTTTTCGAGTTTCATTTAAGAAATGAAAATAAACAAAATTGAAGAAAAATTATGTCAAATACTTTAATTTAGTTTTCCTTCTGATTTGGAAGGAAAGGACACGTATCCTTTTTTTTTTCTTTCCTTCTGTTGTTTTCCTTTCTTAGGAACGGAGCGTAAGGACAAACAATCTGACATTCGGGCCCATTTCAAACTTCAAAAACAACTTGGCTGTATTATTTTGGGCATTCAGCTTATTATTATACTGGATTCTCCAACATTGGGTCAAAACTTAAGAATTGTAAATTAGATACACAAATCTTCATAGCATATTTTTAATGACTTAGATAGGGTACGCAAATCTTCAGAGACACCTCTGCTTTATCGCATTTTCTACTTGAAGACAATTTGAATGTTTTGTTTGAAGTTCGAATATCTACAGAAAATCTAGTATTTGTAAAGCATGTTTTATCCTTATCTAAATGTGAAGAGAGGGCGTCAGCGTTGGCTGCCATTGCAGATGGCCTCAATTTCCAGTCTTTTACCTCGTGAATCATAATGGTCTGTGTATGCAAAACTTGAGCTCGAGCTCATTTATATATGACGTTGATGTGAGACTTAAGTTCGAACTTGTCTACGCTAGAGGTTTGAATGTGAATGGTTCGCGAAGTGCATCTCGACTCATTTACCCTACCCCCCCCCCCCCCCCCCCGAACTTTAAGGTATGTTTGAGATAACAAAGCAGCCACTTATTAAGCTTATGTTTTTTCCCCATTAGTTGTTGCTCAATATTTGCCGTCTGTGTTGGTACATTTTGGTTCATATAATCCATTTTGATCGCTTTTTTTTAATATAACTGTTTATACAATTTCGAAAGATTGGAAAACTTCCCGTGCCAATTAAATAATAAATTAATCTAGTATAACTTCAATTGTTCAATTAACTAATCATATGTTCTCTTCATTGTCTTGTCGAACATTTTGACCAGTATTCACAACGAACGGTTGAGATATCAACTTAAAAGTTTATTGGAGGATAACGATCCCATGGAGTAAGATGGTTAAAGCCGTGTATGATACTAAAGTTAAAGGGGTGTCGTTTATGAATATGATCCGTGGTTCGGTTGGTAATGGTTTAGATATTAGATTTTGGATAGACACATGGATTAACGATGTGCCATTGAAAGATTTATTTCCAAACCTTTTTCGGCTTGAGAAGAATAAGTGGTGCAGAGTGGCGGATCGTGTTGGTCAGCTTCACACGGCTGGGGGTATTGGCTGGGAATGGAACAGATATCCGTCATCGGCTAGTGAAGTGTTCGAGTTGATTGAATGTTATAGGATGGTTGTTGTGGTTAACTTGGACCATAGGCAAGACTCATGGAGATGGAATAGTGGTGCGAACATGGGGTATACAGTCAAAGATGCTCGAAGGTGGTTCCGGGGTGGTGATGAGGCTGAGGTTGGGTTCGTGTATAAGTGGTGTAAATGGCTCCCGGCAAAGTGTAATGTTTTCATGTGGCGGGCTTGCTTAGATAGAATCCCTACGACTAAAGCTTTGGCTCGTAGGAATGTTTATATTGGTGATGGCCTATGTTGTTTATGTGGGGAGGAAGAAGAAAGTACAGAACATCTTTTTACAGCTTGCATGGTGGCGAACGGGTTATGGAGCGGTATTGCAGGTTGGTTAAGGATTCCTCCGGTTTATGTCTTCACAGTTCGGGACGTTGTGGAACTTGCGGATCACATAGTCGCTTCCAGGTCGAGAAAAAGTATTATGTTTGGGATCTTTGTGATCGCGTGCTGGAAAATATGGGCGACCAGGAATGAAGTCAGATTTAGAGATGGGAGCAACAATGTTTCGAAGATGCTTGCTGAGGTTAAGGCGATTAGTTTTCTTTGGTACAATAGTCGATCGAAAAAGGATAGGATTTCATGGGTCAATTGGTGTAAATTTGATGTAACTTGATGTTTGTTGTTGGGCTTTCTCTAGCTTGGAGATAGCCGGTTTTTGGTTTTAATGAAGTTCGCCTTTCAAAAAAAAAAAAAAAACTAAAGAATCATTTCTTACATATGGATAGTGTGGTCATGATCTAAACGAGTAACTTCTAAAACATAAATAATTATAAATAAATACTTGATCTTTAATTCTTAATATTTACTAATGTTTTATATTCTTAGAACTTATATTAGATGTTTTTTTCAATTTCCTTCAATGATCTCTTAGGCTTCTGCAGTTACAAAGCAAAGAAAAAAAATATTAAAACCATCCAAAAACCTTAAATAATGTAAAATGAATGTCATTATGGTATATATAAAAGATAATTCAATATTCAATTTAATATTCATGTATATAGACAACTTTACCCTTTTACTAACTTCATTGAGTTATTGTACTATATGCATAAATTATAGTATTTACTTAAATTTGGTTGGTATCCCTCCCTCATGCTTTATAATATAGTATAGTATAGATGAACTCAAAGTGGGTCACTGGGTGCACCTTTGGCCCATTTGAAACTTGTGGAAATTGTAAAATGAGACGTGGACTCATCTTGTCCATCCACGTGTACCACCATTATCTTTGTCCAACTTGCTAACCCAAATCATTGGGGCCACATTTTAAACGTTTGGTTCTCATACTTCCCAGATTAAATGCTCCATTGCCCCACTCCCAATTACACCATCAAATAAAAATATCTTCAAGGGTCCCTTATAATAGAAAACAACTACAAGTAATTACACGTAGAATATTATTTTTGAAGGCTAACTTGTAGATCTATTTCATTAATCATTACTGAATTCAAATGTAACATAGCATTCACAAAAGAAATGCTTTTACTAAGACATCCCGTTTTTAAGCATTGACAACTGAAAAGTAACACTATATACGATGTGTGCCGAGAAACTTCTTATTTAATCTAATTCATATTGTTTCTATAAATTCGTTTGGTGGTCGGTTTTGATATGACTGAAAATCCCTTTTCCAAATGATGACCAGTCTATTCAGCAAATGCTCGGACGGCTAGAAACTTGCATGGGTCTAAAGATTGGAAGAAGCTCATCAGCGCGGTTATTATGGTGACAGCTTGGGAACTTTGGAAAGCTAGAGACGAGAAACTTTCAACAACAATCATATCCACTACTATAGGATGGTGAATATCAATAAAGAAAATCCGTATCTCTGAATCACGAGTAGATCTAAACTTTGTAACCTTGATTAGCCTAGTTGAAATTTAAATATAAATAAATAAGTTAACATTTATTTTGCATTTTATTTCTGGGGTTTGGAAATTAATCTCAACTTGTAAAAAAAGTCACCCCCCTCACATCATACAACCTGTATTCATATAGGACCCACAATGACGGACTTTTATTTGCCGCGTAAAATAATAAAAGAAAAAAAATTATTTCTATTTATATTTTATCCCTCCCTATATAAATAAGTGGCACCTTCAATTTCCAACACCAAAATCCTCTTATTCGTGGAGATCGTATATATATCATGAAGAAACCAGGCTTCTTTTCAGCTTCCATGGCTGCTGCTTCTGCTACAACTGCCATTACTGCCTCCAATTTCAACAACCAAACTTCCCACCAGGTAAATCATACTAAAAAAAATCTACTTTATCTTTTAGGGCAAAAATCACCCCCTTAAAAGTTTAGTAATTAACCCTATATCACCCTTCACAAAAAATAAATCATGGGTCCGTCACTAATTTGGTCCGATACTTGTTTATTTAGGACTTGGCTTAATTAGTTCGATTTGTGTGTAGGATAATGGAGCATTGAAGAAACAAAACGGAGATTCATCGACGGATTGTTGCTCGGAGAAATTCGCGCCGAGGTTTGATGGATTGAGGTTTATAGAAACGTTAGTAACTGCTCATCGATAACAGGAGACGAAGTTGTTGTGATTTGATTTGTTTTGTTGTTTCTTGTGGAATAAGTTTGTTCCTGTTTTCTATGTGAGTAGATTGGATTGGGCCAAAGGCATTTTTTTAAATATTGTTGGTGTATGGATGTAAATTCGTAATTTGGTACTAATTTTTAATATGTTTCTGTTTTGTTTTTTTTTTATATGATGTACGTCTAACATTTGAACTTTTCTTTCTGAATTATAAAATTACTGAAATGTATCTATCGCTTTCTGACTATGAATTTTGTTTAGTTATTATTTATTTTGAACTTAAGTTCAGAAAGTTTTAGCCTTTTAGGATAGTTAAGAACACAGAACAAAATATATTCACCTTTTTATCTTTCCTCCTCATTTAGCCAATAATCTTCGTCTTCAGAAAGTCGTATTTTAGAACTTTAAAGATCCGTTAGTTACTTAATAACCTTATAAAGGATAGTTGATGTGGCATATTTATTTTCTGAATTTGATTCTTTTTCTAGAAGTTACAAATTTGATAAATAATAACATTATCTTGACTAACAGATGTTAAAAAGTCTAAGATTCAATTGAAATGAAACATGATAATTTCAGCTGGATTTTAGAAAAAAAAAAAAAGGGTAACACATGACATATGATATGAGCTAGTGGTCTAAAATACGTTTTGAGTTTTGACACTTAAACCACCATTTTAACCCGAACCAAAATGATCATTTTTTAGAATTTAGATCAGCCCGTTCTGACCCGAACCTAGCATTCCCTGTCAGTCTTACCATTTACAGTCACAGAGACAACTTTAGCAAAGAGATGATGGTACTCTAATCAAGTGGAAATCCTCAAGTGGTCCTTCAGGTGGGTTTGACTGTAATATCTATCCAGACACTATTGATGATCCTGTGATGACATTATGCATTGTTGGACTTGCATTTTACATATGGATACACCACCCGACAAGAAAAGAAATATTGTGCATTGCCCCTGTTTGCAAAAGTGAAGTACGTCTCACAAAACACTTATGTCCCTTTATACGGCCGTGGCTAGACCAGAGTACTTTTATCTGAAAATAAAGTTGACATCACGATCCCACGTAGGTCCCGTGGTTCCACAAGCTTAATCATGCACCAATGCTTGTAGCTAGCTATGTGGCATGACTATGACAAATATGGTTAATCCCACAAGTACAAGAAAAGTGGCATGTTTGGTGATAGATCTTTGAGAAGGATTTGGTTTTTCTTACTTACTTTGTTGTTTGATTTTGAAATCCTTTTTCCAGCGACACCACTTTGTATCTGTCCACTTTGAGTTAAACAAGGGCTGATCAGATCCATATGTTACAACTTATGGTCAAAAATCAAGATCCTATGCTTACACAAATCGTATTCAACAAGTGCTAAAAGATCACGTTCTCATTTCATCAAATGAATCTTCAATGTCGTCATCTAAGGATTCTTTGAGTGGAAGACAAACCCCGTCCTTCAAAGTTGTCTCAACCTCCTCAATTACCCGTTTCTTTTAAGTATTTAACACTAGCTTTTAGAGTCTCTACATCCAGTTTGCATCCTCACTTATCTTCAGCGCTCACACACTTTTTTGCCATTTCCACTGGCTTTGTCATCCGGTTTCAAAATGCTTGTTACAGAATTATATTTAAAATCTAAATAGTCAATTGGTACAAATTTAAAATATAAAAATAAGGAAACTGTGATACCAGGAGGTAAAAAAGCAGTTTATAAATGTTGGTAATGTCCCACATCAAGTAAGAGAGAAGTTTCCTTCTTTTTAAACTACAGATGGTCCATGTTTGTAGCCGGGCTTGGTAACGCAAGCCTATAACTCAAGTTAGGGCATTAAAGTGGGATGGACCGTGATTGAGCCCAGATTTGGTTGTGTCAAGTGGCTGCAATATCTGGCTTGCCCGTTCCATGTTTGGAGTTGGATCAAGTTGTTTGAGTGAAGGCCACTTGGTTCTGCAACAGCTAGCCCATTCTTCTATTCTTGCGAATCTTGATAAATCTTATGGCTTCTGCAAACTGGGTTTGGGTTAGGTCCTGCCACCAAGTGGCCCTTGCCTTGTTTTCAAATTCAACAAGGGTATAGAGTATAAACAATCCGAGCCCGTTTAAATCCCAATAGCACGACTCCAGCCCGGTGAGTAGTAATTAGTTAATTTCTATATATTTTATTATAATTTTTGTATACAATAAAATATATATATTATTTTGTTACTTTTATCTTAATTTTATATAAATAATATATAAGCTCGTTTGGCCTCACGAGCCAGCTCGAGCTCGATATGTGAAACTCGGCTCGGGCTTGTTTGTTAAACATGTTTATCTTCCGGCTCAAGTTTATTTAAGCTCTTCTTAATTCAAGTTTTCAGCAAGCAAATCTCGAAAAACTTACAAGCCTGTTTACACAATTAAACTGCTGTTATTATTTCCCTTGTTTGGCCCATGATTATCACTTATATAATTGTTCATCTTCTTGACCTCACTCAATTGTAGAGCCAACCTAAACTTTGTTGAATATGTTTGTTTTACTTTTAGGGAAGTAATCAATCATTTGCATATGTAACACGTTGCTTCACTTCACAATATAACATGTTTGCAACACATCACATTGACTTGGAAACCAACCGATCAACATTCCTTTGTCGCTTTAGATTATTGTCACTCGTTTTCAAAATCGTAAAACTCCTAGCACATCCAAATCTATAAAGTAATTATACATTCCAAAAGCCGAATTCCAAACATTCAAACACAATGTTACAAAACACAAGGAACAAATAAAACATAATGAATGTCAACAAACAAAGTAATCAACAATCACTTGCGAATGTGCTTAACTTTGTGCCAACCTTTTTTACAGGAATCTCCAACAATCTTTGCACCTTTCTTGAAGATGTTCTTCAGCTCCTCTGCTCTCTCCTTCACTTGATTCTGGAAACTGCCCATTTTTTATATTGTTTTTTGCAGAATATCTAATTAACTTAAAGTGTTAGTTTGAATTCAAATATGAATGAGTAGAGATGAATGATGTTTGTGGGATTTAAATAGGAGGGGAATGGGACCAGTTCGTTGTTGTAACGGTGTAATTTGGTTGTCTAACTTTTGAGCTGGAAACAGAGAAATTTTGGGCACGTCTGGTGGTGGTGCCAATAAATTACAGGTGATCATGATTATTATTCGAATGATTATTTATATTCTTTTTATAAAGGAAGTGTAATAATAAGAAAAGTGGCTACATTTCGAACGAATAAGGAAGCAACGTATTCAGTTTTGAGCTGGAAAAGCAAAATCGAATTTATGTGTATTTGAATTATGTTTTCTTTTTATCTATAATCTATAATATATAATCTATATAATACATTTACATTTGTGTACAACTTAACAAGCAACATGCACAACATATTTAAGCTAGAAATTTAAAGGTATTATGGGCATAATTGTGACAATTAAGACACTTATAAGGGTAATATAGACATTTTACCCACCTCATCCTTTACAATATTTAAACAAAATTACAATAATACCCTTGATTCCCATCCTTAATCCCACAATGGTGCTTTGCCTTCGTCAGGTCATGAATGACTCATTGAATGAAATTGTTTCCCTCTCTGCCCTTTTTATTGCTTCACAGAGCAGTACATTTCATTCCATCAGTTACAATGTTTACTCATCAACCCTAATCTCCGATTAAAGCATGCAATTGAATCGTCCTACCTTTAATGGCAATTGAATGTTAAATTAGTTTCGAATTTCATTCGTTTATAGTCTGTCACCACCCATCTTCTGCGTTGCTCTAATTTCAGAAGACACTAGGTATGCATTTGTCTTGATTTGGGTTTTATTGAGGATTGAGGTTACCATTCAAATGTAAACTGTAACAAGCATGTGGAATCGACGAATAACGTGAAGACATATTGCAATCTAATTCAACATATATCTAATTTATTTCTTATTATTGTTATTGGATGTACAGGAGGGTTACACATGAGCTTGATGTCCGGTTGGGTGATTCAGGCTTCTGCCGCTGATTGGTAGGCGACCGTCATCTCAAAACAGATTCTTATTGTAATGGACACTTGTCTGACGGCGACGGATATGTAGATTTCTTGTTCCACGTCTAGAAACCAACGGTTAGTGTAATATATTGCCTTTGCAAATGGGCCACCAACCCCATTGGTTAATTGTGTTGATTTGGTTGTGATGTTGGTGTGATTGTTGCAGGTGGACGGGAGAGAGTTAGCCTCGTACGTTTTTCGTAATATTGTGCAGAGGCCTCGCCATAAAATTACTGGTACTTTTTAACTGTTACTTGGGTTGTTGTGATTTAACGTGATAATTCCATAGGTTTGTTTATTCTGATGTGAAATCTATATTTTTATTTGTTCTTTTCCATCCAATTTTGTTAATAAACTATTCACTTTCATGTAAATTGTTGAATTTCAGTGGTGTTTCGTGAGGTTTTTGACTTAGTTTATTTTGAGTGAGTCACTTTCATATAACTCAATGGTATTTGGATACTTGATGAACAATAAGTTTAACCTTGCACGTTAGATGTTCGACAAAATGCCCAAAAGAGATTTACTATCATGGAATATGTTGTATTCGGGGTTTTTTTATTATGTTAATAGTAGCAAAATCTACTACTGCTTATTTTCTTCTCTGGTATGTAATTTGCAAGGCAGTTTGTTATGATTATATAATAAATGACTGGTAAACATTGCTCTAATGGTAGTGTTTATAAAGATTGTGAATTACTTACTATTGCTAATTGTTGTTCTACTCTTTCAACATGTAGTCTCTATGTAGAGGTATAATCACTTGGCTATATCTTTGTGTCTTCATGTGTTGGTATGATTAACTTAATACTACTTTGTGTTTACCTTTCAATTATCACTTTTTTTACTCTTTCCTATGTAATTTGTATATGAGTATATGATAAAATGATTCGTAAGTGTAGATTTGATGGTAGCACTTATGAAGTTGGTGAATGTTCGCGTACTCGTTTGTAACAATTTTCAAACCAAATCAATCAATCATTACAAAACGAATGGCTTGAATCATGAACAAGATTGGGTCCAACTCCAGTGGTACCAATTCTCAAACCAAATCAATCAATCATTCAAAAACAAATGGCTTGAATCATGAACAAGATCAGAGACGCACGGAATCATGAGGCCCGCCACACTGGTTTCACGTTGCCGTCAAGTTCATTCCACATGTTCTTGAAATTTTGATGACAAGGTAAACTTCGATCACTGGTTCGTTTTTGGTTTTGCATCATTGTTCTTAATGGATAGAATTGATCTGATAACGATGCTGTGATATCTTCACTCATAGCTCTTGTGTAGCATGCTCCGTCATTATAACGAGTCTTTGTTGGCTATAGTATACTTCGTGAATGTGTATTAATTATTAGCCCTCAAGATTGCTTATATGATAATTGATTTGAGTTGAAGCTAACCATTATGTTTGAATATTTGTTTAAACGGTTTTAAGTTTATGTTTCATTTAATTTCAGCAAGTAAAAGATGGAATCTCAGATCCAGTACGCAATTGTGGCCGAACGGGTTCCAGGGGGCAGGTTACCCAAGTGAGGGTGAAGTTTCTTGGTGACCAGAACGGTTTCATCATGGGAAACGTGAAAGGACCGGTCAAAGAGGGTGATGTTCTTACATTGCTTGAGCCGGAAACGGTGGCCAGGAAGTTGCGTTGATTTCGGTATCATGTTATCATCAGGTATCATTTTTATAAGTTTTGAATGGATCTCTTAATAAGTTGTGTACTTTTTTGTTACTTAGGGAGGGAATTTCTTTTATTATTGGATCTTGATTTTTTGTTTCTATGATGTTACTTTGCATATAAGATAAACTGTCTGGGTGTACTTTGCCTCATATCTCATACTTTTTTATTCTCCCTTTAGGTTCGTGGTCTTGAGTTTAGTAGTCTGTCACCAAACCATCTTGCTTTTGGTGCTAATGAAAGGAAAATCCGTATATGGGATATTGCGAAATCGATAGAACCTACACATTTTACTCCTCTAAAGGTAACTTACCTTATGTAACATCATCGTTGTACATTATATATTAAATTGATAATTGCAAACTTCTGGTTTATAGCACAAATTCATATGAGGAGTATTTCCTAATTATAATCTTTGGTTAAAGGAAAATATATGTAATCTTCTTGTGTAGGCTGCATATATATTTTACTCACTCCATTCAGTTGGTATAAAGGGCTTACTCTTGTTTAGATTCCTTTCATGAGACGTCTCGTATTAGATGAAATATTATATTTTGGCGATCAGTGAATTGAATCGAAAAAAGGTCTGAATCTCTCTGGTTCTGAGATTATTGGTGAGTTTCTGACGATACATGACCGACCAAATAGCTGATTATGAGGATTTAAGTCAATAGAAAAATGGAGAGCTCTTTTATCTAACAAAGGGATTTTCCCGATATTAAGTGGTTGTTGTGGTTAGTGTTAATTCACCATAAAATATAAAAAATGCCACTTGCCATTTTGTTCTTTTGACCTTTCATTGCCTTTTCACGTCTGTATACATTGTGTACACCGTGCTTGGACATGTCAGCATCTATCTTGTAGGCAAGGATGAGTATGATGAACTTGCTTGTAAGCATATCTTCAATTCTGTTGCTGCAACTTATTTTTATGACAAATAAACTGATGATGTTGATTTGGTTCTTCACAACATTATTTTTTTTTGTTTTAAGGATACTTTAGATTCTCCACACACCTTTTGTCCCTTATTACTTGTCTTACACATATAGTCGGGTCAAGCATGATGACAAAAACTACTGTACAACAAAAATATGGTCTCTCTTTAATAATTCACATTTTTATATAGTTCGGTTGAGTTAAACATAAACCACATCGACCCATTTATTAGTAAATTGGTTAAAGTTGCCACGTGTTTACAAATGACGAAGTGGGTGGCCTGTAAAAAACAATTTATACTAATGTTTGTGATTGATTATGAAGGGGTTGCTCGAGAACACAGACAAAGACAAAACCAAAAGGCTGATAAGGTTGAAGCCTCCAAGGTCTCATTATACAATGTATATTTATGTATGTCCCAACACTATGGTTGGTTAGAATATCCTGAACACCCTGTATTTGCCTTTCGCTTTTGTTGCGGAACATGCGAATCTTATTTCAAACGTGGTGGTGATGTGTTATGCTAAGTCCTCGTTAATTATTTTGTACATAACGGGTTGGTGGTTAATTATTTTGTACATAACGGGTTGGTGATTGGTCAAAGTGGTTTCTACATAAACCAACGGGCTTGTGTGATTGCCACTTTCTTGTTTTTATGTGGAAGCAAAAGTAGTGAATGATGCGGGTCCTTGAAAGAAGGTGAAACACTAAGAAAAGTTTGAGTAAATTAGGATCCACTGAGATGAAGAGATAAACTGGAGTTGCTTTAATATTTCGAACAAGGCTTCCTACTAAATTATATTTGACAATAACTATGATGTGTCACATACTTAGAGATCACTGAAGTAGAAACAAAAACATGATGTGCACTTTTGTAATGATTTACGTATGTATAATGTTGTATACCATCTCTTATATTTTTATATTTTATGTTAATTCTTTTGTTTATACTTTATTGCTCTTAGTGAATTGATATATTAGTTGTATTAGCAAATTGGTTTTAAAAATAGATTATGTGAAACCCGTCGCGACAAAAAAAATATAAATACCCGCAGCAACGCGCGGGCATTCCTACTAGTTTTCTATGATGATTTGGATTATTTAGTAGTACACAATCGATCGTTTGATTATTTTAACCAAAAATAACTAAATTAATAAAATTGAATTTGGATGTGATTGATTTTACAAAAAAAAAACTAAACAAAACTAATATTAGATTTGGAAACAATGGTCAAGTTATCATACACAATGCAACAAAAATGAAAAAGGTGAAAAGAATACAAAAAACACAATTGATCATGATTATTATTCGAGTGATTACTACAAAATACTCATAAATCAAGCTGGAGTTTTTTTGTACCAAGTCTCACATGGCCTCCACCCGTCCTCAATTAGAACAACAGTCGGCGACAAACATATTGGGAAACACACCGGAGAATACCTACTAATTGTGAATCAAGATACATATAAAATCACATATTACTACCGTGCAAACTTCCATTAAATCGTAGAAATGCCATTTCGTCACACCAAGCGTAGGTGTACATGAATTGGACCCAAGACAGGTAAATTAGTTAAAACTGAAACACTGTCGTGTTTAAAATATTTATTGGATTACATAATGTCAGTAACAACTAAAATATATAAATAATAATAAATCTTGAAATTACCATCAGTAGCACCATCAGAGGAATGCACAGCAAAGCCTTTGTTGGAATCGTTGTATTTGATGTGGCAACCACGCAATTCCGCCCCATTTAAATGTGATTCAAATAATGAATATAATGATCATAATAATTAGAAGTTAATAGGCAAGGATCGAGAGAATACAACAAATAAAATAACACACAATAACCCGTCAGTGTTGATCTAATAATAACAATATAGTGAAAGAGATAACTCACAGCTAGGGGTGTTCAAATTTGGATTATCCGAATCGGATAATTTGAGATTTTGGTAGTAAATATTGGGATCTGAATCCGAATCCGAAATTTTGGATATCCAATCCGAAATTTGGATTTGAATCATCCAACGGATAATCCAAAACTTAAAAAAATATCCTCATTTATGTCTAAAACGTGAACCTGTTTAAAAAAATAGAAATCGAAGTTAGATAAACGAAACCGGAACAAAAAAAATGTAAAAAAAACTTTACCGTTTGGTGGACGGAGGATGTGGAGGTCGGAGATGAGGTGGACGAGGGTTGTTATAGAGCATAGAAGAGGGAGCGACTGCTATGGATTGGAGGAGTATGGACTTGGGGTTAGGAGGATTAGAGATCTAGGATTGTGTATTCTGCTATGTAGTGTATATAATATTATATATTTATATATATTTTTTTAATATTCGGATTCGGATAATCCGATTATCCGAAAATTTTCAAAATCAGGATCCGAATCCGAATCCAAAATTTCGGATTATCCGGTTTTCGGATATCCGAAAATCGGATTATCCGAAATTTCAGATAATTCGGATTCGGAGTATCGGATTTTTCGGATTTGGATTCGGATTTTTTTGAACACCCCTACTCAAAGCTCTAGTAGGCGAATAGGTAGTGATGGTGAACTTATGGTCTCACTGGTAACTCACAACTGCAGTACAACGAATCTTCATCCACACAACAAACAAACAAATTCATATCAAAAAATGTAGACAATAATAATAATAATAAACTCTTGTTGAAACTTAAGAGATGGAGGTTGTCGGTGAATCGATTGAAGCTTCGGTGAATCGGTTAAAGCTTCGATGAATCGTACAGTGAATCGGTTATGGTTATGGTGATGGAGGCGATTGTAGGTGATGGAGGCGATTGTCGGTGATGGTGGTTACGGTGATGGGAGATTGGAAGGTTATGGAGAGAACGATTTAGGTTATGCTAAGGTTTGCGTTATGGTTCTTGTTGAATCCCCCACTGTTTCCATGATCTGAAACAATGGAAAACAGTGAATGAAGAATTCAAGGGAGCGGGTGAAGGAGATTTAGGGTTTCAGAAAAATATAATGGGAAGAGAGAGGGGGTGAACAAATAGGGTTTGGTTGTGTGAAAGGAACGATTATTTTGTCAGACTTATTAATTTGATTTAAAATGAAAAAAATAAAATAATAGAAAAGAATGCACCACATGATACCATATGGCAAATTCAAGGGGTGGAGGGTTGCCCTATTGAATGCCATGTCATCATAGTGTTATTCTTTTATATATAGTTATTGATTATTGATTATTGATTATTGATTATTGACGTGTTGGACATTTGGGTTTTATTTTCTTTTGATTGATATAACGAGTACCGGTACTGTACCGAACCCAACCAAACCAATAACGATCGAATTCCAATACTGTTACATGTTGAATCGATACTGACCAAATTCTCATCGTGAAGCACGGGGAGATACCAGTGTTAATTCTATAGCTCATATATGTTTAATTTCGTTTTCATACCCACTTTGAATTCTTCTTAAATTTCGTTATGAACACATTTAGAGATTTTTATTAACTTCACTTGACCCTAACTCACTGTATTGTTACACAGCGATTAGCTTTGGTGGATCACTTGGTTCTTTCGTTGTGGTTCATGTCACACCACGATACCGTAATTGGTAGTGATTGGTAAATATTTATCATTACTATTACTTATAGTATTATTTTATAACTATTTAATTATTTAGTAGAAAGCTTTAATATTTTCATCTAATTTAATACATGTATTATTCAGTTAAATCTATTTCATGGTCAATTTAATATTCATGTGGAAAGACCATTTTGCGTCCTTACTAGCTTCATTAAGTTGTTGTATAATAAACATTATATGTTGTAATTACTTAAAATTTTGTTGGAATCCTTTCCAAATGCATTATAGTATAGTATTGATAAAAATATGTTCACAAGGATAAAAACTGAAGTTTTATTTAATAATGGACTGTTTGGCAGCCTTTTAATGACTCCACTAATAGGTTACATTTGAATCATTTAACATTAAGTGTGTTTTACTGATAGAATACCTTTAAATCAACCAGTAAGATTTAAAATGGCGTTGAATGAAAATTTACACCTTTATCCATTCCGTGTTCATAACCCTTAGTCGGTTACTCACGCACTACCTCCTCAACTCACCAACACTAACTAGTCATGCCTATCTAAATTAAGTCTCTTAATGGTTTAGAGTATTTTACCTAATTATACTTCTTAATGACGACACATTTTGAATCTTGATTGCAACTCAGCCCGTTATCTCGCACTGTTTCATTTCTGTTGTGTCCACCGCTGACTGGGCTTATCGTTACTAGGGGCCCAGCCCACTATCTCACAATGGAAATGTGGAATGAATCTGAAAACCAAGATTTTGTACATGCATTCTTTAATGTATACTCCGTATATTGATACGATGAAAATAATCATAAATATTATCCAATATTATTGCTTAACCTCTATATCTTGACGTCACAAATTATAATCATTATGTAACTCAACGTTTTTTATCTTCCAGTTATCTATAATCAGTATAGACTATTTGTTTTTAAACGAAATGAACACCTTAAAAAGGTTATAATTTTGTTACAAAACTCAAGCAAACTATAACATAACATAGAATTATCGTTGTAGATCGTTTTGACGTATACATATATAAACAGTGTGTTTAACCTATTGTAACGTTACATCCAATTACACGTTTATTAGTACAAACAACGTAATCAATTTTGATGCGTTAAAAATGTCTAATTTGACACCCTTCTTACTCTATCTCTCTCGGCGAGTTAGAAATTTTATATGCGTTAAAAATGGACTTTCAGTGAACTTCAACATATTTGACCCTTTTCCTTTTAAGGTAATCTTTTTATTTCACACGACAAGTACAAAGAAAATTGACCAATTTTTTCTTGTGCAAAGTTTTTCAGGCGATCATGCTATGAAGAAGAGAAAGGTACAAGCTTTGTTACACATTGTCATATATACTGTATACCTTAAAGTGACTGCAACTAGTTTTTAGTTATCTTACTGCACATGTTATGAATGTTTTTTTATAGGTTTTTAATAAGGCTATGTTTGTCATTTATGTGCAGCTGTTGTTGCAGGTGCAACGACATCGCTTGGTAGAGCCCTGGATGTTTATACAATCTATCATCTGAAAGTCATTAGGTCGCATGGCTATATATTACTTAATAAGATGCCTACATGGTTATTTCATTTAGTGGTATGTTTAAGTTATTTACTCTTTTTTTTTGTTTACTAATATTAGATTTTTCAACCCCGGGACGCTCCCGGGTATAAACTAGTTATCAAAATATATATTTACTTCATCAAGCGACCACATTGAGAAGAGGTCAATAGCTACTAGTGGTACCAATGCCTCACTTACAAAGTTGCCGAATAATCTCATAGTACGGTTCATGTTGAGTTTCTAGTCCTGAAAAGAGTGCCTCAAACACATGACGCAAATGCATCAATCCCATGATCTTCACAATGAGAACGAGAAGGTTGATTTACTCCAATCTAGTGCATCACAAGGATAACAACGAGCTGTGCATAATGGAAGCTGAAAAAAAAAGGTACGAAAGCAAAAGTTTAGATAAACCAAAATAGGTGAATGTTGCTACAACAAATATTTAACCGACGTTAGTGTAGAGTCCCACGGTGGTAAAAAGGTTAAAGGGTTTAGATTCACCAAATGAAGATATCACACGTGAAGTATGATAGTAGAAAGGAATAGAAAAGTGTAAGTGTAAGGAACAATCTGACATCTGATAAAGCCTCTAATCTATAGAAGAGGAATCTTCTGTATGAGGAATAGAAAAACTCTTGATCCAAGTAACAACTAGGGACTTTCCACTTAAGCCAATAAAGGCTTCGGACCTATGGATAAAGAGGTGTGACTCCTACACGTGAAGAGTGTGACAGCTGGTGGAGTCAACCAAGGAAAAGCAATGACAAGACATGTCATTGGTTTTGTTATTTCTGTCG